>CM053791.1:317349167-317869167 GCA_028749045.1 Cupressus sempervirens
TCCCAAGAAGTAAGAATCAACATGTTGACATGTTGGCAGTTACAGGGGCTCAATTTGATATTCCAAATATTATTAAGAAAGGGTGTGATTAACACCACATCAAGGTTATCATTAGACCTTTAGTTCCTAACAATAATGTTAACTAGGAGGTTTTTGAGAATGATAAACAAATATTACAATCTCTACTTGAAGAGGATGTGTTGGCAGCACCAAATCAAGACATAATTAAGCAACAGTATGGAGACTAAGTGTTGCAATTGAAGAATAATAAGTTTCCTAAGGGATTTTTTACCTTGAAAAGTATTTTTAGTTTGGATGATCAAGAAAAAAGTGGTAAATCCAACTTGATGGTTCATAAAAACTAGTATCAAGATCTAGAAATTGCACATGAAAAGAGCCTCAAGATAGGAAAAGTAAAATCACTACTAAAAATAAATAATTTTTGCACTTATTTCAAGAATTCATTGATGTCTTTTCATGGGAGTATGGATATTTCAAGGAGTTTAACCACTAACTTTCACAACACACAATAAAATTGGATCTAGTAGCCAAACCCATAGGGAAAAAATAGAGGTAATTTAATCCCAAGTTGGAGCCACTAATGCATAAAGAAGTTTTCAAATTGATAGAAAGTGGGATTATTTTTCCTATCAAGCATACCGCCTAAGTTGCAAACTTATCACCTTTGAGAAGGAAGAGTGGAGAGCTTAGATTATGTGTGGATTTTATGGACTTCAACAGGGCTTCATTTAAAGACAAACACTAGCTCCCTTCTATGGAACAAATTCTATAATGAGTGTCTAGGGTTGTTAATTTTTCTTTGTTGGATGGGTATTCAGGTTATAACCAAATCTTGGTGAAAGAAAAAGATTATTTTAAGACTAGACATTCACCAGAAAGTGGGGTACAATGACATATAAGAAATGTCTTTTGGCTTGTCTAATGATAGAGAAGCTTTTTGAAGGGTTATGGACATGACATTTGGTAATATAATGTACAAGTTTGTTGTGGTGTACCTTGACGACATCATCATTTACTCCAAGAGAGAAGAAAATCATATTGGACACTTGAGGTAGTTTTTTTAGCATTCTCAAGAGTTTTATATTTCATTAAACCCCAATAAATGTTTTTTCTCTATTCATGAAGGTAAGCTTCTTGGTTATGTGGTGTCAATGGAGGGGATCAATGTGGATCTTGAAAGAATTGCATCCATTTTGGAGCTACATTTTCATCAACATAAGGGACTTCAAAGCTTCATTGGTTGTATTAATTTCATTAGGAGGTTCTTTCTTAAAATAAAAATCTTGTTAAAACCCCCTATAGCTATGTTAAAGAAGAATGCAGAGTTTAAATGAACCCAAGAAGCAAAAAACAATTTTTAACTGATTAAGGAGGCATTAGCATCCACTAAAACATTGGTTACCCCAAATTTAAGCAAGTATTTCACCTTGTATTATTTTGGAACTTTGATGTTATCTCAACTATATAGGTACTTGAAGGAATGCCAAATGGTTAGAATAATCATTTTATTTTTTTAGCAAAGTTATGGAAGAATATGAGAAAACTCACTCATTTATAGAGAAGCACATGTTGGATGTGGTAAAGAGCCTTAAAAAATTCAGACATTTATTGTCCCATAACAAAATCCATTTACAAGTTGCACATCCTAGTGTTAAGGAGTTTTTACTAAGTAAAGATTTGAATGAAAATTGGGTTGGATGGATTACATTGGTAATAGAATATGATGTGAATGTCAGGTTACCAAGTTGGTGAGAGGAAAAGGATTGTGTCAATAATTGGCAAAGGAAGAAGTTTTAGTTGTGTAGGAAGGAAATAATTTAGTTACATGGTCAATGTTGGGACTGAAAATATCATTTGGTTACAAGAGATGTTACATTTTTTGAAAACTGGCAAATGTCCATCAAATCTAAGTAGGGCTAAAAGAAGGTACTTTAGACTTCAGCTTTTTCCTTTTTTTTTTATTGATGGTGTGTTGTATAAGAATACTATACTGGAATGTTTTTTAGGTGTGTTGATAGTGATTAACCTGATCAATTATAACATGAGTTCCATGATGGACCTTTTGGAGGTCATTATGTTGCAAGGACAATAGCATATATAATTTTAAGGGTAGGCTATTTTGGGCCTAATATTTTTAAGGATGCACATATTTACTTCAAGAAATATGCAAAGTGTGTTATATTTTCAAGAAAAGATAAGTTGGTTGCTTTATCGTTGTAACCATTCCAAATAGAACAACCTTTTATGAAGTGGGGGATTGACTTTATAGGGGTGATCAATCTCCCTTCAAATGTGGTTCATCAATGGAATATAATAGGAGCATATTATTATACACAGTGTACATAAATTTTACCTCTGAAAGAAGCTAATAAAATAGCAATGTTGAGTTTCTATGAAGACATTGTTTACAAATTTGGAGTCCCCAACTCTATAGTTTCTAATAGTACTCTTGCACTTGTTGGTTTGAAAGTTTTTTATTAGACATTAAAGAATGGGATTTACTTGAATGTAATTAACAATTATTATCCTTAGGGTAATGGACTTGTAGATTCAACAAATAAGAATTTGGTTAACATTATCAAAAGGACACTTCAGAGTAATCAAAGCGGTTGACATGCTAAGTTGAAGACCACTTTGTGGGTAGACAAGATTACCCCTTAGAAGGTGACTGGGAACTCACCTTGTGTATTGGTGTATGGTAAATAGGAAAAATTTCCTATATCTATTGAGTTGCCAACCTTGGATATTGCTAGCCAACTAGTTTTGTTTAAGAAGGCCAATCCTCTTTCCTTGAGCTCAATTGATGGAGTTGGAAGAAATTAGAGACAAATCTATGAAGAACATGGAGTACTAGCATATTCTAATTAAGAGGACTTTTGCTAAGAAGGATAGGACAAGAGATTTCATGGTGGGTGATCTTGTACTAAAATGGGATGTTCTAAGGAGTAGGTTAGGCCATCATACTAAATTTGATAAGATGTGGATGATTCCTTTTATCATAATGGGCTGCAAGGACAAAATACTTTCCAATTGCCCAATACTAAATGTGAAGTGCTTCCTATCCCTGTCAATAGGATACATCTTAAACCTTGTTTTGAAGTTTGAATAAGGTTCCTCTTTGTATATAGTTTAGTCTAGTTTTCCTATTTTTAATAAGTTTTGTTGCACTTTCTTTTGTTTTCCCTTGCTATTGAATAGATTTGTCCTGCAAACATGAATTCACGAACTAACTCTAGATTCCCAAAATGAAGAACAATCAACACTAATAGTTGAATAGGTTACCATGACATTGGTAACCTTCCTCTAAATTGAGAGATACAACTCTATCTTATTGTTGACCTTATGGTAAATTTTTTTTTTCTATTAGTGACTTAACACTTAGTCAGTTGGCTACATTGCTACTGAGCTATAAAGTTTCTACTAAGCTTATTGTTACTAAAATTCTACACATGCATGGGAAAAAGTGGGGTTAGATCTTTATGATCTAAGAAATGACTAATCATCTACAACTACATACGCACATATGTCATATTTCTCTTATTTTGAATACATATCAAAAATAGTACTCTAAGTACTCAAATGCAAATCATAGAAAGATAGTTTCATGAGTGTCACGAGCCCATGCTCAAACCCCATGAGATGCAATTTCAAGCATCATCAAAAAAATAAAAAAATAGAGTATTAACAGTTAGGAAATTGTTATTTCAACATACAATAGTAACAGTAAAAACAAAAAGGAGTTTTGAGTGCAAGCAAAAGAGCTATTGAATTTGAAAAATCAAAGAATGTTGTATTTATTGCCAAAAATCAGAATGTTAGCAGCTTCAGAACAATCAATCAAAGGAGATAATAAAGTGAATTAAGAGGAAAGAAATGTCTTTTGAATAAAATGACAATTCATGAAGTCATGGGAGATTGAAAACATCTGATATTCACAGCAAATTGAAAACAAGTAACAATACCCTCCTTTCTAACATAACAAGTCAAGTGCAAATGAAAATTGCAATAGAATGTTTTGATGATATAGCGGAAAAGGAAGTGATAAAGAATAGGGTGATTGTGATTTTTATCATAATCTCAAAACATTGTGAAGCTGAGGATAGAATTCTATGAATTTCATCTAGGCAAAGTCACAGTTACAAACATATTAGCAAAATGTCAAAACCAGTTTATAATGCAACATATAAACATAAAATTAGAGCCTCAGTTTCCACTTTGGCGAAGTACAAAAACCTCAACTTTTAGAATCTTGCAAAAGAGGATCAAGGAATAGCAAAAAGAGAAAATTTCATTTCATAATTAAAAAAAGAACAAAAGGGATAAAAGGCTCAGATTCCAAACAACAATTCGAGAGATAAAGATTTTGAGGGAAGTTGAAACAACACAGTTTATGCAAATAGAACCATGGTTGGGAATATTACCCGAAAAAGGAAAAGATCATAACCCCACATATAGTTTGTTCAATCTAGGCAATACTTGCTTTATGAACTCAATTACTCAATGTTTACATTCTATTCTAGAACTACAAAAGTATATTTATTCTGGGAGCCCACATCTTTTGACTATGCTACAAGGGATTTATTTGGTGAACTGGATTGAAGTGTTCAGCTTGTTTCTCCCATGCAATTTTTGGTGTAAAAAAATATTCCCAATTTGGTTAGCAACATAATAGTTATGATGTTCCGTATTTAGGTCAATGCTTCAATTTGTATTTTAAAAATTTGAAAGTAGAACAGTTGCATCTGAAAAGAAAGAGCATCATTTGATGAGATTAAATCCATCAATAATGATTCAATGAATCATGCAACATAAGAGGTTTCCCCAGATGACACTCTGCACAAAGTAATTTTTCAACATGGTCTATAGATTGAGAAAGGCCAAAATCTTTGCAAATTTCTTTTAGGTAAAAACCCGAACAACAATAATGTTTCAATGGTGCAAATTTTTAAAGAATAAGGATATCCAACTTCTGATGTTACCTTTAAAATTTCCTAGAAAAAAAATCACTAATAAGTGACTATTTATATCAGCTAGCAATAAGGGAAATTTTTGCAAGTTGGAAGTAATGAAGAAGAGGTTTGGATATGTGAGTTTCAATCATCCTCAAGACATACCAGATGATCCCAAGAAAATTATATTATATGTTGTAGATGCAGAAAACTCTTGATAAGGAAACTATTACATTGGAACATGCCAAAGTAGAAGAAAGCTTATTGCTAATGAAGTGTTATTCCTTCTCTTCTGGTATTGCAAAGAAATTCATGATAGCAGTGATAGTCTGCAAGAGTTTCAAAATATTCTAGATAGTTTTATTGATATAGATGACAAACATTTTCCTATGGTCATCACATTTCAAAAATTCTTGACAATGTTAGATGGGAGTGTATGTAGTCAGTTCTTCCAAAACAAATGTCCTAAAGAATGGAGAAACTCGATGGAAAAGAAAGAAGATACAACTTATGGAACCTATTTCTTCTAAGCAAAAGACCCAGTTCCATAATGGCAAATGCAAATAGCAATGCATCAATGGTAGTCAACATATTACAACCAGAATAACAAATAAGAAGCTTCATTTCACAACAATAATGTGTTTTGATGGTGCTATAAAAAACTAGTCAATACCTTTCAATCTCGACAATGGCGTGCAAGAGACATAATTTGTATGTATGAATGCATTCAAACTTATATCTATATCAAAGGTTCTAAATCTTGATAATATGTTTGAACAACACATGGGTTTGGTTAAGCAAAAAATGAAATTCACATCCAAACACTCTACCAAAGAAATAAAAAGTGTTTTAAGATACCCTTGCAAGCGGCTCGAAGTCCATAGAAAACTCCAAAAATTTTGCATATATGAGTTTATATACAGGAATTGGTGGAGAAGCAATTAATGGCTCAAGAAAAATAAAGCTCACTTGTAACAAAAATTTAGAAAATCCTCAAAGCTCCAAGCTTTAGTAAATTCTCAATGGTGGCTGCTCCAAAACCAGTGAATCATAAAACCAACAAAATGCAACAATGGTGGCACACACAATCCAAAAACCCTCATATTTCCTCTTCACTACCAATTCATTCCAAAATGCAAATGTCAAAATTAAAAACAGTTCTTAGGGTAACCGTATAATGTGCCCTGTTTCCTTTTCTATATTTTTTGAAATTCATTGGCATTTGATGGGATTTTAATCCCTTTTGAAGGTTTTTTATATTTGTGTCATATGGGGGGGTTTCATTATGTTTTTGGCCTTAGGTTTTGTGAGATTTTTTATTGTTTATCTTTTTCTTTCTTTTTTGCATAAGTGTATCTTTGTGACAAAAATATTAATGTGATATAATTATAAATCACTTAATATTTGTTATATTTTTAATGCAAAAAGAAGGAGTCTTTAAGGAAAGAGTCAGTTTGAAAACATTAGGAGCTTTTCTTGAAGGGAATATAGGATTGGTGGGTCAGATTTGTCTTTACTAAGTCAGTCTGGGGGTCTTGATGACCAGTTAGACTTTTTTGAGTAGTTATAGATGAGTCATAGGCTTCATAATGAGCTAGTGGAGTCATATGAGTAATAAGACTTCATTTTTAGAAGTTTCTAAGCCCTGATTTTTAGGCTTTCTTTTTGCATTCGACCCAAGTGCTGAGATAGTATTTAGTGAAATTTGTAACTCATTTTTGGAGATTTTTGATTATACATAGAAGTTTTGCGATCATTTTCTAAGTCCTAAACTTTCTTTGCAAAATTTTTAATTTAGTTTAGAAATTCAATACAAGTGAAAACATTTGTGTTCATGTTATTTTGGCATCAATTTGAACCTCCTTTCTTCTTGTAGTTTTGTGTGTGATGTCAGAATGATTTGATAGAATAATCTGTGAATTGTCATTATTCCTTGCTATTCTATCTCATTCCAACACCTAGTTGTAGGAAAGTATGTCTATCTACAGGTTGTAATTCGTGTTCTTAAAGGTGAAATTGGTTCATTCTTCAAACCTTATCACAAATTATTTATGTAGATCTTTATAGAAAGAAGTCTTTTGCATGTACTTCAAGTAGCTATATGATCCTTCTCTATTAAGTGTGTTTGAGTTTTCATCATCATTTTGGTGTATCACCATCTCTTAATTTAGGCTATTGGTTTAGGTTCATTTTCAGCAATTTCTTCCCTTTTCCCTAAGTTTAAGTTAAGATCTTGGAAATATCACTGAATATTTAATAGGAGCTAACCTAGATTCCAAAGGTCTCATTTCATTTGCATGTCACACGAAGTGAAGTGATTCCCATGTCAAGTTAGAATTACTAAACTTTCAAAATTTATTATTGGGTGCAAATTCTGATACTTAACAGTTTTGGCATGCCCGGTGGGACACGAGGGTTATAGTTCTCATAGTTCTTACTAGTTTGATATGCATCCAACGGGTTGCAGACCTTTGAGAGGTCATTATTTTGCATATCTGGTGACTCTAAGTTTGTATCTACTAGTTTTAAGCATATTCAATGCTTAAAATGGATTACCATCCTCCATTTCATGAAATTCTTCCTCCATTCTCTAAATTTTGATCATCTCAAAGGAGTTGTATTGATGGTTTCATGCCAGAATTTGAAGGACAACATTCATCTCATGGTTACCAGCTACCCAGTCCTGCTGAAGCATCTTGGAAGCATCAATATGCATATCAATAGCCTCATGAAGAGATGCATTACTTGAAAGAGCAACACAAAGTTATGTAGTGGAAAAAGCTTGGTTTTCAAGCTCATAACCAACAACAAGAGATGTTGGTTATTTAGAAGCAACATCATGAAGAGATGGAAGAGCAAAGAAAATACTATGAAGAGTTGTTGGAGACACAAAAAAGGCATATGCAAACACAAGCAAAGGAGCAATTTGATGCCAGATGGAAGCAGTATGAAGAAGTCATTATAGGTCAACAACAAATTTAGGTAGCCCTTACAAGAAATCTTACAAAACTGTAGAAAGTTTGTGAGAAATAGTTGATAAAGGTTGCTACTACTGCATCTGCAAAAGAAGAAGAGTTTCAAAGAAGATTAGTAGCTCATGATGAGTTTCATGACAAAGAATTACAAGAGTAAAAGCGACAATAGAGTTCCTGATTTGAAAAGATATAGATGATAAGGAGGCTCATCAGATACAACTTGAAGAAGCTCTTTGTATAGAAAGGAAAGAAACTATATCAAAGTTACCTGATGAATCTTAAAATGTTGCCAAGAAGATCATCATATTGGAGGCTGATTTATTTAAGGAGTTTCCTTGTTTTGTTGAAGGGCACAATACTTCTAATGCATCTCATATCTCAGTTGTTGAAGGATCGAGTAGAGTACATTTTCTTGAGGAAAAACATGCTGCTAAGCATTTTGATCAAAAAAATGATGAAAGTAAAAAGGAAGACCAATTTTGGGATGAGTTGGAGGAATTTTGTCTAAATCTTGATGATAAACCAACTTTTCCAAAATTAGAAGTTGGTACTCAGAATGATGAAATAACAGAATCATCTTTGTCTTGGCCCATTTCACCCAAGGCACCTGAGTTAGCTCATTTTCATCAACAAAATGATGTAAAAGAGGATGTTCATCAACATGAAATGGCAGTTCAAGAGCCTGAAAGCAACAAAAAGAGCCCTAAGTTCATTCTTTCTAGGGGTTGCCCTTTGAAGCACTTAGCAAGAATGGAGGCCAGCCATGAAAAACCAGTCATGTTTGTGTTCAAACATGAATGTTCAAATGATGTTGAAGTTGAAAGAGAACTTAGAGTCTAGCAATGACAAGAAGAACTTAAAGTCTAGCAATGACAAGTTCAACTCACTTATCCACCCTTGGATAATGGAAAGAATAATCTATTGGTGGAGGTGAGTCAATTTATTCATGTCTTGGTAGTGCATCAGTTCTTTTCACAACTGCATGTACTTCATTTCTTATTAACTATCCTTATGCATGTAAAGTATTGTATCCTAAAGAGAAAGGGAAGTTATTTTTCCCAATCTATAAATGGTTTTTTTTGATCATTTGTTATGCTAGTTAGTTTAGGGTAGGTTAGGTGTTTCTTTAATTTTCCCTAAGTGTTGTCCAAGCACATGTAGTTTTTTTTTTTTTTTTTTTGTTCTAGGTTAGTTTCCTATTTTTTTTGGTAGTCTAGGTTAGTCAAGTTGCTGGTTTATGTTGTTAAGCAGTCATTTTATGCTCATTTCATTCATGCATGCATAAATGGATGTGATTGGACACATATTCATATCCAATATACACATACATATGCATATACATATCACTGTAAATATAACATGTCTAGTTGCTAACCATACATATATGCATATCCATGTATCCACTGCATACATTCATCCATTTATACCCATACATTCATCCACACATAACCAAAATGGTTGACTATGATGGTTTTGACTTCTAAAGCTACTACCTAAGTTTGATTATGCATATCTATCAACCTAATAAGAGTCCTATCAAGCTCATGTGCATGCATTCAAAATTGAACTAACAACTTTAGAAGTCACTTTTTGTCAGGTCTAGGTGCTAGGGATGCATACTTCAGGCTCTATGCCCAATGAATAAGAGCACACTAGTCAACTATCAAGCAGACAGACATAAAGCAGAGGTCGCCAAAAATGTTGCTAAAATTCTACACATGCTGAATTTTACTTCAAGTAACATTGCAGAAAAGAATATTCATTTTTTTTATTCATTTACATTTCATCATTTTGCACTCATATAAAAATCATGAGAAAAAGGAGATATAATGTTCATTGTATAAATCATCAACTGATATGTACAATTTTCATTTTTTTACAAAATATGAAATGAATGGAAGAATGCTAGGAATAAAATATCTCGCACAAGCCGTGAGTCTAACTACTATCTTCCATACATATTGAGAACAAGAAAAATACAACACAAGAAGATAGAGTTAGAGGTAACTAGTCATTGCCTTTCAGACTTTGACTAGTTAAGTATTCTCTGTTTCTGCTCCTAGTCCAGCCCTCGTTCTGGTAAGCTCTTGGTTTTTGTTCTCCTACATGTAAAAAAGTGGAGTTAGATCTTTATGATCTAAGCATTGACTGATCATCTACAACTATGTACCCACATATGTCATATTTCTCTTATTTTGAATACATATAAAAAATAGTACTCTAAGTGCTCAGATGCAAATCACAAAAAGATAGTTTCATGAGTGTCATGAGCCCGTGCTTGAACCCCATGAGATGCAATTTCAAGCATCATTAAAAAAAAAAAAAAAGAGTACTAACAATTAGGAAGTTATTATTTCAGCATACAACAGTAACAACACAAACAACAAAGAGTTTTGAGTGCAAGCAAAAGAGCTATTGAATTTGAAAAATCTAAGAATATTGTATTTATTGCCAAAAATTAGAATGTTAGCAGCTTTATAACAATCAATCAAAGGAGATAATAAAGTGAATTTAGAGAAAAGACATGTCTTTTGAATAAATTGACAATTCATGAAGTCATGGGAGATTGAAAACATCTGATATTCACAACAAATTGAAAACAAGTAACAATACCCTCCTTTTTAACAGAACAAGTCAAGTGCAAATGAAAATTGCAACAGAATGTTTTGATGATACAGAGGAAAAGGAAGTGATGAAAAATAGGGTGATTGTGATTTTTATCATAATCTCAAAACATTATGAAGCTGAGGATAGAATTCTATGAATTTCATCTAGGCATCTAGGCAAAGTCACAGTTACAAACATATTAGCAAAATATCAAAACCAGTTTATAATGCAGCATATAAACATAAAATTAGAGCCTCAATTTCCACTTTGGCGAAGTACATAAACCTCAACTTTTAAAATTTTGCAAAAGAGGATCGGGGAATAGAAAAAAGAGAAAAGTTCATTTCATAATTAAGAAAATGAACAAAAGGGATAAAAGGCTCAGATTCCAAACAACAATTCGAGAGATAAAGATTTTGAGGGAAGTTGAAACAACACACTTTATGCAAATAACACCATGGTTGGGAATATTTCCCGAAAAAGGAAAAGATCATAACCGCACATATGGTTTGTTTAATCTGGGAAATACTTGCTTTATGAACACAATTACTCAATGTTTACATTCTATTCCAGAACTACAAAAGTATATTTATTCTAGAAGCCCACATCTTTTGACTGTGCTGCAAGGGATTTATTTGGTGAGCTGGATTGAAGTGTTTGACCTATTGCTCCCATGCAATTTTTGGTGTTAAAAAATATTCCTAGTTTGGTTAGCAACATAATAGTTATGATGTGTCATATTTAGGTCAATGCTTCAATTTGTATTTTAAAAATTTGAAGGTAGAATAGTTGCATCTGAAAAAAGAGAGTATCATTTGATGAGATTAAATCCATCAATAATGATTCAATGAATCATGCAACATAAGAGGTTTCCCTAGATGACACTCCACACAAAGTAATTTTTCAACATGGTCTATAGATTGAGAAAGGCCAAAATCTTCACAAATTTCTTTTAGCTAAAAACTCGAATAGCAAAAATATTTCAATGGTGTGAATTTTTAAAGAATAAGGATATCTGACTTCTGATGTTACCTTTAAAATTTTCTAGAAAATAAATATCACTAATAAGTGACTATTTATATTAGCTAGCAATAAGGGAAATTTTTGCAAGTTGGAAGTAATGAAGAAGAGGTTTGGATATGCGAGTTTCAATCATCCTCAAGACACAGCAGATGATCCCAAGAAAATTATATTGTATGTTGCAAATGCAGAAAACTCTTGATAAGGAAACTATTACATTGGAGCATGCCAAAGTAGAAGAAAACTTATTGTTGATGAAGTTTTATTCCTTCTCTTCTGGCATTGCAAAGCAATTCATGACAACAGTGATAGTCTGTAGGAGTTTCAAAATATTCCAGATAGTTTTATTGATATAGATGAGAAACAATTTCCTAATGTCATCACATTTCAAAAATTCTTGACAATGTTAGATGGGAGTGTACGTAGCTAGTTCTTCCAAAAGAGATGTCCTTAAGAATAGAGATACTCAATGGAAAAGAAAGAAGATACATCTTCTAGAACCTATTTCTTTTAAGCAAAAGACCCAGTTCCATAATGGAAAATGCAAACAACAATGCATCAATGGTACTCAACATATTAAAACTAGAACAACAAATAAGAAGCCTCATTTCACAACAACAATGTCTTTTAACGGTGCCATAAAGAACCAGTCAATACCTTTCCAGCTCGACAATGGCATGCAAGAGACACAGTCTGCATGTATGAATGCATTCAAACTTATATCCATGTCCAAGGTTCTAAATCTTGATAATATGTTTGAACAGTACATGGGTTTGGTTAAGCAAAAAATGAAATTCACATCCAAACACTCTACCAAAGAAATAAAAAGTGTTTTAAAATGCCCTTGCAAGTGGCTCAAACTCCATAAAAAACTCTAGAAATTCCATACATATGAGTCTATATACAAGAATTGGTGGAGAAGCAATTAACGGCTCAAGAAAAATAAAGCTCACCTGCAACAAAAATTTGGCAAATCCTCAAAGCTCCAAGCTTTAGTAAATTCTCAATGGCAGCTACTACAAAACTAGTGAATCGTAAAAACCAGCAAGTTGTAACAATAGTGGCACACACAATCCAGAAACCCTTGTATTTCCTCTTCACTGCCAATTCATTCCAAAATGCAAATGTCAAAATGAAAATAGATTTTTTAGGGTATTAAAACCATATAACATGCCCTGTTTCCTTTTCTATATTTTTTGAAATCCATGGGCATTTGATGGGATTTTAATCCCTTTTGAAGGTTTTTTATATTTGTGTCATATGGGGGGTTTCATTATGTTTTTAGCTGTAGGTTTTGTGAGAGTTTTTATTGTTTAGCTTTTTCTTTCTTTTTTACATAAGTATATCTTTGTGACAAAAATATTAAAGTGATATAATTATAAATCACTTAATATTTTTTTCTATTTTTAATGCAAAAAGAAGGAGTCTTTAAGGAAAGAGTCAGTTTGAAAATGTTAGGAGCTTTTCTTGGAGGGAATATAGGACTGGTGGGTTGGATTTGTCTTTACTAAGTCAGTTTGGGAGTCTTGATGACCAGTTAGAGACTTTTTTGGGTAGTTAAAGATGAATCATAGGCTTCATAATGAGCGAGTGGAGTCATATGAGTAATAAGACTTCATTTTTAGAAGTTTCTAAGCCCTAATTTTTAGGCTTTCTTTTTGCATTCGCCCCAAGTGCTGAGATAGTATTTAGTGAAATTTGTAACTCATTTTTGGAGAGTTCTGATTATGCATGAAGTTTTGTGACTATTTTATGAGTCCTGGACTTTCTTTGTAGAATTTGTAATTCAATTTGGAAATTCAATACATGTGACAACATATCTATTCATGTTATTTTGGTGTCAATTTGAACCTCCTTTCTTCCTGCAGTTTTGCATGTGATGTCAGAATGATTTGATAGAATAATTTGTGAATTTTCATTATTCCTTTCTATTTTGTCTCATTCTAGCACCTAGTTGTAGGAAAGTAAGTCTATCTGCAGGTTGTAATTCATGTTCTTAAAGGTGAAATTGGTTCATTCTTCAAACCTTATTACAAATCGTTTATGCAGATCTTTACAGAAAGAAGTGTTTTAAATGTACTCCAAGTAGCTATTTGATCCTTCTCTATTAAGTGTGTTTGAGTTTTCATCATCATTTTGGTGTATCACCATCTCCTATTTTAGGTTGTAGGTTTAGGTTCATTTTCAGTAATTTCTTCCCCTTTCCTTGAGTTTAAGTTAAGATCTTGGAAATATCACTGAATATCCAATCGGAGCTGACCTAGAATCTAAAGGTCTCATTTCATTTGCATGTCCCATAAAGTGAAGTGATTCCCATGTTAAGTCATAATTACTAAACTTTGAAAATTTAGTATTGGGTGCAAATTCTAATACTTAATAGTTATCATATTGCTAGTAGTGTAAGCCAAGTGTTTCAGTTGCTATCGAGCCAATCAAGATGATTGTAGTCCATGTTAAGCTTCATAGTATCTACCAAGCATTTGAGACAGAGTATAGTGTTAACTGATCTTAGTAGTGTTTATCGAGCTGGCAGTGTTAACAAAGTGAATGAAGGTAGTGTTAACTGAGTCATGCAGTGTCAATTGAGTCTACCAAGTTATTTAGTATTCATCAAGTCATCCAATGCTAACCGAGTTCTTGTTACCCCAGGTGATTAGTATAGACCGAGCATCTACATCAACCAAGTGCAAGAGTTTTTTGAGTGTTGACAAGTATTTTTGAGTGTCAAAACATCACTAAAGTGGTCTTCAAAACTTGAATTACAACAGTGATATAGCTTTGCAAAGATTGTTTGAATTTGGTATTGTAGCTGACTCTAGAACGTAATTTTTTTGATTGGTATATATATGCAATATATCTTTTCATATTCAATGTAATTAATAAGAACAATCAATTCAAGTAGATGAGTGAAAATTAAAGAAGGCTACAAGCATTATAAGGAAAAGAAGAGACTCATCTATCATAGCTAGGTGATCATTGTTATTCAAAGGAATCTCATTTAGCAAACTGAGTTGCAGATCAAAGATCAACCACTAATTCTTCCAAATAGGTGCATTAATCAAATCCTTTAACAAGGTGAACTTAATAGTCTCATTCCAAATCTCCTAACAAAGTGCATACATCATTGCATGTTATAAATCCTTTCATAAGGTGGACCTTACAATCCTTATTGCTCCTAATAGGGTAGATCATCAGGAGTGATCAATTATAACCTTTAATAGGCTAACTTTATATTGTAGTAATAAATCTTGTGGGTGTCATCCCCACCCTAGTTTTACTTTCTATTTAGAAGGTTTATAGGTTACCAAATATTGTGTCAAGTGTTATGAATGTTTTATTTCTTTCAGTCTTTCATGCATGCAATTAGATTAGATTACATGGTAAATATTTAATTGGTGAATTGAAGTATAAGTTTTATTAGCTCTTGATTCACCCCCAACCCCTCCCCCCTCCCCCCAATCACCTAGTTTGTACTACATTTTGAACACTTATGATTTAAAATGTATGAAAATATATATATGATTTTTTACTAGAAAGCAAAGAAGGTGCTAACATCTACTCATAAACACAAAATTTCATGTTAGCACCTTTCTTTGCTTTTTGGTAAAAAGAATATCTATATATTCATTCATTGTAAATAATAAGAGGGATTTTTTCCTCTCAATTCACAGGAAGGTTATCAATCTTGTGGTAAATTATCCAATTATTAATTTTGATTGTTCTTTAATTTTGGCATTTAGAGTTAGTTCATGCATTCATGTTTGAAGGACAAATCTATTCACTAAAATATTTTTGACAACTCTGTTGGGGAGGTGGAAGTGAAGATACATACCTAATTTTTTCTCCTTAGTTTTGAGTTCTTTATGTATAAAGGACATTCGATATATCATGCAAAGGGGTTCCCATTAAGACAAGGCCTAATGCCATCATCATAAAAATCCATCAAACAGATGACAACACGTTATACAAGTTTTGGGATCATTACAAAGAAAAAATATCTCAGTTTGTTAGAAATAACATTATTTTGGAAGATGATCATGATTATATGATCTTATGGAGAAGCCTTTGTGCAAGATCATGAAGGTATGTCTAGGTTCATGATGGTTCATGATCATGCTTATATGATCTTAAGGAGAAGCCTTTGTGCAAGATCATGAAGGTATGTCTTTGGTTTATGATGGTAGACAATACAATCCTTTCTAGATCATGAAGGTATGACTAGGTTCATGATGGTTCATTCTAGTTCAAACCAACTCAAAATTGTCCCTAGAGGTTCAACTTGCTTCAAAATTCAGGCTTGTCAATTTTAGAGGTGCAGAATCAGTGGAAAAGTACAAAGTGCAAACTAATATGCAAATATATTGATTGTAGATTTGCATCCAAATACAAAAGATGGTATTTTTGAAATTAGTAACTATCAATGTTATTTAGATTATTCAAATGATTACATACATTCACTTATGAGGTCAATTCATCTTTTAATTAAAAATCAACAGATTTTTACATGCTCCCAGAATCCCATGAGTGAGATAGTCAATTCCTTTTAAAATGTCTCCATCACATACATGTTTTTCTATGCTCATCAAAGAAATGGATGGTCATTCTTAAAGATGTAACTATGAAATCATGAGAGCCATCGGATGCTAAAGAAAGAGTCATTGGCAATAGGGTTGAGGAAATTGGAGAGTCAAATTCCCCAAGGAGCAAAGAAATGCATTGTACCTATTTTCTTTAGGGAAGATGCTTCATGATTACATGGGTTGGATTTGTAGTTTTAAAGATCTAGATTGTGTCCTAAGCCAATAGGAGGCATTCGACCAAATAATTAAGAAGTGATGCAAAAGCAACAATAAATTGGGCTCATCCTAAGACATATTAGAAGTCATTGGGCAACTATGTCATTTCAAACTTGTATCAATCTCCCAAGTTATATGAAAAGATCATCAAACCATGTGGAAAATGGTGATTAATAATGGGAACTAGAGGAATATACGAAGTCAATGGCACTTGAGAGGTCATGGAAGAATCATCAAATCGCTCATGGGGATCAAGCCTTGATTTGAAAGTCACATATGCATTCAAAGTTGATAAGAGATTAATTTAAGTTTATAACCTTTAATGGCAAAAAAGCTCAAGATCATAATGAGAAGTTTTCTGCAAGTTAGAAAATGATAATTCAAGGAGATTCATTGAATGTGGCGATCAATTTGTTGAGATGGTATTTCATAATACCAAAGAAAATATCACTGACCTAGAAAATTGGTCATCACAGTTTAAAATATATGTGCAAAAAGAGTGTCAAAGGTTCTATTAAAGAACAGGGAGGCAGTGGTGGATATTTAATGTATTGAGTTGTTATTAGGTCCTATGCCACTCTCATATGTCAAGTTTTTTTACATGAAGTATAATCACATTTCCTAGTGATCACCATAATATTGAAGGTCAAATTCTCATGTATAGAATTTTTTTTTACTATTGGTTTGTGGTAAAGGTTGCGATAGTGGCAATGTATAACAAGAGACACAAGCGTCATAGTTCCTGCCATTTGAATTTTTAGTTAAAATAAAATAGAAGTAGCAATGTTCCCATTCAAGATATATTAAATGGTAACTTTCAAAAGAATTTTAGGTGCTCAAAAAGTACTAACTATCCAGAAGTCAATAGTCATTACAATAGTACATGTCTATAATGTATGCAATCAGAATCTTAATTTAAATATTTCATCAATGTCATTGATAATTGTATGATAAAATCTATGTTAATTTAAATATCTTAATTTTTTATGAAGAAAATTAGTTTTACTCCTTACTATTGTTGGTCTAAGCCAATCAGAGAAGAGATAAATTATTTTCTTTAAATCATTTAATTAGATGGAAAATTTAGAACTATAGTTTATAGACATATGTTTTATAAATTCTTGACTTTGATTGGCTAGTTAAAAGTAACTATTGCATCTAATGGATGTAATAGTATCCTACCCATTGCAATAACTAATAAAGAAATAGGGGCTTGACCCCTAATCTTTTCAAAGGAAAAGCACGCCTTAGTGAAGATACAAATGAAAAAGTTAGTATGGTTTTCCTACAACCTCGCCACACATCAACAAGAGATATTAAAACATTGTAATGGTAGTTGTTTTTTTAATATAAAAAAAATTGTCGGTAACATCTCAAAACTAATGGAAGGCCATCATCAGTGAAGATATAGTTGGGACTTAATATGATCGCAAGCTTGAGTGATATAGAATTGATAGGGGAAGTAAATGAGGAAGCTTTGGCCGATGGCTTAAACATTATACATTAAGATTAAATCCTTAAGGTAAAAGTATTAAATAGTCAAAATTGATTTTTTTTACAAGCTCATTTTATTCCTTAGTATGCCATACTTAAAGATGGCCCCCTCCCACTATAGAATCAGATTTTACAATGTGGTTAGACCCAAAAATAACAAGTCCAGTTGTCTACAATTTTTTTTTTCCTCCAATCAAGTTTTAAGGACTCAAATAGAAGTAAATGCCATAGGTTTTGTACAAAGCAAAATCACTTTCATTTGGATGCTACTTCCACATACAATATGTGGTAATACTATCCTAACAAAGACTTCATCTTAGGAGCATATGGAATATAATAGCATTGGTCTTGTCATTCCAATGCAATTTGATCATCTTCTTTAGTGCTACAACAAAGATTGGAGTTTGATTTTACAAAGCCTCTCACTAGTACATTTCCCCTAGTTTTTCAAGAATTTTTTTTGACCAAAAGCCATATTGGCCTATGATTTTTGTTAGTGTAAATAATTATTTATTATTACACTTTACTTAAGTTTACTCAGGATAATTTTTTTTTATATTAGTTGTCATGTAGACACTTAGAAAGATGCATAGTCATCTGAGTTGTCTTGTTGACAACACAGGAGTTAACAACTTATTTGAGCACATGGTGTTGACAACATCTCTTTATGAGATACACCTATGTAAACTTATCCTCTCATCATCACACAAACTCCTATGCTCAATGGAGGATAATCCACCTTTGGTGGACATGTGCTAAGTCGTAGTCATTATCTCTTTGTGAAATCCTAGTCATTCTAGTTGCCTTTATATACAAGCACTTCTAGTGTGTATTAATCTCATATCCAATTATCTAATATCCATTATCATCTTGATCATTATTGAGATTCTTATTTGATCATCATTAGTCTCTCTTGTGCTAGTACTTGAGGTTCTTGATCTTGGCATCATTTTTCCCTAAGAAAAATTCTTACATGGTATTATAGCTATTCCAAACTTTTACATGGTATTAGAGCGATAGGAGTTTCATTGCATAACCATTGGAGAGATATTTTGTAGGTCAAGATTGGAGCTTTCTGGTGCAAATCAAATATTGGTATCATATTCAGAAGATCAAAAAACTCCAAATCAAATTTTGTTTCATCAAAATTAGACATCTAAGGTGAAATTTAGAGTCATTTGATTTTTGGAAGTGCGACGATGGTGATTCAGGAAAAATTATTACAGAAGTGATTTTCAAATAGTGATATCTCCCTCATGTGAACTCCTTTTTTTGAGGAATTATTTTTTGTTTTGGGGTAGAATTTCACGATATACACATTGATGCAGGATGTTTGAGATCCCTATTCCTATTTTTTCTACAAATCACAAATTCTGATTTTTGCAACTTCAAAGGCTTAGTTTGGGCTCATCTAGACACATATTCAAGTGCCATTTTCTTTTGAGATTGCATGATATTTTGTCTACTTTCTAGATCTGGTATTAGTTTGGAGTAATTTGGGGAAAACATAGTACTTTCAAATTTTGGTCTCATTTTGGCCTATTGGCACTTGTAATTAATTAGATCCTTGGGAGGTCTTGTGTCTTATCTCTTGTAATTAATTAGATCCTTGAGAGATCTTGTGTCTTATCTTGTTGAGTCTAATATAGCTTCATATTTGTTGTTGTAACCATCAAAATTAAAAGTTCACTTACACCCTAAATTGGCAAGTGGCCATTCTAATCACTCTAAATATAAAGTGCAAAATCATGCATTGGGGGGGTTTCTTTGATTTTGATTTTGATTTGCATTTTGGGGGTGCATACATTACTTGATCACATGGAGTCATGTCAAAAGTGTCACTTTGGTTTAAGATTCAAATTGACAAAAAAGAACTATAAAAAATGGAGTACTTTGACAATTGATCATCTAAGAGAACATAAGGAAGTGTTTCCTTATCTATATTCAAAGATATTTCCACCTAATACTAATTGGGGACATCTATCTCTTCTTCTTCACTTTATGTATAACAATATGAGTAAGGCAAATTTTGCTCCTCTTAGTAAGGTAAGTAGTCCTCATGACATTTGGATGTGTCTTTGGGAAGCATATGGAGATCCACGAGTCCCTCCATTACTAGAGGACATTCTACCTCTAGTCACTCCAATTGTGGTACCTACAACTCCAGTTGAGATCATACTTCCTAATACTCCTATTGCTTCTACTAATCCAATTCTAGCCACAGATGCTCTTGATTTAGTGTAGCAAGAAACACCATGTCTTCCTATTTTAGCTTCATGGAATGACTGCCTTCCAAAAATTGCAGTGTTGTTTGTGGAGTCTTACATTGAGGATGTGGGAGATATTATTGATGACATCCATGTTCTCTTTATTGAGGAGAATTCTTTTTCACTTTTTGTGAGGTAACATGGTATTAGAGCTATAACAAATTCTTACACTAATAAATGACAATTATACTAATTCAAATACTTCTCGTCCATCACCTTTTCCTCCTAAACCTCTAATTAAATTTCTTCTCTTCTCCCTTTAGACTTTGGTGATCTTATTCCTAATAATCCCCACAAGCTTAGTTGGTTGTTCATATTTCTCATTCATCATCTTAATCACCATTACACCTCCTTTCTCTTTGACTTGTGGATCATTGGTATTCTCTAAGTTCTTCCACTCTACCTATCAATGTACTTGATTTTTTTTAATGGCTATCTATAGAAAATTTTAGTACGTATAAAGAAGAGTTCTTCAAAAAATTATTCTTGAAGATATTGATGCCAGGTAGATAAAGCCCCAAGATCATATTCTAAATTGAATATTTTATAAATTACTTAAGCTCTATTCAATTCTCTAGTTGAATGCCTTGTTTTATTGTTTTAGATTTAGTTATATATTATTTGTAGAGTAATTTAAAGAATTATATGACCATAGTTATGATTTAAATATGTTCTCATATATGTTAGGATGCCATTCTAAATGGCTCATTGGGCTAAAAAAAAAAGATTTTACAAAAGATTTTATATCATCCTCAATGTGTCCCATAATCATATGTAGGCATGAAAAGTATGGTAAGGATAGATGATAAACATGCATGAAAAGTTTAAAAAGAAGAAATCTCAACTAAATTTAATAATTCATCCCTCATTATATAAGCATATATTATAATAATATAAATAGATGATAAAATAAACACAGTTAATAAAAAAATTGTAAAACTTTGCTAACATGATCTATATACTTACTATTTCACTCGCAGACCTCTCACATCAAGCACTTTCTATACTATTTCAACACCAATGTTCTTGCTTTTGAGCTAATAGTTCTTGAGGTGCATTTTCTTGTAAAACATTAATTTTTTTGAACAATTCACTGAGAAGCATAAATGCTATCACAAATACAACAACTCTGAATTCACTGTAGATACATGTTACTCTACCAACTAAAGCTTTTTATGCAAAAGTGTAAATAATTGAGGTTGACCAAACCTAGAGAAAATGTAGTACCTCTCATGTTTATAGTCTGCACCTTGTTCATTTTGATTCAAGAGATACTTGATACTCTTATTATATGTACCTTGAGATGACGTGAGGGTCAGATGTTATACTTTGATTTTAATACCATAGATGCATTACTACTATGCTATTCAGTTTATCATATTTTCATGTTGATGCCATTTTGAGATGACAATAGATTTATGATGATATCTGATTATTTGGTATTTGGACATATTTTCTAATTATGATATGTGATGGATTTTATTGCTATGGTTATGTACTTTATTCTTGTCTTTTTATGCTTTATGTGAATGAGAGTGTTGTAAATAGATTATATAATTGAATAAATGGTTAAATTACTTATTTACTACATTTATTTCTTTGGCTATGTTATTATATGCAATTGTACTTGATCATGTGTTTTAGTGTGCAAGATTTATATCCCTGGTAGTGGCCTATGGAGTTAGTGATTCAACTATTCATATTTTACCAATGTCATTCCTGTAAGGTTTTCATATCCTTATTTTAATTATTTAGATTAAGCCTTTCAGTGATTATTAAATCTAAACTCATTTGCATTATGTGATTAGACTAGTGAGCATGTCTATGCATTTAGAGGTTCACATTGTCATGAATGTTGTTAAGGGATTTTCTATGATTTTGGGTTTTTGGGCTTTAAATCTTATTGAATTTAATTTCTAGTAACTTTCCCCTAGGTGAATTCCTGTTATGAGGAATAACCTTTTTTTTTTTTGGGTCGATTCAGTGTCTAGCTAGTCTAACTAGCTATTTGCCTTAATCAACTACTCACTCAAAAAGTGAATAAGTATTGAAAGAGGGATTTATTTTCTCACTTTTCAATTTTGCAATTTAGAAATTGGAGAGCTTTTCCGAAATCCTCTTTCTGAAGGATTGGCTTACTTGTTCATTGTTAGAGATGTGAGTGTGGGATCTTTGTGAGGTTAGTCTCACTAGATCCATCTCGAGGAGACCTTGATTTGTTGTCACTTTTGGAAGTATTGACTGGTTATTTATTTTATCAGGTTGATTTATTTTTGCCCCTTTTTCTATCAGGTAGGGTTTTCTCATTTTCTTATTTTAGCTTCATTTTAGCTTCTATTTCTAGTAGTAGTTTGTTAAGATATTGAAAACTAGTGTTCCCCTCCATTTTTGTTTATTGGTTCTGCTTGGTTGGTCGGGTATGAACATTTTCCCTATTTTTGGGATGGGGGTTTGGGGTTTTGCACTGTTATGCTGACCATTTTTGAATATAGTGTTCAAACCCAAATATTATTGGATTTTTGGGGTTTTTGTGCCCAAAGAACAAATGGGTTTTAATTGTGGTTTTTCTCAATTTTTGGGGTTTTACATCATTTTGTGTGCCACCCTATTTTCTCAAGTTTTCTTGACAAGATGTTGGTCATGGACCTGGATGATCTGTTTGAATGTTAGTCTGACCATTGTTGTACCTTTATATTGCATTGGGATGCATGCCACATCCATCCTCTCGACTCTTTTTTCATTTGAGTGACATTTTTCATTGTGTTCTCATATAGTCCTTGTGTTATGATCTAATGGTGGTGCATCATACATGAGTATGTGCATGTACATCTATTTGGTAACTTGTGAGGCCTGATCTTCTATTGTACTTCCAAAAGTTATGATCATTGGGGTTAGGTTGGAAATTTGTGTGCCTAGGAGCACTCATAATTGGATGAGCATGGGTAAGATATGGTAGCATATGGAGGGGGCTTCTATCTCACAACCTAGTGATCATGACACCATAGATTGGTAGAGAGAGCTTTAATTAAGTGATAACTAAGCAAAACACTGGGTGATAATAAAACTTAAGATAATGAAAAATATTTTGTGCTTGAACCTTTCATTGAGGGAGTTGAATTTGCATGATCTAAGCTTGGGCTTGTTGATGCCAAGTGACTTTCCCAGATGTTAGCCCCTACTTAGTAGCCCATTGAGTGTTTGACCAAGACCTATAGTTTGTGCATTGTTTATGATCTTGTTTTCAGTCATCATATTGTCTAGCATGAGTGTTAGCCATGGATGTTGTGCTTTATGTGTGTTTATGGTTGGATCATTATGGAAAGAGTGGGCCTATGGGTGCCACATGGTTGGGAGTTGTAGCTACCTATACCATTGTTGGGGACCAATGTATAGAGATAGTCTACTATCCTAGTGCGACCATTGTTGGATGCTTTCACTTACCACTTCAGGTTTCAGAGTATGCTTTCTTGTGATTTATGCTTTCATTGGAATGCTTATGTATGATGTTTAGATGATGTTAGTATTGGTGCATTTCTTTATTATGATGTTTAGCACATGTAGATGATGAGTTGATTTGTAGGATTATCTTATGCTTTAATTTTAGCATGTTATATTTCCTTATGCTCATGTAGTAGCACATTTTAGTAGTGTCATCCTCACAAGTTAGCACTGAAAATCTAGTTGATAGTTTGGAATGTTACGCGTGGGGGATGGCTAGGGTCCATGATGGTCTTATGATGCTATTATGGTTAGGAGGAACCACATACTTAGTTTGGTTATTCAATTCATTGCAATGTTGTTCCAATTTATTGTGATGTTATTATAGTACACTGCAATGTTTCCTTCTGTAATTTCCCTTCACTGCTTGATTAGATGGTTAGATATTGTTTCCATCTTTTAGTATTATGTTTGAGTATCTACGCCTTTAATTGTGGATCTAGTATCACTAGTGTGGAGGTTCTAAACTTTTTTTTACTCTTTAGTTTTTCCTTGGACCATTTTATGTGTTTCCTAGGCAACCATGTGTCAGCATGGGGTGATACTATAAAGTGTCATACACCAAAAGGAGTTCTATTATCCGATACAAGAAAGTATCACACCTCTTAGGAAGAAAGATCATGCGATACTAGAAAGTATCACATCCCCTTTGAAGAAGTGTCATACAATATTGGTAAAGTATTGCACACCCTCTTGAGAAGTGTCGCCCAAATCCTAAAAGTGTCACACCCCTTCTTGAGAAATTTCATATGATATTGGAAAGTATTGCATAGTGCTGATTTAAAGTATCGCTTGGTATTTGCAAAAACCTATTTGGGTGGACAATGGGCACTTTTTGGTTTGACCCAAAATTTTTGGTAAGTATTTTGGCTACCCTCTTAGGTGCTCTTCAATCCTTTAGAATTGAATTTTGAATTCAAAATATTTTGATTCAAATTCAGTTATGCATCTTCCATTGTCAATAGTAGCATTTGGAGATCCGTTGGTGTCAGGATGTTTGGTTAGTCTTCTATTGCAATCTTTGTGATCCTTGTATGTTGTATGTCATGTGCATCCATGCTTGTAATTTTTTAAATCTTGACTTATATTTATCCTTGTTTCCAAGGATCTCCAGGTGGGGCATTACATCTTGTTTCAGAGCCCATGTTGCAACATTGGGATCTCTGTGTTATGCTTCCACTATGGTTTTGTTTTCCTATTGTATATTATTATATTATGGTTGCTATTTTGATATCTTGTTCATAGTTTTGACTCTTATGCTCATGACCTAGTTTTCCTAATATTGTCTTGTTGTCCTCATAGTGATGCCTCCAACATGTAGACCTAGTGCTTAGGGTGGTACCCATAGCAGTAACTATGGATAAGAAAACTAGGAAGAGGGACGTTAGGAAGGAGAGGGAGGAATGGGTAATAATGAACAAAATGACATGGGGGTATTGATGCCAGTGCTTTAGGAGATTCTTTCTCAATTGAGCCCTCATGTAGAGGAATGTTGTCAGGATCATGGCTGGGAGGAGGGATCCCATCATTTAGAGCATAGAGAGGAGGAGCATGAATGTAAGAAATTATGTACTCCACTAGGTAGCCGAGGTTACCATTGGGGTGGTAAGGAATGCAACAATAAAGATTCCATCTAGTTGGACATCATGAAGTCTCTTCATCAATTCAAATTGCCATTGTATGATGGTAAGGGAGGTGGTCTCAAGGGAGAAACTTGGTTATTAGACATGGAGCACTACTTCACCATGTACCCATATGTAACCAATTTGAGGGTATGTTTTGTGATTATGTAGTTGAGGGACCATGCATTCATATGGTGGAATATTGAGGGGAAAAATCTCTAGATCAACATTGCAGATCTCACCTTGGAGATCTTTGAGGAGAGGTTCCATGAGAGATTCCTATCTCCTCAATTCAAAGAGGCCCATGCTGATGAGTTCCATATAATTCGACAATGAAATATGATAGTGGATCAGTATGAAATCTGGTTCTTTGAGATTAGATAGTACTCATGCTACAACCATTATGATTTACTCCTGGCTCATCATTTCATCTAAGGCCTTAAGGATGCCCTTATTAGAGAAGTTTGTATGCATCAGCCTAGGATTCTTGTTCTTGCTATAGAGAAGGCACGTGTTGCAAAGTAAAATTTGGTTAGAGGTTTTAGTAGTATATTTGGTTCTTAGAACCAAAGTGCAAGGAATTTAGGGCAGGATGCACAATTCACTTAGTCTTCTAGAAAGGGCCAATCCCAATTAGAACCCTCTTAGGGTGTTTATCATAGTAAGGGTAAGAAGAGGTTTTGGGGAAAGGGTGGACAATCTTCCAGTACCTTAGGAAAGAAAGGAGATAACTAGAACCAAGGACAAAAATCTCAGCATGATCATCCTTTTCAGAGTGTTAAGAAGAATTCTAGTAGGGGTAGTGCACCTTATCGTAGTGCTATGTAGGTTGGTGATGGAACAGGTTCCAACTTTGGGGGGAACTGCTATTCTTGTGGCTAGCCTAACCATAAATATTTTGAGTGCTCCTTTAATCCATCTTTAGGACCTAGTAAGGTGTAGTGAGATCTAAGCCTACTATAGGAGATGTTGGTAGGAATCATTGAGTCTTTGCAATGGTTGACAACCTTCACGCAGATGATCAAAGTATACTAGTCGAGGCTACAAGTACATTGCATGGTATTTCATCTTCAAGTTTGTTTGACTCTGGTGCTTTAGATTCTTTCATTTCACCATCTCTTTTTCAATGATGTGGGTTAGTAATAGTGCATTAGGTCTATAGTGGCAGGTTGAGTTAGCCATAGGTTCCAAAGTGGCTATAGACTTGTTAGTCAGTGGTTGTATTTTGAATTTGGGAACCTTCACCACTATAGTGGATCTATGCATTTTAGCTCTAGGATCATATGCCATTGTGTTGGGCATGTATTAGTTAGCTGACCATCAGGAGACTATCAATTGCCATCATAAGATGGTATAATGTTTTGATGATATAGGTGGGTAGGTGGAACTTTTAGGAGTTTAGAGACTAGTCTCACTTCGGATGATCTTAGTTAATTAGCTGCAGTAGAGTGTGTAGAAGGGTTGTCAATTATTCCTTGTGTTTGTCAATGATCTTGAGGAAGTTTATAGTTGTATAGTGACACTTTATGATTGTCCACTCCTTTGTGAGTATGTTGATGTGTTTCCTAATGAGATTCCAGGTATGCCATGGTAGTATGACATTGAGTTTTGGATTGATCTTGTACCAAGAGCGGAGCTAATTTCACAAGCTCCTTATTGCATGACTACTCTAGAGTTGAGTGAGATTGGATTGTAGTTGGAGGAATTTTTGGCCAAGGGCCATATTCATCCTACTATATCCCCATGGGGTTCACTAGTCATCTTTGTGTATAAGAAGGATGATTCTTTGCATTTGTGCATTGACTACTGATAATTGAATAAGGTGATGGTGAAGATCTGATATCCTTTACTAAGGATAGATGACTTGTTCAATCAGATGAAGGGAGCATGAGTGTTCTCAAAGATTGATCTATATTCAAGATATTATCAGCTTCATATTTAGGAGGTTGACATTAATCAAACAACTTTTCATACATGATATGGGCATTATGAGTTCATGGTTATACCCTTTTGGTTAACCAATGTGCCATCAGTGTTTATGAGTTTGATGAATGGTTTATTTCATATGTACCTCAATTAGTGTGTCATTGTATTATGGGATGACATATTGATCTATTCAAAGACTGTGGAGGAGCATGAAGTCCACTTATGTTATGTATTATAGTGCTTTAGAGACCATCAGTTGTATGACAACTTGAGTAAATGTGGATTCTTCCAATCATAGGTGAAGTATTTGGGACACATCATCATTGGTGATGGAATTGTAGTGGATCTGAAGAAGATTTGTGCTATCATGGATTGGCCGGTACCCACTAATGTCTCAGAAGTTAAATAGCTTTATGGGATTGGTGGGTTACTATTGTCACTTTGTGAAGGATTTCTCATGAGTAGCTCATCCCATCACTTCTCTTTAGTGGAAAGGGAAGAAGTATGTTTGGTTAGAGTAGTGTGAGGCAATGTTTAATTCTCTTAAGGAGTTTTGGACTAGTGTACTGATCCTTGTAGTGCCTAATCCTATAGGTGATTTCATGGTTTGCACAGATGCTTTGTTGGAAGGCTTGGGTATGGTGTTGATGCAGGATGGTCAAGTGATTGCATATGAGTCTAGAAAACTCAAGGTCCATGAGCTTAACTACCCAACTCATGATTTGGAACTCGTGGCTATGGTGCATGCCCTTATCCATTGGAGGTATTTTCTTTTGGGAAATAGGTTTGAGTTGCATAGCAATCATAGGAGCTTGCAGTATATCTTTACTCAGCCAAACCTGAATGCACGATAGTGTCATTGGATGGAGTTATTGTGCGAGTATGACTTTGATGTTCATTATATTAAAGGGAAGGATAATGTCATCATAGATACCTTGAGTAGGAGTCAATATGAGGTATCAATGATGTCTTGTGACACTTGGTATCAGGAGGTGAGGGCGGAGATCAAGTTTGGACGTACCCTTGAGGGGAGATTTTTAGGTTATATGCTTGAGTCTGACGAACTATTGTGACACTTGGGGTGCATCTATGTGCCTGTGTCTGGTGATCTTTGTACCTTGTTTTTTTCAGTAGTGCATCATGCACCACATTGCACACATCTTGGTATCAAGAAGATGCATGCTGATCTTAGGTAGTTATAATTTTAGGCAGGGATGAGATGTGATGTTGCTAATTTTGTTACCAGATGTCTTGAGTGCTAGAGAGTGAAGGTAGAGCATCATCTTTTGGTGGGTCTTTTATAGTCGCATACCATTCTAGTGTGGAAATGGTATACAATATCCATTGATTATATCACAGGGTTGCCTATGTAATCACGAAGACATGATTATATTATGGTGATAGTGGATAAGTTGTCCAAGGTAGCACATTTTTCACCGATGAGGGAATCCTACACAACTTCTTCTGTAGTGCATGTTTTCTTGGAGGATATTGTTCATTTGCATGGGATTCCTCATTGGATTATTTCAGATAGAGATCTAGTGTTTACTTTTGCATTGTGGATGTCTCTCCAACATGCTTTGGGCATGTAGCTCAATTTTAGTTTGGCTTATCACTCAGAGATCGATGGTCAGACTAAGAGAGTGAATTAGGTTTTGGAGGATATGCTTCACATGTATGTTATTGATAGGCAGGTGAAGTGGGAAGACTATTTGTACCTTTTTTGAATTTGCATACAACAATGGGTATCATAGTTCTCTTGGCATGTCACCTTTTTAGGCCTTGTATGCTAGACCATGCTACACCCCTTTAAGTTGGGATCATTTATAGGATTGAGTTCTTTTGGGTCTAGAGATGCTTCAAGATATGGAGCAATAGGTTGTTTGCATTAGAGAGCATTTGATTATTGCTCAGGACAAGTAGAAGAAGTATGTAGATGCCCATAGAGATCATCACTTTTCTATTGGTTACAAGGTGTTTTTGAGAGTATGACCAAGGAAGAGCCCCATCCATTATGGGAAAGGCTCTAAGTTGGTGCTATGTTTTGTTGGGCCATTTGAGATTCTTGACAGAATTGGTTTTGTTGCTTATCAACTAGCATTACCACCTTGCCTATCATGCATCCATAATGTTTTTCATGTTTTTATTTTGAGGCAATATATTCTAGATGTGACCAATGTTCTTGATTGGAATGCTTTGTAGGTAGTAGATGAGTAGCTTACTTTAGAGCCCATTCATATCCTACAATAATGGAGGCTGACCTTGTGATGTCGAGACATCGAGCAGGTAAAGGTCCAATGGGATCTAAGTGATAAGACTTCTTTGTCTTGGGAAGATGCTACACGACTGAGGGGATTATACCCCTACCTATTTTTTGGCTTCCAAGAGTAAGCCTATCCTAGTGGGGGAGGATGTAGTGCCTCTCATGTTTGCAATCTATACCTTATTCATTTTGATTTGAGAGATGCTTGATACTCTTATTATATGTACCTTGAGATGACTTGAGGGTTAGATGTTATACTTTGATTTTAGTACCATAGATGCATTACTACTATGGTGTTTAGTTTATCATATTTGCATGTTGATGCCATTTTGAGATGACATTAGATCTATAATGATATCTGATTATTTGGTATTTGGACATATTTTTTGATTATGATATGTGATGGATTTTATGCTATGGTTATGTACTTCATTCTTGTCTCTTTATGCTTTATGTGAATGTGAGTGATGTAAATGGTTAAATTAGTTATTTAATGCATTAATTGCTTTAGCTATGTTATTATATTTAATTGCACTTGATCGTATGTTTTATTGTGCAAGATTTATATCCTTAGCAGTGGCCTATGGAGTTAGTGATTCAACTATTCATATTTTACTAATGTCATTCCTATATGGTTGACGTATCCTTATTTTAATTGTCTAAATTAAACCTTTTAGTGATTATTAAATTTGAACTCATTTGCATTATGTGATTAGACTAGTGAGCATATCTGTGCATTTAGAGGTTCTCATTATTGTGAAAGTTGTTACGGGATTTTATGTGATTTTGAGTTTTCGAGCTTTAAATCTTATTGAATTTAATTTTTGATAGCTATTCCTTAGGTGGATTCCTATTATGAGGAATAACCTTTTTTTTTTTAGGTTGATTCAGAGTCTAGCTAGTCTAACTATCTATCTTCCCTAATCGACTATTCATTTGAAAAGTGAATAAGTATTGAAAAAGGGATTTGTTTTCTCACATTTCAATTTTGCAATTTAGAAATTGGAGAGCTTTTCTGAAATCCTCTTTTTGAAGTATTGGTTTTCTATTTTTTGTGAGAGCTATGAGCATGGGATATTCGCGAGGTCAGTCTATTTGGATCTGGCTTGGGGGTACCTTGCTTTGTCATCACTTTTGGTAGTATCAATGGGTTATTTATTTTATCAAGCTGATTTAAGTTTTTGCCCCTTTTGATGTAGGGTAGGGCTTTCCTATTTTCTTGTTTATAATTCATTTCAGCTTATGTTTCTGGTAGCATTTTCTTAGGAGGTTGAGAGCTATTGTTCCCCTCTATTTATGTTTGTGGTTTCTGCCTAGTTGATAGGGTATGAACATTTTCCCTATTTTTGGGATGGGGGTTTGGGGTTTCACACCATTATGTCGAACATTTTTGCATGTGGTGTTTGAACCCAAATATTATGAGATTTTCAGGGTTTTTGTGCCCAAAGACTAAATGGGTTTTCATTTTCAAGTTTTCTAATTTTGGGGGTTTTTATCTCATTTTGCGTGTCACCCTATTTTTGCAAGTTTTCTTGGCACGATGTTGGTCATGGACCTAGATGATCTGTTTTAATGTCAGTCAGACCATTATTGTATTTTTTTTTTGCATTGGGATTCATGTCATATCCATCCTCCAGAGTCTATTTTTAGTTTAGTGACTTTCTGCATTGTGTTCTCATCCAGTCCTTGTGTTATGATCTTTGTGATGTGCGAGGCCCAATCTTCTATGGTACTTCTAGAAGTTATGATTATTGGGGTTGGGTTGGGAATTTGCATGCCTATAGGCACTCATCATTGGATGAGAATGGGTAGGGTAGGGTAGCATATGGAAAGGGCTTTTATCTCGCAACATGGCAATCATGGCACCATAGGTTGGTAGAGGGAGCTTTAATTAAGTGATAACTAAATTAAAAAATGGGTGGTAATAAAACTTAAGATAATGAAAAATGTTCTATGCTTGAGCCTTCCATTGAGGGAGTTGAATATGAATGATTCGAGTTTGGGCTTGTCGATGCCAAGCAACTCTCCATAATGTCAGCCCCTACTTAGTAGCTCATTGAGTGTCTGACTAGGACATGTAGTTTATGCATTGTCTATGATCTTTGTTTCAATCATCATACTATTTGGTGTGACTGTTAGCCATGGACATTGTGCTTTATGTGTGTTTGTAGTTGGATCATTATCTCCATCATCACAATGGGAGTGGGCCTACGGGTTCCACATGGTAGGGAGGCATAGCTACCTATACCGCTATTGGAGACCAATGTACAAAGATGATCTACTATCCCAATGCCACTATTGTTGGATGCTCTCACTTGGTACTTCAAGTTTCAGAGTATGCTTTCTTATGATATATGCTTTTATTGGAATGTGTATGTATCATGTTTAGATGATGTTAGTATTGACACATTTCCTTGTTATGATGTTTAGCATATGTAGATGATGAGTTGATTTGTAGGATTATCTTATGTCTTACTTCTAGCAAGTTAGATTTACTTATGGTTATGTTGTAGCACATTTTAGTAGTGACATCCTCATATTTTAACACTGACAATCTGGTCAGTAGTTTGAGATGTTATGCACAAGGGATGACTAGGGACCACGATGGTCTTATGATGCTATTATGGTTGGGAGGAACTGCGTACTTAGTTTGGCTATTCAGTTCATTGTGATGTTTTTTCAATTTATTATGATGTTGTTTTAGTACACTACAATGTTTCCTTCTGCACTTTCCTTTCATTGCTTGATTAGATGGTTAGATGTTATTTCTATATTTCAATATTGTGTTCAAGTGTTTATGCCTTGAATTGTGGATCTGGTACTGCCTAGTGTGGAGGTTCTAAACTCTATTTTAATTTTTAGTTTTTCCTTGGATCATTTTATGTATTCCTTGGGTGACCATGTGTTAGCATGGGGTGATACTATAAAGTGTTGCATGCCCAAAGGAGTTCTGTCATTCAATACTGGAAAGTATCACACCTCTTAGGAAGAAATGACATGCAATACTAAAAAGTATCGCACCCCCTTTGAAGAAGTGTCATACAATTCTGGTAAAGTATTGAATAACCTCTTGAGAAGTGTCAGCCAAACCTTGAAAGTGTTGTACCCCTTATTGAGAAAGGTTGTATGATACTGGAAAGTATCACACAGTGCTAATTTAAAGTATCGCATGGTATTTGCAAAAACCTATCTGGGTGGACAAAGGGCACTTTTCAGTTTGACCTAGACTTTTTGGGAAGTGTTTTGGGTATCCTCTTAGGTGCTCTTCAATCCTTTGGAATTGCATTTAGAATTTAGAATGTTTTGATTCAAATTTAGTTATGCGTCTTTCGTCATTAGTTGTTTCGATCAGTAGTGGCATTTGGAGATCCATTGGTGTCAAGATGTTTGGTTAGTCTTCCATTGTGATCTTTGTGATCCTCGTATGTTGTATGTCATGTGCATTCATACTTGTAAAAAAAAAATTTATCTTGGCTTATATTTATCCTTGTTTCCAAGGATCTCTAAGCAGGACATTACAAAAAATACAGTCAAACTTTGAGAACACGACTTTGAAACATAAAAAATCACACCAATAGAACTGAACAAAGATATACGATCACCATAAGCACAATTTCAAATCCTTAGCACCCAAAATCAACAAGCAAGAAATGTGGAGCATGTATTTCACATAGGAAAATCTATCAAAAACTATCGTACACTAGTGAATACTCTTCTAAATTGAGATCCAAACACAAAATCCTGAATCTAATATCTATAAATGCTACTTAACAACTCACACAAACTAAATCAATAGATTTTCAATATAGGAGAAATGCAAAAAATATATCACAATGCCACCACATGGAAAACTTAAGACCATCTACAATAGCCAATCACCAATGATAATAAATACATGTTGACATCAATCACAACATCAAAAACTCATCCAACTTCTTTTGCTCAAACCCATTAAATAATATCTCTCCTAAATTAAGCCTATTTCTTAGCATCTAATGATTTTGGGAGATTGACCACATGCCCCTCCTAAATTACACTCAGATATGGAATGCCACAAAAACCTATATAGTTGAATCCATAAATACACACACTAGTATGACATGCTTTCAAAGTGAGAATCCTATTTAGCTTTTAGAAAGATGAGAATTCTGCTCTACTTTCTAAATGCGTTGTTGACAATATTGTTTCTATTTACTCTAAATTTTTGACATGTTCTAGTTGTCAATGTAGATACAAGTGTAAGCTAATAAATTTGCACTTCAAGTGACTCACCTATAGGAGCTTCTTGGCCATTGGAGTAATGCACCTTGTGCAATTATTAGAGTTTCTTCAATATCTTCCAACAAGGATCAATCCCCATCACAAATGCATCAACATAAAAGAAGTCAAGATACTCATGCACTTGATGATTCTCATACTTCTTGTATAAATATTACAGTCATAGTATTCATGGTTGGTCATAATCATCCCATCAACATTCATCTTCTTAACTTTGCACCAAAGGAGCTCCTTAATGACCAGACAATAGAAAAATCCTTCATGTTACCATAGCTAGTTCTCTTACAAATGTTGCTAGTGAACCTCCTAAAAATTGCAAATTATTGAAGATAACTAAAGTTGATATTTATGGGTGGGAGCCTATTGCTAATGATTAGAATAATCCAAATTTGTGGAAACTAGATGATAGTGACTCGCCTTCTACTACTGGTGCTTTAGCTCTTGCTACTTATTAGATTTGTTTCTCTCTTTTTATATGATTATTAACGTTCTCTCTTGCTATATTAATGCCTAGCTTTACTCACCTTTTTAAGCGATATATTTTTATTTTTGAAAAGCATTTTTAATATTACTACCTATTTCATAAAAAAAAACAAGTGCATATACAAGAAAAGGTTAGCTGGCAACAACTGTAGAATGGAAGTGTGTAGAAGATTTGAAAAACAATATAGCAAAGAATGTCAGACCATGTTTGAATTTGATGGGCATTGATGTGCTATTTCCAATATTATGTTAAGGTTATGATTGGCCAAACTTTGATTCTTTGTGAAGTTTGTATCATTTTAACACTTGATCATGCTTGATTCAAAGCTTTTCTAATATTAAGCTCATCATGATTATCTAAAGAATCTATGTCAAGTGAGTAGTTAATGTTGTCATGACTCTAAATCTTATAATTCTAATTGTAAAGCTTCTTAACTTGAATTTTGTTTGAGACTCTTTCAATTGAAGAATAGTTGAATACTTAGAATTATATCATATTCATAGTGATGCTAGAAGTAGAGAGATGAATGAGAAGTATGAGAGATTATTTGCATTATCTTCTAAATATTTATGGATACACACAAGAAATTATATAAATATTTTAATTTGTATAATATCTTATTGCTTGGTTCTCATTTCAACAATACAATGCCTATGGCACACTATGTTTAATTTTTAGGGTTGTGCTTATGTTTGAGACTTTAAATGTTGTTGCTATTTTTCATTATTATTACATTCTTTGAATAACTTAGCTAAGGTTTCAATTCAAGTACTTAGCTTAGATCAAAAGCAACACTTGTTACTTGGAATATGAGATACTCTATTCAATTTTACTTCTTAGCCTGCTTTCCAATAAGATTGGATTAGAGTGTCATGTCTTGTTTTCTTCTCACCATGTCTTATCATTTTATGCCAATTCTTGTTTAGGATCTACATTAGAGTGAGAAGTATCCTCTGTGCTATACAAAAAGCCATTGCACTCTCCAATCAAAGTAGTGTTAATCAATAGCTTAGATTATTTTTTGATACATAGCATACATAGACATCATACCTCCTACTTTACTGCCCTAAATGTTTACTTTGAGGTTTCTAAACATTTCTAGAAAAAGAGACCTTGGTATCAAATACAACTACTTTGAGGTTGTTGAAAAGTTATGGAAAAAGATAGCTTGGGATCAAATACAACTACTTTAAGAGCAAGCCAAAAAACCAATCTTGCTAATAGACAATAATCACTAAGGCTCATCTTCTTAATAGAAATTTAGAAAGAACTAAACACAAATTTTCAAAAATCATTATACACAAGATAATATCTCTCTCTCTCTCTCACACACACACACACACACACACATTTTGTTCAACATGTTTATAGGATTTTCTAGATCCTACTTTATAGGGAACAACTTTGCAAATATGATTTGTTTCAATAGCTCTTGCTACAATCCAAACTATAATTACTTCCAATTATAGGATTTTCTCAATCTTATTTTATAGGGAACAACTCTCCAATTATAGTTGTTTTTATTGGAATACTTTAGAATAACTAAGAGGGAGGGTGAATCAGTTATCCAAGGTCTAGATGTATAAATAAAACTTTTCACAGCTTAGTGAACCCATAAAATATTTATCTTCATGCATGCATCCATAAGATTATGTAATCACTTAAAACTTGTAGGTTACTGTTAAATCAACTTGCAGAAATGTAAATATGAAACATAATAGATTCATAACCACACTTGACACAATGATTTACATGGAAACTCAATTTGAGGAAAACCACTAGTAACATGCTACTCTTTTTCACTCTTCTAAAGTAATGCCCTATGAAAGGCCAACCCTATTAAATGTTACAATACATACTGTTAAATGTGACCTTGTTCAAGGATTTCAATCACCCTATTAGGAGTGAGCCTTGTTAGAGGACTTTAGACCATTCAATTGGATTGTCACCCAATTAAAGGATTTACAAATTACTATTAGGTCAACCTTAATCCAAAGGATTTTACCCTCGACTGATACAATTATTAAAGAGTAATAGTAAGGCTTGATCTGATAACAACTTACAAATCCATTTGTAGATTATAGATCTTCATTTTAGTCCTCCATTCTTCTTGGCCTTCATACATTTAAGCTCTGATAGCTTGTTCACCCTTCAAGCATTCATACCCTTAAGCCTTCTTACTTAACATGCCAATGCAAACTCTTCTCTTAGGTTACTTGATGAAGTAAAACCCTTGCCTCCTTGTCTTCCTTAGGTTCTCACACATGAAAACCTTTGCTTCTGACTATCCATTATTATAAATAAGAAATTAAGATATTTTTGTCACTCATTCTCCATCATCCAATTTAAGATTAGGATAGATTAGGTAGGATACAATGAATCTACCCTATATTTCATATCTCTTCTAGAAACTTCTCCTTGAATCCTCTTTGAATTCTCCTATAAATGGTTAACCTTGAATTCTATGCCACTAGCTCATCAACCTTATCTTCCATTGAGTTCACACAATCCAAGAAAACAAACTTGTTGGCTCAAATAAATTGAATTCACGATCTTTCAAATAATGTAGCCACATGACATTATCTAGCTTCTGATGCTTGGCACATACTGTGTTGCTTGACATCCAGTATAAAATTACTCGACATGAACTAAAGTTTATTGATTCTTGTCATCAACTATACTTTACTCAATATCCACTTTTTTTCTTAGCATACACTAGAATATACTTCTATTCAACTCCAACTGATTTTCTACTCAGTTTGCACTAATTTTTCTTGACACCTACTATCCACTCAGTCAAGCTTGATAGACAAACTTTATGTAACTTGTTTTTCTAAACTTTCTAAGTGTAACCAACCTTTATAACCTTAAGTATATTATCAATGCATCATGCTATCACTATCTTAACTAATTTTTTTACTTCTTTACATAATCATAACTCAACCTTTCCTCTAGGTGCTATTGTTACATCTTTTGATCAAATCATCTTCATCAATCAAATAAGTGATAGTACTTAAATCATTTAAGTAGTTGTTTTACCAACAACTAGAAAGTTTGACATCAGTGACAAAATAATGATTGAAGCATATTGATCATACTTGTATCAATTTGTTCTCAACAATCTACCTCTTTAATAATCTTCTTCAATCTATTTTCAGCAATCTCCCTCTTTGGCATTGATGACAAACCAAATTGGTCAACTAAACTAACCAAGTTAAAATAGTAAGACCAAAAAAATACTCAAAAAGAAAATAATTCCTCGTATTGAAATCTCTCCCTCCATCAGCAACTTTCATCTTTTGAATAGGTTACAAACTCTTCCTTATACTCCCCTTGGATTTCTTCTTATATCTTCCTCTTACTAGGTAGATGTTAGAATTAGAATTTCCTTTCTTTGTTCTCCTGATTAGTGACTATCTCCCTCTTGCTTGTATTTCCCTTGATCAAAATTATCTCCCTCTTTGATAAAAATTCCAAAGACTTGTCAGCTTAACATGCAGATATGAACTTCTTTAGTTTCTCCCTCTATCACCTTACTTAGGACTAATTTAAAGTTTTAGCTCTTTGATTACTTTAGGCAGCTCCTAAAGTAAGATCCACTACATCAATGTGTAAAATATGCAAATCAACTTGTTTGATGCAAGACACTCCTTTTCTTACTTAGATAGCCTTTGATAGGGGTATCACCCCTAGTTTACCTCTCAGATACTCATGAGCATCCTTAGGTAATGCTTTTGTGAAGATATCAACAATTTAAAGAGATTAGATTTCCACATTTCATTGCATAATATATTTGTTTTTGGATTTGATTGTGTAGAGATTTTTTATCATCAATGTTTCGAATCACACTACGTGATCCATCATCAGGATGAAAAGAGAGCAAGAGATGTAAAACAAAATGAGTTGACATATTCCATCTTCACTTCTTTATCTTAAAATAATTCTCTCAAGTAATGATACTTGATTGCAATGTGATTAGTCTTTGTGTGCATCACAAGATTCTTCGATAGATTGATAGCACTTGTATTATCACAATAAAGTGTTATAGGTTTCGTGATCTCTTCCTTTATGCCTTTGAGTAGCTATTTGATCCATACAATATTTGTATAATTTATAGTAGTAGCAACATATTTAGCTTTAGTAGTAGACTGTGAGGTGCAATTTTGTTTCTTGCTAGTCCATGTAACCAACCTCTTGCCTAGGAAAAATGCTCCTCCATTGGTGCTCTTTCTGTCATCAATGTTTCCAACCCAATTGTAACACCCTGATAAGGGATCCAAAAGAACTAACCTAGAGTTTTACTAAGTTTACCAAATCTTTTTTATAAAAAAAGTTAAAGATAATAACTTAACAAAAATAGTTTATCTTTTTCTTTACTATTAAAGGCTTTTGGGGCCCCTTCAAAATTGATTTTTACCTTAATCTAAAACTTAACAACAATAGTTATAACATGGTGGAAGCAATTAACATTCACATAAACACATACCATAAAACAAATTAAAATTCTTAAGGGTCCCATGGCATTGAATCACATTTAAGTTTAATTAATAATAAACCTAATATATAATAAGTCCACATAAAATAATAATATACCAATATGAATCCATTGAAATAATATACAATTATATATGATGCCACTTGGAAATAAACAAAATGCACAATCATCTACTGTATAGGTCACATGGTATAAAAGGTTGAAATGATATACATCATGAAATAAAGTACCTCATCTCTTAAGATCTTATGAAATCAAATACAATACAGTAGTACAACCATCCATCATAGAAATACAAGAACATATAGAAAGGAACATCTACACAAATACATCCAGTAGTGACATTTGATGGTCGGATCTCAATGGTATAAGAAAAACCACTACCACTCGATCTTGTGGAACCTAAATGACCCACTTCCACCATGTTAAGGAGATAGTCTCATGTCCCAAACAAGATATCAAACTCAAAAGTCAAAAAACAACATTTGGGTTCAAGGAATCACCTGAAATCAATCTAACTCAAAGGTACCAAGACCAAGACACAAGTATCAACTAATCCTAGAGTCAACACAGACATGTAGGAAATCTACTATGCAAGTGGGCAAGTGCCATCGTACAAACCAACTCTAGGGTTACCTGGCTAGTCTTTTAATCCTCTGGCCCCCTAGTGACTCTATACGACACTAGTATCCTTTTGTATTGACAAGGCATACTAATGAGTCAACTCTAAGGTTATCTGACTAATGTTTTAATCCTCTAGCCCCTTAGTTTCTTTATGTGGTACCAATATCTTGTTAATTCATTTAAAACTCATTTAATGTAATGCTATCATTTATTAAATAACCTATAATGGGTTACCCTAGTAGCCACTTTGGACTCTAGCCTCCATTGCAAGCCACTTTCCAACTTAACATACATATAACCTACGCTAAGCTCAGTAAAATCAAAAGATCACAAAAGACCACATACCATACATTAGTTCTTAAACAAGAAACTAACAAGTATTGAAAAATACTGATCATAATCATAGATTCCACCAATACAATCATCCTAATAGGACTGATCCCAAAATCAAGTATGCATAAACCAATCCATGTCATAACATGTCATCACCAAGAAAAAATCATACAAACACCTTAGTCTTATAAAAGTGACTAGAAATCAATCCAAACATAACTGATCGAAGACTTAGGGGTTATATTAAATAGGTCACACCATTCACCTCAGTTTCACACAGAACACTACAAAGCAATAACAATCAATGCATCAAAAAATCTCATAGAGCATACCTGACACATTACTGTGGTTGAGTATAAAAGATCATATACAAACATCATCTTGACATCACAAAACATAACTCCCAAGCCTCTGGTAAATATCATGACTAGCCAAAGCTATGTCAAACTTGAAAACCCCAACACCAGTAAATCACACATCACATAAAGTGCATACAAAAGTGAATTTCATAATTCATTAGGTTTTGAAAACCCTAAAGTTCAATATTTACTAAAAGTTTTTAGATTAAATCACATACAATTCTATAATGGAAACCAATTTTCTCAAACAAGAGTTTCAACCCAGAGAACTTCTAAAAATAGAAACACAATAGACACAAAGAAGATAGGAATTCAAAGAACGAGCAACTACTACACAAACCCACACAATCCTACCTAGATCTGATTCTAAAACAATGAACGCACAAACATGCACGAATCTTCCTTTTCCTTTGAAAACCCTCTTTTTGGAAATTAGGTAGTCCTCCAAACTAGTGTATCTAGAAATGAGCTCTAATTTCCTTAATAAAGAGTTTTTCCCCCAAATTAAGGCTTTGATCATGCAATCATGCGAAAACCCTTTGTCTTTAATTATTATGTTTTAATTTTCATGTACACACTTTATGCAATTTAATGAAAATAAACTTTATTAAATTAAAGCTTTCTCTCCCTTATTAAATCATGCAACATTTTTAATATAATATTTATTAATCTAACTAATAATATTATTTAAGATTTTATTAAAAATAAAATTCCTAAATAAATTATTATTAAATTAAATAAATATAAATATGCCTAAACTAGAATTTTAATCAAATCTTTTAAATTTAATTCTTTTACATACATTTAAAGAATTTTTAAATTAAAATATTCTTTTATAAATTTTTTTTCCTCCACTTATTAATTAGTGTAAACACTATTTAAAGTATAGTTTATTAGTTAAAGTAATAAGAATAATTAAAGCTCATTATTTAAATGTAACTCAATTTAATAATTATTAATTAAATAATCATAATAAAATAATATTAAATCTTTAACCTTTTAATTCTATTTTATCAAACTTCTTAAATTAGACTTTAAAAATAAATATTTTAAATGAAGTACATATTTAATTAAACAATTAAATAACATCTTATTCTAATTTTTCTTTAACCAATTTTCTAAATTTAGACTTCTAAATTTAGATTTTTTATTTAAAACACAAATTTAATTAATTTTTAATTAATCAAATATTCCCATATTCCCATATTTTCTTTTTAATCAAATAATATTTATTACTCAAATCATAATATTATTTAGAGTTTATTATTAAAATCAAACTCTTAAATAATAATTATTAAATTAAATAAATATAAATATGCTAAAATTAGAACTTTAATTTAGTCTTTTAAATTTATTTCTTTTATTTAATTAATTTTTAAATTAATTAAATATTGAATTTTCTATATAAAATTTTCTAGCAACAACTCTATGCAATTAAAATAAAAATATCTTTATTAAATTAATTTTCTTTCTCACTTCAATTAATCATGAGACATTTTTAATATCATATTTATTAATTTAACCAATAATATTATTTAGAGTTTGTTATTAACTACTAAATAAATAATTATTAAATTAAATAATTATAAATATGCCAAAATTAGAACTATAACTTTATCTTTAAATTTTATTCTTTTATTTAATTAATTCAGGAGACACTTTTAATAATATATTTATTAACTTAATTAATAATATTATTTAGATTTTATTATTAAAATAAAGTTCCTAAATAATTATCATTAAATTAAATAAATATAAATATGGCAAAAATAGAACTTTAATATAATATTTAAATTTAATCAATTTCTCAATTAATTAAATATAATTAAATATCAAATTTATTTATTAAATTTCCATTAAATTAAATCATTAAATTATCTTTTAGTTTTATTTAATTAGAACAAAAAATCACAACAAACCCACAAAACCAAATACAACAACTCAACTACAAAGACAAGACAAAAAATCAAATTCTAGGCTCAAAATCACAAATTCACATCACTTACGAATTTAGATGGGTAAACTAACTCATATAGTTGTCTTATTTTCTAGGACAATTAGCTTAAGGTTTAGGATTTGGACTCAAGAGTTATCTCCCCACTTATACAATTGAAATACTGAGATTGGGTACACTCATCTTGGCAATTCAAGGAAGTCAATACCTGGTACTTGCAATCTACATAAAATTCATGCATGTACAAACACAATATTCTAAACTAAACATGCAATGTCAAGAAGTTGTGCATTGCATAGATCCTAACTAGTAGGTGACTATGACTCCCTTCCTCAACCACATCAGAAATGTCAAACATAAAGAAAACATACATGCACACCATACACATGCAAGTATGGGGTAAGTATCCCTAGAAACTGCATAAAAATCATTCATCTAACTAACATCATTCAATAATTGAAATAACTGGCACTAAGTAGCTCAATATACATACATACATACATACATATATCAACTGAATATGAAATACAACTAATCTATTCTAGTAATCCAACACCACTAATCATAAAACATAATAATAGAATAGGTCTAAAAGAATCTAGTCAAAACAAATCAGAAAAGTCAAGTAGGGTTAGGCATTACATCCACTCCCCCTAGAATTATGCTTACTCTTGAAAGCCTATAAGAAAGATAAACTAAACTAGGGGTAGGCATTGCATCCACTCCCCCTAGACTTAGGCTTACTCATGGAAGCGTACTACAATGACTAGGGTAAATAAAAGTCAAAGAGTACAATCTACAATGTCAAACAAAAACTCCTTTAAGAAACTAATGCAAATAAGTTAACTATGTATACACTTTCAATCCCTTAGAGAAATATGATTCTAGTTTAATAATAAACCAAACACCCTATTGATCCAACATTCATTTTTGAACAAATATTGCAATAGATCCCCTAAAACACTCCAAATAAAGGATCAACATAATGCTGACAAAGACAATCAAAGGCATACTACATTGAAGCATAATCATAAGAAAATATGTCTAAAAATAAACTCAAGAGTTATCCATGTTTTTCTTTTTTCTATGTTTCGAGTATTAAGTCTAAAGTTTCAAGTTTCAAGTTTCAAGTTTCCAAGTGTTCAAGTTGCAAAAGATACAAAACATTGTTTATGTTTCATTTTAGTTCAACTAATTCAAGTGTTTAGGTTTGGAATAGATACACAACAATTTAAGTTATGTTTCAGTTTGAAGTTCAAGTTTGTGATATATATATATATATATATATATATATATATATATATATATATATAATAGTTCAAGTTTTGTTTTAGTTCAACTAGTTATCAAGTAGTGGCATTCCAATATACCCAGAGGTCCCGATGTAGAAACTTAGACTTTGATACCAGATGTAATGCCCTACCATGTGATCCAAAAGAACTAACCTAAAGTTTTACTAAGTTTGTTAGACATTTTTTTAAAAAAGTTAAAGATAATAACTTAACAACGCTAGTTATAATATAGCGAAAGCAATTAACATTCACATAAACACATACCATAAAACAAATTACAATTCTTAAGGGTCCCATGACATTGAATCACATTTAAGTTTAATTAATGATAAATCTAATATATAATAAATCCATATGAAATAATAATATACTAGTATGAATCCATTTAAATAATATACAATTATATATGATGCCACTTGGCAATAAACATAATGCACAATCATCCACTATACAGGTCACAAGGTATGAAAGGTTGAACTGATATACATCATGAAAAAAATTATATCATCTCTTAAGATCTTATGAAATCAAATACAATACAATAGTACAACCATCCATCATAGAAATAAAAGAACATATGGAAAGGAACATTTGCACAAACACATCTAGCAACAACATCTGACGGTTGGATCTCAATGGCATACCAAAAGAACACTACCACCCGACCCCGTGGAACCTAAATGGCCCACACCCACTGCGCTAAGGAGATAGTCTCAAGTCCCAAACAAGATATCAAACTCAAAAGTAAAAAAAAAAAATCTAGGTTCAAGAAATCACTTGAAAGAAATCTAACTCAAAAGTATCAACTAATCCGAGAGGCAACATAGACATGTAGGAAATCTACTATGCAACTGGGCAAGTGTCATCGCATGAACAAACTCTAGGGTTACTTGGCTAGTCTTTTAATCTTTCGACCCCCTAGTGACTCTATGTAGCACTAGTATCCTTTCATGACAAGGCATACTAACAAGTCAACTCTAAAGTTACCTAGCTAGTCTTTTAATCCTCCAACCCCTTAGTGACTTTCTGTGGTACTAATATCTTGTTAATTTATTTTAAACCCATTTAATAAAATGTTATCACTTATTAAATAACCTATAGTGGGTTACTCTAGTAGCCACTTTGGGTCCCAACCTCCATTGCGAGCCACTTCCCAACTTAACATACAAATAACCTACTCTAAGCTTAGTAAAATCAAAAGATCACAAAATACCACATACCATACATCAGTTCTTAAACAAGAAACTAACAAATATTGAAAAACACTAATCATAATCATAGATTCCACCAATACGATCATCCTAACAGGACTGATCCCAAAATCAAGTATACATAAACCAATTCATGTCATAACATGACATCACTAAGAAAAAATTATACAAACACCTCAATCTTATAAAAGCAACTAGAAAGCAATCCAAATACAACTGATCAAAGACTCAAAGATTATATTAGATAGGTCACACCATTCACCTCAGTTTCATACAAGAACACTATAAAGAAATAACAATCAATGCATCAAAACATCTCATAGAGCATACCAGACACATTACCATGGTTGAGTATAAAAGATCATATACAAACATCATGATGACATCATAAAATAGAACTCCTAAGCCTCTGGTAAACACCAGGACTGGCCAAAGCCAAGTCAAACCCGAAACCCCAACACCAATAAATCACACATCACATAAAGTGCATACAAAAGTGAATTCCATAATTCATTAGGTTTTGAAAACCCTAAAGTTTAATATTTACTAAAAAGCTTTTAGATTAAATCATAGACAATTCTATAATGGAAATCAATTTTCTCAAACAAGAGTTTCAACCTAGAGAACTTCTAAAAATAGAAACACAACAGACACAAAGAAGACGAGAATTCGAAGAACGAGTAACTACGACAAAAACCCACAAAATCCTACCTAGATCTGATGCTAAAAAAATGTATGCACAAATACACAAGAATCTTCCTTTTCCTTTGAAAACCCTCTTTTTGAAAAATAGCTCCTCCAAACTTGTGTATCTAGAAATGAGCTCTAATTTCCTTAATAAAGAGTTTTTCTCTCAAATCAATGCTTTGATCATACAATCATGCGAAAACCCTTCGTGTTTAATTATTATATTCTAATTTTCATGCACACACTTTATGCAATTTAATTAAAATAAACTTTATTTTTTTATATTTGTAATGGTATAATATATTAAATAAAAGATAAAGTAGTTACATACAAGTCATTCAAATATTAGCAAAACATCATTAACAAAAATCCCTAAAGGCTTGAGCACCCAACCCGACTGCCCATCCTAGTTTCAGTACAATTCACAACCATTCATATACAAAAAACCACCAACTCATTACAAGCCTTGGCTCCCTACCACTATCATATCAACCAACTAAAAACATAGCATTTGCCTGCACAAAAACTTTATACACTGTCATCTTATCTAGCATGCCCTAACCCATATCATCTCCTTGTCAAAACACTATCCTTGTGTCTCCAAGGTAGCACATTGACCTCAAGGATTGCACCTTTGACATGGAAAGGCAGCCCATTCAGTCACCGACTGAGCATCCCCATCTTCCACCTTGTTAAGCTCCTACCACAATTTTTCCCATGCTTTTTTTGCTACCTTATATAAAGAAGGTTTGTCTACCTTTGCTCTCCAATGTAAGAAGGGAATGTAGCCATAGCATCTACCTTTATCCTCATCCTCAAAACACTTAGAAAGGTTTGAGCTAATTCTTGGTATAGACCACTTAAGGATGGAGTCTAAATCCCCCAACATATCCTCTACAAACAAAGATCTAACCACATATTCAACCTTCTCTGTGGGATTGTTTAACTCCAATCCCCATGCTAGCACCATTGTAATAACATCCAAGCTAGAGTGCTGCTTAACCACTCATTCCTAGAACTAAGTACCCACCACACCCAACACCACTTCTATCATTGCATTAGTCTTAATCCTCAAAAGGCCTTTCATCCCTTTTTTACTCATTGGCCCTTTAAAGACCTTCATCTACTTGTTTGAATCCATAGCAAAGGAGGCCTCCTTTACATACAACGTCTCCTTGCACTACAAAAAACTATAGCCCTATTTCAACCAACACCACATTTCATAAATGAGTTTCCCTGCATAGCAACCTATAAAAGTACTTGCCTCACACATAAAATCTTCCAAACAAAATCAATTCTTATTGGCTACTACCACTTAAAAGATATGACCACTGACAGGAACTTAAAAAGCGAGCTTTGCTAGTCTGAAGCCATCCTCTAGCCACTCATCGCACACACTCCTTTATCAAATCATGCAAGAATCCATCAACCTGTTGTACACTCGAAAGTGTCCCACTCTAAACCCTTCTATCCAAACAATTCCATGAGTTGGAATGCTTAGATGCCGGCTTAGAGCTCCCTATCCATGGAGTGCAAGAGAGTATATTTCAAGAATAAGAAGGCTCTCAGATGAGCCTTAGAGATACTCTTCTTGCTAGTAAACCATGCAATGGGAGGTTCCAAAGACAAGATGCAAGAATGCAAATGTCCCAAGGAGTTCCTCAAGAATGCAATGCAACTAAAGATTAAACTAGAATGAATATGAAAAGTGCAGCTATTCTAAGCATGGATGAGAGTTTTACAATACCATTATTAAGCTATGTGAGATTAAGCTACATGTAAAAATGAAAGCTAAGCTAAGATGCTATGGTATGAGAGAATGTAGACAAGAAATAGAAGTTCTCCACAAAGCTCCAAAGAAATCTGTTAGAAAACCTGCAGCATAACAATATTCAAAATGAGGATTGATTGAAGGGGAAAGCTCTCTCCCTTTTAAAGATGTATGGACGGTAGAGATCAAGATGAAGATGGTGGATGATCAACGGTGGAATTTGAAAAGAGGAGTGATCCATGTGCACACACAAATCAACCAATAGAATATAAGTTGACTTGTCATATAAGACAAAAGTCACAAAGCCTTTTCTTTTAATTGCAAAATAGAAAAAGGACTTTATGTGTGCACTTTAAGTGGGTTAGAAGAATGGGGTCTTTTATTTAATTAAAAGGGGACATGTTCTTTTAATCAAATAATGAACTTAGGATAGCATAGTCAAACTATAGGTTATAATCAAATAAATTGATTATTAGCAATTTGGCTTAGGTAAGTGATTAAATTAATTTAGCCAAAATATTGAAAAGGGGGCTAATAGTCTAGATGACCATTTTTAGGTGATTACATTTGCCCCTCTTTGACTAATGTGTGATCGATCTGGGAACACATTATGTCAAAGAAAATCGAAGCCAAGTAGGCGATGATAGATATAGATGTCTAATTCCGAAGAGTGAAATGCAGAAATAGATAGCAAGTCCTAAATGCACAGCCTGATAGCAGTAGTACTGAACACTAGGAAGAGATGATGTTAGAATTCAAGAAGAATACTAACACATAGAAAAGCAGATAGAGTGAGAGCAAGTGAGAAGATCAAACAAATGCTCCTAAGCAGTGATAGAGTATTTCTGCCCCCTCGGGATCGAAATTGAAATGAGGTAAGGGGATGCAAAAATTGGCTAGAAATGAGAAAATTAGAATATAGCAATGTCCAATATGACAGATAGATGATTAGAACTCAAGAATGACTATTAGAAACTGACAAAATACCCCAGTTTGACTAGAGTTGACCTTGAAGGATATAGCATAAAATTAGGTCAAATCTAGTAGAAAGATGATTTAGATGTGAAACAGTGAATTGAAGTAGATATGAAGTATGGAAATGATGAAGTCATGAATAAATGAAGATGCCCCAGTGATGATTCGGAGATTAGACCTCAAAAGGTCAGCTAACTGCTTAGAAGAAAGTAGAATTTTAAAAGACAATTTTGACCATCAAGATGAACTCGAATTTGGATTTTGATCCCGAAAATGAATCTAGGACGTCAAAATTATTTAAGAGGTCAAAACTTTATATAATGTGATGATAAGATAGAAAAGAGATGAAGCGAAAGATTAAGAAGGTGAAAAGACATGAACAAGAAGAAAGTAAAGAAATATATGAAAGGAGTTAGCTGATATGTCCACAAAAAGATGAAGAGAGAGCTCTCCCCATATGCAAGAATGCAAGACTAAGCTAGAAAATGAACCTAAAATGCAAGCTAATATGCAAAGTGGTTTACCAGCAAGAAGCGCATAAAATTTAGACTCTTAATTTCATCATTGAGCATTTATTAGGGACATCATGAGATCATACAACCATCACTAGTATAACTATGAGGATATGAACATGATCGATATTAGATAGGTATGTGGAAATCCAATCTAAGCATCAGAGACATGTAAGTCAAGATAACTACACGATTAGATTCCCTAAGTTTAATTTAGCAAGATTACACCTATATCAAGGCATAAGCGCCAGGATAAACCCTGAGTGCGGTCTTGCAAAACAGTCAAGGATGATACATTTATAAGTCAAAGTGTTGAATAGGTCAAGCATAAATGCTTACAACACTATAGACAAACAAAAGTATATCCACAAGCAGAAATCAAGAAAATATGTCCCATGCCCCCAGTCTTCTAGTCAATGACATCCTTGAAAGACTATTAGGGAGGAAATACATGGCAAAGAAATCATCATAGACAGCACACAAAATAGATAAATGTCAGCATAGCTCAGTCGTTTAAGTGTTAAAGTGTGTGTGTGTAAGTCACTTGGCCATTTCTTCCAGACTTGATTCTGATAGTGAGAAATATCGCGACATTGGAGACCGTAGGTAAATTATCTGTAAAGTGTTGAAAAACACTTGATGTCAAGGTGGGGGAAGTGTTGAGAAACACTATGTTGTGAGTTGTCAAAGAAACCCTAATACACAAGAATACCTCAATAGGCTAAGTAGTTATGCCCCCAAGATGAGGACAAGAAACAATTCCAAGCTAGGAAATGTGTAGCGAAGTGGATGATTGAGATTGATAGCCATAGGTGCAAGGGTTTCAAGTAGTGCCTGTATCCAAGTTTTCACCACTTTGACAGATTTTTTTTTTTTTTTGGTGATACATCAAAGTGAGGTTTTCACTAAGATGATCATTTTTTCAGGACATTTTTTGATTTTTTTCAGGATCATATATGATTTTTTGGATTTTTTAGAAGGTTTTAGAGATCACTAGTTCTCAAGCAAGATCACATCATTTTCTCCCAATGTCTAGCAAGGTATAGGATATGATGGAGGAGAAAGTTGGTAGATAGACAAAGATGGATGAAAAAAAAAGTATGAAGCAAGTGAAAGTGATCCTCAAGAATTGACTCCTTAAGAGTACCCAAGCTAGGGAAATAAGTGAAATAGTCATATAAAGCATGTTTTGGATAAGCAATGGAAGTAATGAGAAAGATAGCATGTAGGATAAGCAATGAAGCCAACAAGTGAGATAGCATGAAGTGTATAGTCCAAAAGAGTAGCCATGTCAAGAGACCTATGAGAACCATGTTTCATTTATTATGATCAAGACCAAGGGGTCAACTAGATAGTATAGCAATGGGATAGAGCAATAAGAATAAAGCTCAAGATAGAGGCTATGAGTGAATGGGAGAGCACAATAGAAAATCTCATGGATAAGATAGCCAATATGCAAAGATAGCTCAACATTGTCAAGATCAAAGAGAGAAGAGGGAATAGATGGATGGTGGAAGAACTACGCATGACGCCTGTTTGCCAGGTTTTCATCATGGTACTTATCCAAGGTGCCACAAGAAGTAGTTTTCACCATAGGATAAATTTATTTCTCTTTACTTTTGCTACCAAGGTGCCACAAGAAGTGGTTTTCACCAAGGCACATTTTAATTTTTTTTTTTCTTCTTTTTTTTTTGAATTTTTAGAAAGACCTCAAGCTTTTTGAATTTATATAGTGCTCCTATAGGAAAGATAAGTCGTGATAAGCCGAGATCATAGAAAGGTATGCTCAAAGATGTTGATAGGGTGATGAAAGAGAAATGGTAGTAGGAAGAGTATATGGAGGATAAGAGTTCATGTATAGAAAGTAAGTGTAAGCTTTAGAGGATTTCATGAGGGTAGCTGAAATATTGGACAAGATCAACATTGACACACACCTTGAAGGGCATTGGAACAATGGAGGAATCATGGATGAAATAGATTGAGGATTAGATGTATGAGGTGGTAGAAGAGATTTGAAAAAAAGTGGAGTGGAAGGCTTTGGAATAATTTTAGAAAGATTTTTGGAAGAAGATGGAATGGAAGCCTTTGGAAGCTTGAATGTCAACTTTGAAGTATTTTCAATATTCAAGTCTTTTAAAAGAGACTTGGGAATCCACATAGCTTTAGATTTTCCTTTTTCTTTGGGTGCTTGAGAGTGCATTTCTTCAATGATGGATTTAGGAACCCACATTTGCTTTGATTTAGCTCTCTTAATAGTGGACCTTTGTGGTCTCTTTTGTGCATTCTCCTTCTTAGCATTCACATGTCGATTAGATGGGACATAGTGATCTTCATTTTTCAATGGATTCTTATGTTTATTCTCACTTCCAAAGGACTTGGGATTTGTGGATGAATAAGGATGATATGACTGGTTTAGATGTATAGATGGGTGAAAAGTCATCAAGGATGAGTGTCTTTGTTGATCTTGAGGTAATATAGGAGAGCTAGGGAATGAGCTAGGAGTAAATGTAGGAGATGGAGGAACATAAGGCCCCAATATGGATGGAAGGTTTGAATGCTTTAGCTTAGATGGGTAAGGACCAAGGATAGATTTAGAAGATGCAAATGGATAGTGGGAAGTGATATCAATATCTTTAGAGTGAGCAACATGGTCAAAGCCATCAATAGACTCATGAGTACCTTTGATAGGAACACCATTTTTAATAGAAGAACTTGAAGCTTGAGCACAATTTTGAAGTGGATGTGGAGAAGTAGAACATGAGGGGATCCTTTGATCTTGACAAGTAGCTTTGGATAGCATATGAAGAGAACTTTTCTCATAATTTTCAGTAAGCTCAAGGGAGATAATGGAAGTGGTATCTTCATCATACTTTGCGGATGGAAAAGACATAGGATATGGAGGGGAAAAATCTTGAAAGAGATGAAAGGGTGCTTGATCTTGATCTTTCTTGACATTTATAGCTTTTTCTTTTTGAGAGTCCTCTTGACATGAAGCCACTTCTAAGGACAAGGGAGAATGAAGAGTGAGTGGAGTAGTGTTTGGATTAGGCATAGTAGTGCATGAAGGTTGAGGATGTTTAGGATTAGTAGCATGGAAAAGGTTTGCAACCAAGTCAAGGTTAGCTTGAGTTTCTTTTAGAGGTAGCCCTTGAGGGTACACATAGTCAATGTGGAAAGCATTAGGTTCTTTAATTGATGGAGTCATGTTGGAAAGCTTTGAAGTGTTGGGAGATGCATGAGTGTTGGAAGAAGTGGAAGATGTAATAGAGCTGCTACTAGACATAGGTTCATTAATGTAATCTTGCTCAAGAAAAGTATCCTCAACACATGAGTCACTAGAGGTTCCAATAATTCCATTATCAATAAGATCTTGGATTTTATGTTTTAGCTCAATGCAATCTGAAGTACTATGCTCATTATGTTGATGATAAGCACAATAGATATCCAAGAATGGGTTTCCATATAAGCTAGACTTAGGTAACATGATGATCTTATTGCCAAGAAGTTTTTGCAAAGTGTCATCATAAGAATCTTCCAAGGGAGCAAAAGTTCTATCAAAAGTATGTCTAGGATCTTCTTTTTGTTTCTCAAGTGAATAGAATGCATTCATGTCTTCATCATTATCTTGGTCAAAGATAGGTCCATCATGAAATTTTGGAATAGGCTCAAAGTAGGTATCACTTGCTTGTCCTCGAAAGAGGTCTTTAGATCTAGAAGATGAAGACATTTGATGTCTTGAAGTAGAGCATGTAGACTTAGAAGAAGAGGATGACCTCAAAGAAGGTGACTCACATGCATGTAAAGACCTTAAGGAAGATTCATGTAATGATGCAATCTTCTCCTCTAACCTTTTCTCAAGTTTAGACTTCATTTTTGTCATGCGCTTAGAGAAATGAAGGTAAGAAAGATCATTTGTCTCTTCTAGTTCTTTGTATTGTGCATATAGATCTTGAAACTCTTTAGTGACATGGAGGATATCATGATCATCTAGATTTGGTTGAAGTTTGGTAGCATAAGGTTTAGATCCCATAGTTTTAGATGCAAAGCCAAGCATAAAATAGTCTAGACGATAACTTGATGTTGAAACTATAGGAGGTAGAGTGTTCACTTGCCAAGATATTAGAGAGAGATTAAAGTGACTTGTCAAACAATATGTCCAAGAAATTTACGACATGAATGACTCAAGTCAATAGCTAGGCAAGATGCCCAAATAGCCAAATAGATAGAGCAAGCGGGGTGACAAGTGAACAACTTTCCCAACCCAAGAGTGTAGTCAAGAAATCAAGGTAACCATTTTAGCAAAAGGATAACTAGCAAGCAAACATAGACCATGAAGATAGGAAGACCATGAGCACTAAGACCAAAGATTCACTTTAAGCATGTTCAAGCACTAGAGACATATAAAAGAAAAGTCAAATGATGAGACTCCTCTTAGCAAGCAACACAAGAAAATGTTTGCATTTGATGTTTTGACTTGGTTGATAAAGTTTGACAATAGTTGATAGCATAGCAAGTTTGATGTTCAAAAGCAATTTCTTTCCAAGCAAGATAGTGACACATGGAGTAGTCTTCAAACAATCAAGCAAGGGACAAAGCAACCTTGCATGATACAAGCATATGTGACGTCTCAAAAGAATTCCCTAGAATTATCGTCATGTGTATGTTCAAAAGATTTTCACAAGTATACCACATTCGAGAACACATCAAGCAATATCTACCTAGAAGTCATGGTTCATTACTCAACAACTTGGCCCACGCTTGATGCTCCTTTGCCTCACACCAAGTGGTTTCCCACAAGAGATATTGGCTTTGTCATGGAAATGCCATAAGCATAACCAAGGGAACACATATGGTGAGTGTAAATCTTGGGGTGATCCGGGTAGTCCACTAGGATCAATCCTTGCACCAAGAAGTTGAGCGGCTAAAAAAGGTAGTTACTAACTTAGGGTTTTTAGATAGGGCTTCCGTTCATAGTGTTCCTCTTGCTCCCAATTACGGGACACCTCACCTTGCGATGAGTAACAGATCTCGCGATCACAAGAGTACCTTAAGCATTCTTGCCTAGTGATCTCCCTATGGTCAAAATCCCATAAGCAATCACACTAGGCGAAGACAAACACTACATCTACCAAAGTTTTGTGTCCTTGGTAGCTTTGAGTTTATAGTGGGTTGGAAGAGCCGGGTAATCTGCTTGTCCCCACTTGGGTCGTTCCTCTCAGGTTGTCCGAGAGCAGGCCCTCTAAAGGATTCTAACTACACAAAGTGGATCAAATTTTGGAAGTCAAGATTTCTGGTTCACCACAAGGGTGAAGAGCATACTCTCCTATTCCAATCATTTTCTTCCAAACACGCCAAGAAGATTCAGTTACCCCTTGCTTTTGAAACCAAATGGCAAGTCAAGATTTCTGATTCACCACAAGGGTGAAGAGCATACTCTCCTATTACCAAAAGACTCCAATCACAAGTTTTATGTGCCTATGAAAAATGAAAAATTATTCAATGCCACACATGAAAACAAAAAAGCAAGAAATTTTGGGTTTTTATGCTTTGGGCATCCCTGCAAACAATCGTTAGTAGCCCTTGTGCATTTGAAGCTTTGACATGCGTTCTTTTTGTGCAATGTTTCAATTTTTTTTCACAAGGATGGCAACCTGAAATCACAACTTGTTAGCAACAAAATTTAGTGTGAAATAATATAAAAATCTGCAATAAAAAGTGGTGAGTTGCTTCAAAAATCTAATTTATCTTCCAACCAAGTACATGCAAAGAAAGTGCAAGTTAATCACAAATGCTTTCATTTTTACTCTTTGATTTTGACCTAGTCAACAAGATTGGACTTATTTGCTATGATTTCGTATCCAAAAATGAAAATGAAAAAAATAGACCCCTGTTAAAAATCAGAGAGCTTTCCAAAAATGCAAGAAATTTTAAAAAATCTCTTCATTTGCTCCCTAGAGATTAATTTTGTCAAAATAGGCCAAATTTATCAAATCGAATTTTTTATCCTTAATACGATCTCAAAATTAAAAACACAAAGAAAGAACCACTATTAAAATTGAAAAAAATTTCTGAAAATGTAAGTTTTTTTAAAAAATGCGCTGATTTGCGATCAAAAATGGCTTTTTATGAAAAATAAAAAAAATATCATAACTTCCGAAAATCATGTCAAAATGATCTGAAAATTATATTGAGACATTTTGAGCATATACCAAACCTTCAAACAAAATTTCAGGACCAAATTCTAAGCGGTTTAAAAGATATGATCAAATCTTTAAACCAACTAAGTTTTTGGCCTTCAAACCAATTTACTTATGGCTTGGCCTTAAAACCAAAGTGATAATTCTACAAAAGCATTTGATTAGACCCAATATGCTGCTGTAAAAAACCAGAGATAAGAAATGAAAGCAAATGGAGCTGAAAATTTGATTCAAGCCCCACGGTGGGCGCCAAAAATGTACACTCGAAAGTGTCACACTCTAAACCCTTCTATCCAAACGATTCCATGAGTTGGAATGCTTGGATGCCGACTTAGAGCTCCCTATCCACGGAGTACAAGGAGTTAGTATTTCAGCATGAAGGCTCTCAGCCAAGCCTTAGAAATGTACTTCTTGCTAGTAAACCATGCAACGGGAGGTTCTTTGAGACAAGAGCAAGAGTGCAAATATCTTCAAGGAATCCCTCAAGAATGCAATGCAAGTATGAAAACTAAGCTAAGATGATAATGCAAAATGCAGCTATACTAAGCATGGATGAGAGTTTTACAATACCATTATTAAGCTATGTGAGATTAAGCTACATGTAAAAATGAAAGCTAAGCTAAGATGCTATGGTATGAGAGAATGTAGACAAGAAATAGAAGTTCTCCACAAAGCTCCAAAGAAATCTGTTAGAAAACCTGCAGCATAACAATATTCAAAATGAGGATTGATTGAAGGGGAAAGCTCTCTCCCTTTTAAAGATGTATGGACGGTAGAGATCAAGATGAATATGGTGGATGATCAACGGTGGAATTTGAAAAGAGGAGTGATCCATGTGCACACACAAATCAACCAATAGAATATAAGTTGACTTGTCATATAAGACAAAAGTCACAAAGCCTTTTCTTTTAATTGCAAAATAGAAAAAGGACTTTATGTGTGCACTTTAAGTGGGTTAGAAGAATGGGGTCTTTTATTTAATTAAAAGGGGACATGTTCTTTTAATCAAATAATGAACTTAGGATAGCATAGTCAAACTATAGGTTATAATCAAATAAATTGATTATTAGCAATTTGGCTTAGGTAAGTGATTAAATTAATTTAGCCAAAATATTGAAAAGGGGGCTAATAGTCTAGATGACCATTTTTAGGTGATTACACCTGTAATAAATGACTGACACTAGTGATTAAGCCCAACACCACTGCCACCTCAAGAGTCTAGTTTTATCATATGTAGATCATTAACTTTAATAGAATTAATTTGGGAAAATGTTGTTGTCTAGTTCGCCAACTTGTCTGCTTCCACACTACCCTCCCTATACATGTGGCTCACCTTAAAATTTGTAAATGTATCCAACACATCTCTAATCATTTGAATCAGGTTTTGAAAGAACCATGTTTGCATTGAGCCTTTGACAATGCCATTAACCACCACTTTTGAATCTCCTTCAAAGTGAAGATGTGTAGCATCTAATTTTTTGGCTAATAAAACTACCAATAGTGTAGCTTCAATCTTGGCCGCATTATTGGTGCCATCCACCAACCTTTTAGCCGCAAACCCAATGATTTCCCCTATATCATTTCTAGCCATTTCCCCTACACTCGATACACCTTTAGTACCTTTTGATACACCATAAAAGTTGATTTTAATCCATTCCTTTTTTGGCAAGTGCTGCCTGATTTCTTTCCTATCAATTTTCAGCTTCCCTTCCAAATCTCAATCACTTGTCCATTTGATCCTAATCCCTATCCAAAATTTTTGCACTCTACTATCCCAATAATTGTAACATCTCCTAGGGCGCTTAAGTACTCCATTGACATTCATATATACATTCTTCAGTAGCTTGGTAGATTCCATCCCAAACACCATCCACACTTTTCACTTTATCCTAAAAAATATGCCAATTCCTCTCTTTCCATATTTCCCATATAAATAAAGCTAGACTTACAACCCAAATATTTGAGTAGAAGGTTTTTTTGAAATCCATTGGCCAAAATTGAAGGATGCCTTTAACCAAATCCGGTAGAGGAGAAATCTAGCATAAATGTGTCTTCAGCCACATCCAACACTGTTGAGCGAAGTCACAGTAGGCTAAAAGGTGATTTGTAGACTCCGTTGCCTTCATACAAAGAGCATAATGAGACAAGCCCACAAACCCATACTTATAGATTCTATCATCTATAAGAATTATTCCTTGCAAAGAAAGCCAAGCAAATGCTCCTACCTTGGGCATTCATAAATTATTCAAACACAACTTATGTGGCCACCCCTTAGGAGTTGTCACATTTCCATTGAGTTGATATCCCAACTTAGTAGAATAAAGTCCACTCTTAGATGCACACCAAATAATCCTATCCTCTTTATTGCTCAAAATAATCTACCTTTCCTTAAAAATGCCTTCTAGCCTTGATTTATGCTCATCTAACAACTGCAAATTAGAAAAATCCATCCAAACCCAACATGGTCCCAACTCTGTATGTTTTTCCTCCACATAGCAATCCATTGTGGTACTCCAGGAAACCTCCAATAGAGGAATAAGATTCTCCATACCTTCCAACTCAACTAATCTACCCATCTCATTCCAGGAATCATGCCAGAAGGAGGCTTTTTCCCCATTTCCAATGTGCCAAGAGATATGTTTAGTTATAATAGGCCTACACTCCAACATGAAATTCCAAATAGCTAAACTTTTGGAGGATTCCTAATTGTCAAAATCCACAATGGATCCCTTAAATCTAAATATTTAGCTTGTACTATTTTAACCCATAGTTGATCTGGATGCTCATACATCTCCCATATCAACTTGGCTCCCAAAGCCTTATTGACAACTTGCCACCTTCTAAGGCCCACTCCCCGCTATTTATTCAACTTGCACAAGGATTCCCATGCTACCAAAGGAATTTTTTCTTTATTTTGGGTCCCATTCCAGAAGAATTTTTGCATCCTCTATTCAATATACCTTAATTCCTCTACTAGTATCTTCAAACAGCTCATAGAGAAGGTTGGAATATCTGAAATAACTATTTGAAGGAGCAAGATTCTTTCTGCAAAGGACAACCACTTCCCTTTTTGACCATCCAAATGCTTGATGCAGCTATCAATTAGTTCTTTCTATAGATTAGCATTATTCATACCTTGTATACCTAAGTACTTATTAGGTAGGAATCTCTACCTTACCCCAAAATTTGGCATATCTTGGCCTGAATCTTACTTGCAGTATTAAAAAAAAAAGTTTCTGATTTTCTCCAGTTAATACACTACCCAGACACTTTACCATATTCCTCTAGCACATTTTTAATATATTGGGCCTCCCTAATACTAGCCTCTGCCATAAGAAAATTGTCATCCACAAACTATAAGTGTCTCACCAGATCAACACCTCTCGCAATCTGTAGTCCATTCCACCTTCCATCCCTTCTTGCTTTAGAAATTTCTCTACCCAGTACTTCTGCTAGAATAATAAAAAGAAAGGGAGATAAGGGGTTGCCTTGATGCACACCCCTTTCCATATCAAAAGAACCTTGGGGCTGCCATTCACTAAAATTGAAATACGAAGGGGATCAATGCAAGAAAGAATCCACTTACTCCAGCAACTACTAAAACCAAACTTGTCCAAAAACTTCAACAAAAACAACCTATTCACATTGTCATAAGCCTTATGACTATCCGATTTTTCATCATACTTGCATCCTTATTCATTCTCAACAAATGTATGGCTTCATGGGCTATAATGAAACCTTCAAAGATAGACTTCCCAATAGAAAAATTACTCTATTTTGAGGATATGATTGTGGGTAAAACTAGCTTAAGCCTATTAGCAATTACCTTCAAAATCACCTTGTATATAGTATTACACAAGAAAATAGGCCTAAAATCACTAAAAGCCTCCCTATCCCCTTTTTTGGGTATAAGTGCAATAAAGGTATTATTTAGGTCTTTAAACACAAATTTCTTCCTTCTAGATTCCTCCACCACCTCCTAGAGCTCCTTCTTGACAAAATCCCATGCTTCCTAAAAGAAAAGAGCTGGAAACCCATTTGGGCTAGGCAAATTATCCCTTCCCAAAATAAAAAGAGCAGATTTCATTCCTCCAAAGATATCAGGCGAGTTAACATGTTATTCTAGGCATCTAAAATCAGCTTAGGAACACCATCCAACAATCCTAGACAGTCCTCCTCTGAGGCATTATTATGTGGAGTTCCTATTATATTCTTAAAAAACCTGACTGCTTCCCCATTAATTTGAACTTGATCTGTGAGAGTAACCCCATCCACATTCTTAATAGAGAAAATCTTATTGACTATTCTTCTTTCCTTAATTGAGTTATGAAAATATTTAGTATTACAATCACCCTCTTTGAGCCACAATTCTCGAGACTTCTGTCACCAAAAAATGTCCTCCTTATGTAAAACTGCCTCATATTCTTTCTTCAACTGCAGTTCTTTTTGATATAAAACCTCATCCATTCCCCCTATCATCACCACCTCATTCAATTCCCTTAACTATTTCTCCAACTTAAACTTCTCATCAAAAATATTTTTAAACATAACCCTGTTCCACACCTTCAACTGTTTCTTTACATGCTGCAATTTCTTGAAAAACTTAAAAGAAAAGGATCCCTTACATTTAGGAGCTGTATTCCACCATCCTTTAACCAAGTCAAAAAAACCTACTTCCTGCATTCACATCATTTCAAATCTAAAAGGAGTATGCTCCAAAGTTGAATCATTCTTAACATTTAGACAAATAGAAAAGTGATCAGAACCTGTAAGGGGTAGGATATCAGCTTGGCACAACCATTCCATGCATCTCCAATCCCCACCCAAAAAAAAATGATCAATCTTCTCTACAATATTAGTGAAAGCTTTCCTCTAATTAGTCCATGTGAAATCTCCATTCAAAAATGGTAAATCTTGTAGATTATTCCTTAAAATGAAATCAACAAACTCCTGATGGCCTCTATTTAGTTTAACCAACCCACCAAGTTTCTCACTCAGAGATAAAATTGCATTGAAATCTCCACCAAGGACCACTAGCCTATCATTCCATTATATCAATTTATTTTTCAGAAGAGACCACAACTGTGATTTCATGGTTTGCTGAGATGAACCATATATATTAAAAGCCAGAAAACTCAAATGAAGTTGAAAAGAAGAGATATTCACTAATCACCAGCAAGAGCCAGATTTAACCAAAGAAACACTAATTGGAGCCTCTTTCCAAAAAACCCCTAAGACTCTAGATGCACCATCAGTGTCTACCGACCAACATTGCCAAGAAAAGAGTTTCTTAGAGAGAAAAACACTACCTACACCACTTAACTTCATTTCTTGTAAAAAAACCACATCAACAGTTGCTTGATCAACCACACATTTGATCAAGGACAATTTTTTAGGGGCATTGTAACCCCTAAAATTCCACAAAAGGAGCTTCATGTCTTCCTGGAAGAGGTATATTCCCTTCTTGATCTCAACAATTTGGCCTGATCTGCTGTATTACCAGTCATGGCAAGTTTGAATCTCATCGGTTTAGGGCCCCTTTTCTTCTTCTCAAAGACCTTCGATTTACTAATAATTGATGGTGTCATACTTATTGATCGCTCCTCTTCCAAAACAAATGAATCCATAACCCCACACTCATCAACTCCAAAATCCTCATCAGTAGAAAAATCCAATTTAGAAGCCAAAGTATCTCTTCTTCATGCCTTCTCACTATCCAAAAAAGAATCCAGAGTTCTAATAAGAGAAATTTAGATATCTTTGAAAGTTTCCTCCTCCATCCAGTCCTTTTCTCCTAGAGTTAAAGTCTCCCCCACCACCTCATTGACTCCTCCTGTGGCTTTAGTTCTCTCTCAACCACATCTTGTAATTTTTCTCCACCCATTTACTTGTCACAAGTATCCGGGGCATATAGAGTCTGACCCTGAGGAGTGGAAACATGCCCAATCCCTTAGATATTACACAACTGAGAGAAGGGGGTTTTAGTCACCACTTGTGTTGATTGGGAAACATTCTTGTAAATCTCATTTGCATGCAAAATATAGCTACCATCACTAGGATCATTCTCCAATTCATTGACTGGATTTGCTAAATTTTTCTCTCTACATACCATTTCCTCCTTGAAGGAAATGGTCCATGGGGAAATGATTTCCCTCTGTTTCTCAAAATGCTTCATCAAATCTAGGAAATAATTCTCCACTCATCCTTTCCCTTTACTAATATCCTCCTGGAGCATAACATGGTTAGCATAATCAACATCCATATTGGCTGTAGATTCCCCTTCCAAAGTACGAAGAGCAATGCGACCCAGAACTGAGTAACAATGCTACATTTTAACCAAGATTTAGGAATACTGATACAGGCAATTCTTTTCTAAAAATTCTTCCTATTTAATAAAAACTCCTAAACTATCCCCAATAATCTTCAAGGTTTCCTCATCCTTATATTCCCAAGGTAGGTTTTTTACATTAATCCAAATCAAGACTTCTTTCACCTTTTTAGTTTTCAAATTGAAGTTTGGCCTCCAATCACACACATAAAAACCTTTCCCATCCAATATATACATGCCACCATTTAAAATGCTCCTCTTATCATCCGGTGTCAGGCAAATGGCCAAAAAATTAGATAAGGGTTTGAGCACAATATTCTCTCCCTAATTTGCATTCAACCAATCCTGAATCTTCCCTATAGAGGGCTAGGGTCCTAGCCATTTTAGAATAGAGCCCTACATTGAAATTTTTTTATAGATTCACTCTATAATGGATTTTGCACTAGGAGAGTGGAAACCCTACAAATGTTTTGGTTATAGGCTTCATATAACATACCCGCTACCACTATGTTCTCCTAGTGAGCTTGTTTTGGTCACCAAAACTTTCGCTCGATCTTCTTGAAATCGAAGGGTTGAGGGATTGATAGATTTCCATTAAAGAATAGAAAAGCCCCATTCCCCTTCCTCCTAGGCCTCTGAGAACTAGGACCACCTAGACCCCAATGTTTACCATTCGATCGTGGAGGCACTCTGTCACTATATTGTGTTGCTTAGGGAATATTAAAGGATTGTCTTGAGACCTTGTTGCCCTTACTTCCAAACTCTATGCCAACAAAACTAGTCTACCCTTGTGCCCACAACTAGGAAGATGATTTCCATGTCCTTCTGCCATCCCTACGAAGCCAAGGCACCATGAAATTGTCATTACCAACACTTGATTTTTGTCTTGGCAGCCTCCATTCCCACTTGTACACCATGACAATCCAAATTTTGTTTATTAAATTATTATTAAAATAAACTTTATTAAACTAAAGCTTTCTCTCCCTTATTAAATCATGCGACGTGTTTAATATAATATTTATTAATTTAACTAATAATATTATTTAGAGTTAATTAAAAATAAAACTACTAAATAAATAAATAATAAAATAAAATAAATATAAATACACCTAAATTAGATTTTTAATCAAATCTTTTAAATTTAATTCTTTTATGCATATTTAAAGAACTTTTCAATTAAAATATTCTTTTAAATTTTCTTTTCCTCTACTTATTAATTAGTGTAAGCACTATTTAAAGCATAGTTTATTAATATAATTAATAAGAATAATTAAAGCTCATCATTTAAATGCAACTCTAATTTAATAATTATTAATTAAATAATCATAATAAAACTATATTAGATCTTTAATCTTTTAATATTTTAATTCTATTTTTATACAACTTCTTAAATTAGAAATTTAAAATAAATATTTTAAACAAAGTACATATTTAATTAGTTTCTAATTAATTAAATAACATCTTTTTCTAAAAAATTGGTAAATGGTCGAAGCCTTTATAATATATTTTATTAATTAGAAAATATTTTACATGTCCTCCATTCAAACGGGCACTGCTTGGAAAGAACAGGGAATAAATCCTCTAGTCTTGCCCAGGACAATTGTCCTCAAAATATAGAATGTCAAAGAGGCATATCTTGATAAGAGTTTCAGATGCTTTTTGGAGAGTACATCCAAGAAAAATAATTAAATAACATCTTATTCTAGTCTTTCTTTAACTAATTTTCTAAATTTAGACCTTTAATTTAGAGTTTTATATTTATACTTTTTATTTAAAGCATAAATTTAATTAGTTTTTTATTAATCAAATATTCACATATTTTAATATTTTATTTTTAATCAAATAATATTTATTACTCAACTAATAATATTATTTAGAGTTTATTATTAAAATAAAACTCTTAAATAATAATAATAAAATTAAATAAATATAAATATGCTAAAATTAGAAATTTAATTTAATCTTTTATATTTAATTATTTTATTTAATTAATTAAATATAATTAAATATTGAATTTTTTATATACATTTTTCATGCAACAACTTTATGCAATTTAAATTAAAATATCTTTATTAAATTAATTTTCTTTCTCACTTTAATTAATCATGAGATGTTTTAAATATCATATTTATTAATTTAACTAATAATATTATTTAGAGTTTATTAATAAAACTACTAAATAAATTATTATTAAATAAAATAATTATAAATATGTAAAAATTAGAACTATAACTTTATCTTTAAATTTTATTCTCTTATTTAATTAATTCATGAGACATTTTTTAATAATATATTTATTAACTTAATTAATAACATTATTTAGATTTTATTATTAAAATAAAACTCTTAAATAATTATCATTAAATTAAATTAATATAAATACATCAAAAATAGAACTTTAATAAAATCTTTAAATTTAATTCTTTTATTTAATTAATTTCTCAATTAATTAAATATAATTAAATATCAACTTTCTTTATAAAATTTCCATTAAATTATCTTTTAATTTGATTTAATTATAAAAGAAAATCACAACAGACCCATAAAACCAAATACGCTAACTCAACTAAAGAGACAGGACAAAAAATCAAATTTCAAGCTCAAAATCACGAATTCACATCACTTGATGAATTCAGATGGGTAAACTAACTCAGATACTTGTCGTATTTTCTAGGACAATTGGCTTAGGGTTTAGGATTTGGACTCAAGAGTTATCTCCCCACTTATACCATTGAAATAATGTGATTGGGTATGCTCATCTTAGCAATTCAGGGAAGTCAATACCCAATACCTACAATCTGCATAAAATCCATGCATGTACAAACACAATATTCTAAACTAAATAGGCAACGACAGGAAGTGGTTCATCATGTAGATCCTGACTAACAAGTGACTATGACTCCCTTTCTCAACCACATCAGAAATGTCAAACATAAAGAAAACATACACACACACACCATACACATGTAAGTATGAGGTACGTATTACTAGAAACTGCATAAAAATCATTTGTCTAACTAACATCATTCAATAACTAAAATAACTAGCACTAAGTACCTCAACATACACACGCACACACACACACACACACACACACACACACACACACACACACACACACACACACACACACACACACACACATCAATTGAATATGAAATACAACTAATCAATTTTGGTAATCCAGCACCACTAATCATAAAACATAATAATAGAATAGGCCTAAAAGAATGAGTGAAAACAAATCATAAAAGTCAAGTAGGGTTAGGCATTACACCAATCAACATTAGTATAGGCTCTTGAATCAAATTTCTCATTTTTCTTAAAGTATAGACCAAACTTCTCTGTTCCTTCAAATATCTCATTATTCTCTTTACAACCATTAAATGATTTTCCCTAGGATTAGTAGAGAATCTTGCAACTATCCCTATAGATAATGTTATATCAAGTCTGGTATGTACTACATATCCTAATTTGTCAATCATAGACCTGTATAATGTTTGATTCACCTTAGCTAAATCATCATTCTTTGAGAACTTCTTCCCTATCAGCATAGGTGTACTTACTAGTTTGGAATCCTGCAGTTCAAAAATTTTCAATATTTCCTAGACATATTTTGATCGAGTGATTTATATACCACATTTCATTTGATATAATTATAAACCCACAAAGAATTTGATCTCTCCAAACATAGAAATTTCAAATTCTTGCTTCATTTCATTTGCAAAAGCCTTACATAAAGCATCTGACCTCCAAATATGATATCATCAACAAAAATTTTAGATAACAAAATACCTTTTCCTTTCTCTATCTTCATGTATAGATTGTTGTTATCATCAGTCCTTTCAAATCCAATCTTCACAAGATACTTACGAAGTCTCTCATACCATGCTCTTGGTGCTTGCTTCAAATCATATAGAGCTTTGTGTAATCTACATACCATGTTCTTATTGTTAACATCAACAAAACCTTATGACTATTCTATCTAAACTTCTTACTCTAATATGCCATTCAAAAATGTAGATTTAACATCCATCTAATAAATTTTGAAACCTTTGTATGCAGAATAAGCTAGTAAAGTTCTTACTCCTTCCAATCTAGCAACAAGGGGAAAATGTCTCTCCATAGTCAATTCCTTCTTCTTGTGCATATTCTTTACAAACTAATCTTGCCTTGTTCCTTGTGACTTCACCATTTTCATATAGCTTGTTTTTGAATACCCACTTAGTGCCAATCACATTTTTGTCTTCTGGCCTAGGAACTAGAGTCCATGTTTTGTTTTTCTCAACTTGTTCAATCTCTTCTTCCATGGCTTTACCCCAGTCCACATCTTCTAATGCATCTCTCACAAATTGGGTTCTTTCATGCCTAGTAAACATGTATAATTTCTCAATTTGTTTCTTGCCATTGGTTTAGTATCTTTATCTCCAATAATTTGTGTAGCAAGATGATGTCTCTTTACATATTTGGACAATCTTGGTTCAGCTCTAGTTTCTTCATTTTGTCTTTCAACTTCAGAATCACTATGTACATCTCTATTAGGTAGCTCAACATTTCCACTAATCTCTAAATCTGAATGTGCTTCAACTTCATTCTGTAACTTGGCATCTGAATGTAGGTCAATTCCTAAATGCAACTCAACATTCATAGTATGTGACTTGACAGTCATTGAAGCTTGCTATTGGTTTGTAGCTTGATTTGTAGCATCTTTTTAGTAGGCATACTTTCATAAGAGTATACAAATGATTTGTATTATTCTAGTTCTTTCATAGGTTCAGCCTCATGGACTTCTGTTTCTTCACTTTTTGCATCTAGTTTATCATTCCTAAAGTCTTTAAGAATGTAACATTTGCTTCTAAATACTTTAAAGTACTTTACATTGGGTGAGTATCCATACCATAGTTCAAAAGGTGTTGAATGAGTACCTCTCATGACTTGTACATAGTTCAAGGTATAGATAGCTATACTTATAGCTTCTCTCCAGTATTTCAAAGGAACACTTTTCTCCATCATGAGTGTTCTAGCATAGTCCATTATAGATCTATTCCTCCTTTTAGCTATTCCATTTTGTGGATGGTTTCTAGGGGTAGATGTCTATCTTTTGATTCCTCTATCATTAAAAAACATCTCAAACTCATTTGATGTGAATTCTCCTCCTTTGTCAGATCTCAAACACTTTAGACTTTTATCTATTTTCTTCTCAACTCTTGCTAAGTACCACTTAAACATTTGGAAAGCATCAGATTTCTGTTTCTGAAACATAACTGTCATCACTCTAGAGTAGTCATCAACAAACAACGTAATGTACTTATCTCCTTTGTAGCTTTGCACTTCAATTGGTCCACACAAGTTAGTATGAACAATCTCTAGTATACCTTTAGAGGTATGAGTTTTACACTTAGAACTTGACTTTTTCATTTTGCCTAATTGACATTGTCTCCACATTACATTCTTAGCCTTCTTCAACTTAGGAAAACCTCTAACTTTTCTCATATTATTGATACTAAACAAGTTATCAAAGTTGACATGACATAACCTTTTGTGCCATAGCCATACATTATCAAATTTTATAACTAGACAAGTAGCATCCTCTATGTGAAGATACAATAGATTATTTTGAGTTTGATCACCCTTTCTAATAAATTTTCCATTTGTGTCATATATCTTAGCAATCTTATTTTCAAACTCAACCTCACATCCCAAATTATTCAGTTGTGACACACTCAAGAGATTATAGTTTAGTCCTTCAACATAGTAAGAATTGTCACATAGAATCTTATCTATGAGTTTGATAAAACCTTTTCCTTTTATCAAACACAATGCATCATTACCAAATATTACACTATTTCCATCATAAACATTCATCGTAATGAACTTAATTTTATCTCTAGTCAAGTGATGTGAACAATACTATCAATGATCTATCTGTGATTCTTGTTCACATAAGTCACAAGTGTAGTTGTATCATCTTCATTAGATTTGTCCTTCATTTTAATAGACACCATGTCACCATCATGTTCAATAGATTCACCTTTTGTTTCCTCTTCAACAATATAGCAAGACATTTTGCCTTTATCTTTGTAGTCCTTGTTGTCTTCATCTTTCCTACTTTTGTACTTGTCACCACCTATGTACTTCTTCTTCTTCGGACATCTAGCAACAATATGACCAATCTAATTGCAATTGAAACAAATGATAGGTAATTTACCTTTGAAATTTCCTTTACCTTTGTGGAATATTCTTTCCCTCAGTGCTTCAAGTTGTTCTACATCCTCCTCATCTGTATCACTATCACTAGACACATACTTCATCTTTTTATTCTTCTTGTTCTCATTAGGTTCCTTTAATGAATCCTTATCTTTAAAAGTAGATTCAATATTTTTAGGTTTGTAATTATCAAATTTAGATAGCTCAAAAGCAATGATTCTACCTACCAAACCTTCAAGTGATAGATTATTTCTTGGTATGCATCTTAGTTCTTGAATTTTAGAAACTCTAATACCATACATGGGCGATAGTGTTCTTAAAACTTTTCTTAGTATAGTATCATCATCTATTTTATCAATATCTTCTCTTATTGCATTGACAACTTCTTTTATCCTTACAATATATTGAGCAATATTTTCACCTTCTTCCACTCTCATATCATCAAACTTACCTTTGAGATTTTCAGCTTTGGTTCTTAGTACATTAGTGTCTCCTCCATAGATGGTGGCTAAGACATCCCACATTTTATTTGCAATATCAAGACCTTTGATATCATCAAATTTGACATAGCTTAGGGTAGATGCAATCTCCAACATTGCTTGGTTATGTTCTTTCTTCTTTTCCATATTCTTAGCTATTGGGGCTCCAATAGGATCAACATGCTCAATAGTAATGGTAGATTGTGCATGATCTCCAAGTCCTCCAAGGTGAAACTTCATCAAAATTTTCCATGCAATAAATTTATCTCTACAAAGCTTGGGTATTTCTTTATTTGACATCTTGATCTTTGTGCATCTAATACCTTTAAACTAATCCTCTTAAGCAGATGGATCTGATACCAATTTTTGGAATACTTTAAAATAACTAGGGGGGGGGGGGGGGGGGGTTGAATTAGTTATCCAAGGTCTAGATGTATAAATAAAAATTTTCACAACTTAGTGAACCCACAAAACATTTATCTTCATGCATGCATCCATAAGATTCACAATCACTTAAAAATTGTAGGTTACTATTAAATCAACTTGCAGAAATATGAACATGAAACAAAACAAATTCATCAACACACTTGAAACAATGATTTATGTGGAAACCCAAATTGGAAAAAACCACCAGTAACATGCTACTCTTTTGCACTCTTCTAAAGTGATACCCTGTGAAAGGTCAACCCTATTAAAGATTACAATACACACTTTCAATCACCCTGTTAGGAGTGAGCCTTGTTAGAGGACTTTAGACCATTCACTTGGAATGTCACCTAGTTAAAGGATTTACAAATGACTGTTAGGATTTACAACTCCATTTTCATATTACAGATCTCTATTTCAGTCGTCCATTCTACTTGGCCTTCATACATTTTAGCTCTAATAGCTTGTTCACCCTTCAAGCATTCATAACCTTAAGCCTTCTTACTTAACATGCCAATGTAGACTCTTCTCTTAGGTCACTTGATGAAGTAAAACCCTTGTCTGGGTGATCCCACAATAATGGGTTCCACTTTTTTGACCAATTTTGACACTAAAATCAACATTTTTAAAACAAACCTCACGTTCAAGTGACTATATCTTTAAAAATATGAATAATTTCAAGAAGACACAAAATAGTAATTTGTAGTAATCTTTTCCTACTTTCTAACTATATTTTTTAATTTAAAAAAAAATTATTCATGTCAATTTTTATTTCTCCTCCGAAAAGTGGTACATGTTAAAATTCAATATTTCTAAAGAGTGACAGTCTATTTGACACACATAACCTTTTTTTCTAGAAAAGAGAATGAGGTAATTATTTTGACGTTGGATTTGTAAAATAAATATCTAGAATATGTATTTGGTTTGATTCAATTTGGTTGAATATTGTATAGTTTATGAAGTTTTGAAGTGATACTAATCATAATTCAGACATATGTTCATTTTGACAGAGATAACTTGAACTCAATTTATCATAATTTTTTTTTTTTTAATAGAAATTTATCTCAATAACCTATTTCCTATATAATTTTCAATTTTTTTAAAATTCTAATTTACTAATTTTTTTGAACTATCAAAGTTAGTTGATGTTCAATCGGTAATGAACCTATAATGAGTTAAACTCATATTTGAAAGCCTTAATGAATATAATATGTATTACAATTATAGTCATTGGAAAGCTTGCTCCAAGTAGCACAAATTGGCATTTTTAATTTTATAGTAGGAGATCAATCATTTTTAATTTTGGGTGTCAAAAGAGCCAATTTTACTTTTTTTTTTCTTTCTAGAAAAGAGGGTCAAAAATGTGTAATTTGACATGTTCGCTAGGAACATAGTGTTCACAACAAACATATTTTATGGGTTCACTACGAACATGTGTTTACAGCGAACATACACACCTAAGTTTTTCGACAGGCAAAAATTCAATTTAACATGTTCACTTGAACATGTCATTTAGTTTATGTTCGCACAAACATTCAAAAAAAATGCCGACATCACCAGTAGACAGGTTAGTTTTAAAATAATGTGAAGCTATATTGTGAAGATGTAATAGGCAACATGTTTATATAGTTATTAAAAAAAATTTATCTTGAGGCAAGGGGTAATTTATTTATTTTTAATGATTTTATAATGGGAAACAAGGAAGCAAGGCAAAAAAAAATGCAAAGAAGAGATCTGACGAAGCAGATTAAATAAATCTTCAGAAGACTGTTGCACGTTATCATCGAATTAAACAAGGTATGTAAATGGTCTTAAATTTAATTATGTTTCAATCTTATTTTTTATCTAATTTGATTTATTTGTAAATTTTTTGTAGACAATCAACAAGGTGAAGGAAATGTTGAAGAAGGCTAAACAAAAGTAGAAGAAGTGCATATGGGAGAAAGGTCAAGAACACTCACTACGAAATTTGAAATAATGAATGTTGAAGAAGGTTCAAGATCACTCCCTAAAGAGGTTCAAATAATAGAAGTCAAAGAATGGTCAAAATCTTTCACTATAGAATCTCAAAAAATGAATGTTGGAGAAGGCTCAAGATCACTCCCTATAGAAATTCCAGTAAGAAAAGTTAGAGAAGGGTTGAGATTAGGTGTAGGAACTAATATGGATGAACTCCTAAATATTTCCCAATCTATAAGGAATGGTATTTCTCATAAAATTTAGATCATTTACTTAAAATGGATGTGGATAAATTGAGAAGATTTGCAACTATTGTTTAGCCCTTAAGTTTGTCTAAGAAAAGGTTAATGAATAAGAAGATAAGAGAAATTATGACTAAATTTGGTAACACTTGAACAAGATCAGTTACTTTTAATTTTTCTTACACAAAAGAAGTTGCAAGAGCCATTGCAATTTCTAGGTGTAGACACAACATCAAAGAAGAGAAGATTTTCTAACATGCAAACTAATGTGATTGAAAATTTTAAACAAGGTTTGAGAAACATAGGAAAACACACTCGAACTAAAGATAAGTCTGTGGCAAGAAAAGTGATGTTGATGTCTGTTGTAAATAAGAATATGATCCAAAATAGACAAATATCTTCAATTTTTTTTGAAATGGGTTTTAGTAGGAAAATAATGAGAGAATATGTTAAGAGAAGATTAATTGTGGATGATAGTACTATGGAGGGCAATTGGGTAATCATGTGTAGAGCACCTTGTTCTCATAATATTGAAGAGTTATCAAAAAATTTAGTCATATCATTTTGGATTGATAACACTCATCGTTCATCAAATAGTAGAGATGTTATCAGGCATAGGATTGCATCTGGTCAATATGAACATCATACAAAATATTGGTTGGACACAACACAACATGAGTTATATGTGTCATTTTGTAGTGAACATCCTAATGTAAAATTTGGGCAAACATTGTTTGAAAAATTGAAGCCATACTTTGTGAGGTCAAATAAAGTATTTGAAACATGTCATTGTCATCATCATTTTGAGTTTGATCTCCACTATTAGGTATTTCAAAAGTTTGTAGAAGACACATATGGTTTTGATGCTATTCCTCCTAGTAGGAGAAGTGAGTTTATATCGTCCATTCTATGTGATGAAATAGATGATCCAGCTGGTCAAATAAATTGCATCAAAGGATTATGTGAAACATGTGGTGAATCAACTCTATTTCCTTTGAAAATTGAAATATTGATGTAACAAAAAAATTGAATTGCAAAAGTTACAAGTATGTGAAGAATGAAACAAAGTTGGGGAAAGAGGAGTTACCTATTCTAACATTTATGGACAGATTTAAGAATTTGATTAAACCTTACATTTGTCATGTATTTTTTGCAAAGTGTCAAGCACAACAGTTTCAAACTTTGAGAGATAATTTCCCACTTGGAACAATTGTATCAGTTGTTGATTTTGTAGAGAACTATTCCATTGTTCATCAAAAAGTAATTCAATCAGATTATTTCTTTTCTAAGAAGGTCACTATTATGGTACATGTTTTTTATAGACATGCATAGTTAGATTTGGATGGTGTTTAGAGTACAGTTCAAGCACGAGCAATTAAAAAGGAATATCATTTTTACATAAGTGATGATAAAGAACATGACATTCACTATGTAGAATATTGCTTAAATATGTCATTTTCTTATCTGAAAGAAAGAGACATAAATGTTGATAAACATTATGTTTGGTTTGATGGATGTGCCACACAATTCAAATCATCTAGACTATTTTATGCATTATGTAGATATCATCCCAATGAGAATATAAAAAACATATGGAATTTCTTTGAGAGTGGCCATAGAAAAGGTGAACATGATGGTGTTGGAGCTTGCATCAAATGTGCTTTGCAAAAGTATCAAATGAATTATTAGGGAGTTCATGTAAATGATGCACATGATGTTGTTGAATGGTGTAAGACACATTTTGCATTAGACGAGGTCGAGACATCATTAACAACGAGTTGACAGTTACCATATGGAGTCTTTTGGGAGATAATAGGTATGGATGTGTACATCTGTTTAAATTTTATGAAATTAAGTTATAAAACTTTATTGTTAATTTTTATCTTTAAATTTGTTGAAGTTTAAATTTAATTTGTCCATATTTTCAATTTAATGAACTTTCAAGTGTTAATAGAAAAAACAAGCATGGCTGCAAGAGGATAGAAAAGACACATTCCTTATATTTAGTCATAAGTACAGATAATTGCAATTGGACATTCAAGACAAGAGAATACTCATGTTTTTGTGACAGTTGCATTGATGAAGACTATCAAGAATGCATCAATCAAACACATGGATATACAGGTGCATGGATTTCAGTACCACTTGATGTTACTGATACATTTGATAAAGATGATGAAAATTTTGATGAAATTCCATTGATTTTTGATGATTATAATCATATATCTAGATTGGTAAAAGTGGGTAAGTATCATAAAAATTAATCTCAACTTGTCGATTGATTTCAACTTGTTATTAAATTATCAATTTGAACTGTCTTATATATATTTTACAAATGTATGTATACTTATTATGCAGGAGATGTCTTTGCAGTGATTGTTGAACCTGTAAATCATGAAGCTATCAGTTATTATTTATTGTGATGTACTACAGAGAGGAAAAAGTTATATGATCCTAAAGAAAGTGATGGAATGTTGTTCCCCATAGGTATTATACATAAATGTGTGCATGTACATATATGAATAAATATATATATCTAGGTAACTTTATATCTATCAAATTTTAAAATATTTAAATTTGTGGTGCAAGTTCTATTGTGATAGAGGGAACATATTTGAAGCAAGACAAAATAGTCCAACATGGAATACACTTTTTTGATTATCAACCTGACAACAAGGTTTTACAATATAACCACTTGGTCATTGCTATCGGGCTTTGTCTACATCCAATCAAACTTAAGCATGTATCTCACAAGTGTAGACTAGACAGTAAAGATCATGAGAAGATATTACATGATATAAGTGTACATCATGGTTGAACCGATTGTTGAGATTTATTGTATAATATTTTGAATTAATTTAAAGTTGTTAGTTTACTGTATAGGGTCATAACTCTTAGTTTATTAGTTTATTAATGTATTTTTAAATGTACATACATTTTAATAATATTAATTACCATGGATGAATTTAATAACAAAAACTTAATATAAATAGGCAATACAAGTTAGTTTGAACTTACACAATCATTAGATAGATATATATCAAAGATAATTCAATATGTTAGAATTCTTAAATATCAACTTCTTTTCAAACTATTGAATTTTATCTTGAATTAAATGTGTTTTAATTGTACAATCATACTCTTAGTTATCATCAGTTTATTAAAACATTATATAAATAAATAATATATTAATTACATACCATGGATGAATTTAATAATAACTTAATCTAAATAGGCTTGATCTATGTAAGTTAGTTGTCCAAAACTTATACAATCATTAGGTAGATATGTATCAAAGATAATCTAATATGTTTTTTTAAATTCTTATATTATCAACTTCTTTTCAAACTATTGAATTTCATCTTGAATTAAATGTGTTTTTAAAATTGTATGATCATAAGTTCTTAGTTATCATTAGTTTATTAAAAAACTATATATTAATGTTAGTTTATTGTAGGGTCAAACTCTTAGTTTAAATTAGTTTATTAATGTGTTTTAAAATATTATATTTTGTAAAAGTTTTTTAAAATAATGTACTAGCTTACCTAGTTCTAGAGCATATTTTTATCCATATAAAACTAATATTTATCTTTAGCCCTACTAGTTGATAATTTAATTTAACAAATATGTATCCTTCTAACTTCATACTAATTGATTTAACAAATTTGATTATTTGATTATTTTATAATGATCACAATAAAATCTAAAATCTAAAGTTTAAATATGTTCACAATAAAGTTTTATAATGGTCATGTAATAAACTCTAAAGTTTAAAATCTATAATTTAATTGATGAAGAATGTTCTACTAAAATTTAAAAAAAATACACATACATGTACCTCTCAAGAATAAACATCTACATCTAATATAGACTAGATACTAAAATGCATGCATATGCAAACTATAAGTCTTGAATAAACATGTATACATGTAACAAAATATAAAAAGTCATATACAGGTGACCATCCAACTACTAAAGTACTAAATAGTCAAATAAATAGTGAAACATGTATGTATGCCATCGAGGTACTAAAATACAAGTGTATGTAAGTCTCTATATTATATACAAAGTCTCCAACATATAAATGCATGCATCTAATATATAAATCTACTACTACTAGAGGGACCCCTCAAGACGCATATGAACAAAATGACCCTCTGATCGAGTCTCCTATACATCTTGTGGCTGAGGCGCATCAATCGAGCCCTACAAATATACATACATACATACATACATACATATATACACACATATATATATATATACACATATATATATATATACACACACACATTAGAACTATCTAGAAACATATATATATATATATATATATATATATCTACACACACACACACACAGACACAGACATAGACACATGTGTGTATGTGTTCAAATTAAATACAAGTGCATATATATCTAGTTTGAAACATAAATAACTTTACAAACTATTTAAAACTTATACCTGAGCACTACTGGGTGCCTCAATAGAATCATCTCTATGATGTACATTCCCTGACCCAACACTAGATGTAATCATGTGCTCAGTGACATGTGCTTGCATGATTTCTTATAGTTTTTAAATTAAATATCTATCTAAGCTGAGTTTTTTAATTTCATATATTTAAATTTAAAAATAAATTATATATATATATGTATGTATGTATGTATGTATGTATACTTGGGTCTTTGGAGCTGGACTGAAGTAGATTCCATTGTATCATATATCAATGCACCTCTACTACCTAAAACATTAGTACATCCTAATACTCTAGCATCATCTTCTAAAACTCTGACACGTACTGAACCACCCTCAAGACCACAATCTCCAACTACTAGTAATGATGAGTGAAATGGACTGTGTAATTGGCTAGGTAATGGTATAGAATTAGTGCTAGGTCTGGATAACATGTCCATGTACAATGATAATCCCATGCTTGGACTAGTATCAATCTCAGAAAGCCCTCATAACCGCTCACCAAAATCATCAAGGCCCTTAGCTGTGATCCTAACATCTGCAACTCGTATGCCCAAGCCATCTATAGAGTGTCGTGAGCTTGGTGTAGAATGCTATGAGCTATGCACAAGTGTATCGACTGTCATTGGTGTGGTCTGTGCTTGTAGAATTATAGGGCTCTAATGGTGTCTAATGGCATCCATCACTAAGTGAACTAGCATCCCCTGTGTATCAGAAATATAATTGATAGTGTGCAACAGATCCTCCAAAAAATATAGTGTTAAATCCATATGCGTATGCTGTCCTGAAAGAGCATAGAAATTGTTTGGTACTGCTAATCTAGTAGCTTTATATGCGTCATCAGAGGAGGTGCCTAAAATGCTACTAGATGCCTTTGAATATGGTCAACCTAGATGAATCCGTCAATTGTAAATATAATGACCAAGAGAATCAAATGTGATACTAGCAACCGTAGATGCAATGTGTCCAATATAGTCAGTTGCTCCCCTTTGGGAAGCAATTACAACTCTACCTGCAATAGGCGGATGTGCTAGATTCACTAGAGCCAGTCTCTATCCAATGAATTGTCTCCCATCTGGAAGTGGTAGATGCTATGCAATGTGATACTGGTCACAATCTGCGATCTAACCATGCCCCTGTTTGCAATAATTTGAAATGTCTAACTAGTTGAGGTTGAGCCCTATGTGGAACTCAATGTACAACTACTGTGAAAAATAAAGAGGTATTTGGTCTTTATTAGGATAATAACCATGTGCAACTAAAAAATGAGGATAGATCATGCTAGTAGTAATAGGATCTTTACACTGTGTGACTTAGTATCTTCTCACCCTACCTTGTGCACCCTTATATAATGGAAAGAGATCTCATTTGATGATGTCTTTGGGGACCACCCTCTTGATGTAATCAAAAGATGCATCTCCTGAAATCTTAGCCCTAAGATCCCTTAATATGGAAGCTAATATGTCAGGTGTAAATGAATGGTGAGCTCTAAATCTAGCAGTCAAATCCTATAAACTCCTACATATAGTAGCACATATGTCTCTATATAGACCATCATTAGAGGACAATATAGGCTATTGTAATCTAGCAACCTCCTACTGTGAAAATGCAAATAATGCATCAATATCAATGCATGGAGGTGGTGCAACAGGACCTCCAATAGAACCTGTAGGTGCAGGACCTCAAGCGGGAGGTGCAAGTGCAGGACCTCCAATAGGAGCCACACCAGGAGCCATGCCAGGACCTACACCACCTAGAGCCACACCAAGAGTTGTAATGTGAGCCCCATGACGAGCCCTATGATGAGGCACAATAGGAGACCCACCACAAGCTGCATCACGAGCTTGACCACAAGCAACACGATGAACTACATGAGGAGCCAAAATAGGAACTGCATCAGGTGTCGCAATAGGAATCACATCAGGTGCTGCAATAGGAATCGCAATAGGAGTTGCAACAAGAGCTACAATGGGATCCTGAGCAAGTTGATCGTGTGAAGTCATATCTTTACAACATTTTATGGAGCTACTTTATATAAAATTTGTAAATTGTACATATAATACATATGTTATAACATTTACACATGTCTGTCTAAGTCTAGTACAAACAATTTTTTACTTAAATTAAAAGATATATGTAATTACATACATCGCAAAAGGTTTGGGTTTGAGCAAGGAATTCAAATATTTAATCTAATACCCTAGAGATTGGAACATTATACATGGTATTTAGATAATTATATCCTTATTTTTCATCTTGATCAATCCTCTACATATATTTGGAGGTTCTTTAATTTGAAGACCCATTAATTTTTTAATGTTAATTTTACATTGTTGGGGGGATAGTAATCAATGTTCTATTCCCATTGTTTGATAAATGCTTATATTGAAGCACTTCCTAAATTGATGCATAGGGACTTTCATTAGAGAAATTTCTATCAAAGATGTGCATATAAGTATTCATTAGCCTTGAGTATTACTGATCTCTATTAATTGTATTTCCTTATGTTCTATAAGAGTTATTTTCCTTGATCTTTTCCTCTAAGAATGTTAATGTAGGAAAATGAAGGATTGATTATATTAGATTTAGAGGGAGTTTGACACATTCATCTGAAGGAGTAGATAGAGGATAAGTTTCAAAATGTTTGAAGATCTTGATCATACCAACCGTTTCAATTAAGTATAAGGTGGAAGAGTATTGGGAAGTGACCCCAAAGGGAAATTAAGGTAAAGTATATTTCAATGCATTATTAAAGTAAATGAATAAACATAGATCTATCTAAGGGTTTGGTTACCTAGTTTGATTTATAGGGAACTTACGTGGTTAGATTAATAGGGTTGGTGTCAGATTCAAATTTGATTAAGATTTCATTCTAGGGTTTTAGCTAGGGTAACTTGAGTTAGATTAGGGTTTCAGTTAGGATCTAAAGATTAGGATTTCATTTACAGTTAGGGTTAGGTTCTAGGGTTATCTAGTTATCTATTAAGATTAGGATTTGAGTTAAAGATTAGGGTTTGATCTAAAGGGTTCAAATGATTTCTAGATTAGGGTTTGAGTGAACTAGATTTTAAAGGATTTGGTTGGGGTTACAGTTGTACATTATTTACTTAAACTTGGTTCGAGTTAGGGTTTGATTTAAAGGGAACTTTCAATTTAGATTATTAATTTAAGTTTTGAGTTAAAGATTAGGGTTTGGTTAGTGTTTGATTTAAAAAGAAATTCTAGGGTAAATGAGTAAATATTAGTGTTTGAGTTTTCAGTTAGGAAATTAGATCTAAGGGTTTGAGTTAGAGATCTAAGGGTTTTAGTTAAATTTGGTTTAGATTAGATTATGGTTACAGTTCAACCTAGGGTTAAATTAGCTCGTTTCAGTTATGGAACTCTAGGGTTAAAGAGTTTTCAAATTAGGGTTAGAGTTTGAGTTGGGGTTATAACTTAGGATTAGAGTTTGAGTTAGGGTTACGGTTATGGTTAGTATTATTTTTTAGGGTTATAGTTAGTTTTAGGGTTATGTCTAGATCTAGCTCATTTTAATATTTTTTAATTTTCTACACTAATTTTTTTTTTGTTTTTTCTAATTTTTTTCTAATAATTCAAGTTTAAAATTTTTCCTAATATTTTGTAATATTATTTTCAAATATTTTATAATGTTTTTCTAATATAAAATGTTTTTTCTAATATTTTATAATGTTGTATATACTAATTTATTTTCTTTAATGTTAAATACTAATATTTCCTAATGTTATAATACTAATTTATTTTTCTAATATTGTACAAGAAATTTACGTTTTTTAAATATTTCACTTAGTAATGTTTTCCTAATAATTCTACACTATTGTTTTTTAATGTTTTTATAATATTTTCTAATTTTTTCAAAAAAAAAATTTCTTATAGTTTTTAAACATTTTTCAAACTAATATTTTTAAATATATTTTCTAATATTTAAAAATGTAAAATTTTCTAATGTTTTTATAATAAAATTAATATTTTTCTAAATTAGTTTTTTCTAATGTTTTTATAATAAAACTAATATTTTTCTAAATTTTATTTTCTAATATTCTACACTATCGTTTTAAAAATATTTTATAATGCTTTTCTAATATTTTCTAATTTTCAAGACTAACATTTAAAAAAAAACATTTTCTAAATTTTTTAATGTTTTTCCTAATATTTTCTCATAGTTCTCTAATATTTTCCAAAATGATATTTTTAAAAATATATTTTGTAACATGTTTTCCTAATATTTAAAAATGAAAACATAAAAAATATTCAAATAATAACATATAGACATACCTAAAATAGTGCAATGACAAGAATGTAGAGGAAAATGATGGGGCATGCTAACCAGTTAAGCACGTTCACTCCAACGTATAAGTCAAAATCAATGGGCCATAAAAATGAATAGTGGAATTAAGAAAATGTTGATTAAAAATGTTGCAGTCGTTGTAAAATATGTTCACTGCGAACATATTAATTAGGTATGTTCACAGTGAACATACCTAATAAATTTAAAATATGTTCTCTACAAACACTGTTACAATATATGCTCAATGCAAACATGCTTAATATGTTCGCACAAACAAATGATAAATGTGATTAGCACATTTTGCAAAGTTTTTGGATTTTCTTTATCCCACAAAAGTGGAACCTAGTATTGTGAGTTTTCTTGACTCCTTGTCTTCCTTAGGTTCTCACACATGATAACCTTTGCTTCTGACCAACCACTCTTATAAATAGGAAATTGAGATCTTTTTTCTACTCATTCTCCATCGTCTAATTTAGGGTTAGGACAAATTAGGTAGGATACAATGTATCTACCCTATATTTCATCTCTTCTAGAAACTTCTCCTTAAAACCTCTTTGAATTTGCCTAAAAATGGTTTACCTTGAATTCTATGCCACCAGCTCATCAACCTTATCTTCCACCTGGTTCACACAATTCAAAAAAATAAACATGTCAGCTCAGATCCATCAAATTCATGATCTTTTAAATAATGCAGCCACACAACATTATCTAGCTTCTGATGCTTGACACATACTACGTTGCTTGACATCCTCTATAAAATTACTTGGCATGAACTAAAGTTTATTGATGCTTGACATCAACTAAACTTTAGAACTTGACATGAACAAAAGTTTATTGATGCTTGGCATTCACTATTTTGCTTGGCATACACTAGAATATACTTTTACTTGATTCCAATTGATTTTTTGCTCAGCTTGCCCTAACTTTGTTCGACACCTACTATCCACTCGGTCAAGCTTGGCAAACAAACTTTGTGTGACTTGTTATTATAAACTTTCTTAGTGTAACTAACCTTTGTAACCTTAAGTATATTATCAATGCATCATGTTATCACCATCTTAACTAATTTTTGTACTTCTTTACATAATCATAACTCAATGTTTCCTCTAGGTGCTATTGTTACATCTTTTGATCAAATCCTCTTCATCGATCAAATAAGTGATAGTACTTAAACCATACAAGCAGTTGTCTTACTAGCAAATAACATGTTTGACATTAGTGATAAAACAATGATTGAAGCATATTGATCGTATGTGCATCAATTTGTTCTCAACAATCTCCCTCTTTAATAATATTTTTCAATCTATTTTCAATAGTTTTAAAAACTCTTATTACAATCCAAACTATAATTACTTCTAAAGTTAGCTTAACTATTTTCTATTCTATATAAAAAAACCTCCTATTCTATATATTTTTCTTACATCAATGCATACATTAATATTAATATTGATGTAATATTAATCAAATTTGAAACAAAATTAGTACACTATATAGTCTCTTCCTTTATTGATTAGAAATTAGGCAAGGGCTTGTTAGAACTGGCTCCATTGGGTGCACAAAATTGATCTATTGGCTTGGTGACCTCCTACAAACCAAGAATGAACTGTTACATCTACATAATTTGACCCACAATCTTCCCTTGCTGATTACTCACTCAAACAACACATTCTAAGGCTAAATACATAGTCATATTTAGCCCAGGGCATCAAGTTTGAAGTGGCTAATGGGATTTTCCTTTCTCGAGCCTTTGAAGCTCAAAATTCATCCCACTTACTTGCATTTCACCAAAGGGAATCAATTTCCAATGGTAAAATTGCAAGTTATAGCCATTTCTTGGCTTCAAACTCTTGAGGGTTTCAGACCTGCAGTCAAAATTTTTTCTATAACTACCTCAAAACTCAACAAAATTAAACCAAATCAATAGCAAATGAAAGTTAACATAGACATTCAACTTCACATGTGCATCATCTATCCGTACCAATCCGTATAGAGCTACACAAAATAAATTTGCTCTAGAAAATGGTTTTTCCCTTCATAAAATGTTGATTCTTCCATACAAGTTGATGATTAGTTATGAAATGGACACAATGAGTCTTAAATACCTTCATCAAATCAGTTCAAACCAAATTTTGATGGTTATGAATGTTGACAGGCCAAAAAGGCATTTTTTACAACTTTTCCAAAATTACATTTTTGCATTTTTGCAATTTCTTGTCAAATATGACAACTTTTTGTATTTTTTATCCTAATGGACACCAACTAATCCCAAACCTTTAGGAATGGTATGAAATGTATGTATAAAGTGAAAATAACTTTTTTTCCTTTGTTGAACACCAAAACACTCAAAAACCAAGAATTAGGTGTTTTAGTGATGAAGATCAGAAACCAGTGAAATAAAACATATTTAAGAATTTACATATTCAAGAAGAATTAAGAATAAAGTGACACAAAGGAGGATATTAACAAAGAGAATTGTAAGTAGAAAAATTTTCATTGATAATAATATGGGTGAATTTGAGTGAGGTGACCAATTTTTTTCTCTCAAACCCATATGTGTAGATACAAACATTAAGTACATGTCCAATATTTTTGTAGATATACACATTACTTAGACCAAATTTTTCTTTCAAAACCATATGTGCAGATATAAACATTAAGTACAACATGTCCAATATTTTTGCAGATATACACCTTAATTACACCAAATTATTTTTTCAAAACCATATGTGTAGCTATAGACATTAAGTACAACACATCCAATATTTTTGTAGATATATTTTCCTATAAAGAAAGATTACGCCTGACAATATGAACCTAGAAAAAAATAATGAGATAATTGCTAGATTGTGGCCTTAGTTCCAAAGAAAAATTGATAAATGTAATTTTCCTTGCAAAAGGTGTAAGGGCTTAAAGAATCAAAGAATTATAATAACAATAGCCTAGAGTCATTGTAGGCAACATGGTCATGTTGAAGGGGGACATGATTTTCATCAATTGGTGAATGTGGATTTTCAACTAGAGGAACATGGAGGTGTGAATATCCAAGATGAGGATAATGCTCCCATGGAAGAAGATGATAATGTGCCAGAGGACATGGTTGATGAAGATGGTATTGGCACAACTAATGAAGATGATCACGATGTGGTACTAGTGCATCTAATAATGATGATGAAGATGGTCTTGATATACCTATACTTAAGAAGGCATATGAGCCCCTATACCAAGTCTCCCAAACAACTCTTTTCTTTGCTATAGTTTTGTTAGTGAACTTCAAGGTTATGAATGGTTTATCTAATGTAGTAATGTTATATATGCTAAGGTATGCAATTTTTTTCATCTTCAATGTTAGCATACCATTACTATTCATTATATTGACAATTCATGTATGTTGTTATAGGTTTATAGGTATTTTTTGTTACCACCATCAAATATTCTTACTGATTTATATAGAGAATTATCTACCATTATGAATCAAATTGGAATGAAGTATTAGACAATACATGCATGTCCCAATGATCACATTCTATATCATAAACAAAATGAATTTACAACAGAATGCCCTAATTATCATATTACTAGATATTGATTAGATCAAATAACAAAAAGGTGCTTCACAAGGTTCTTTGATACATTCTCAGTATTCCACATTTTGAATGATTATTCAAGTGCACTAGCGTAACAAAATTTATAGCTTACCATGCATCCAATAGAATTCAAGATGAAATTATGTGAATGCTTGTGGATGGCTCTATATTTAAAGAGATAGAAAAACATGGCCACACTTTAAAGAAGAACCTCATAATCTCAAGCTTTCATTGTTAGTAGATGGTGTCAATCCATTTGGAGATATGAGATATGTTTACTCAATGTAGCTTGTTTTTGTTATTAACAATAACGTTCCTCCTTGGATATCCATAAAGAGGGAGCACATAATGTTTTCAATGATTGTATCAGGTATTTTTTCATTTAATAGTTATGTAAATTAATTATAAAAGTGCATCAAAATGGTCATAATAATTATATAACATTTATGTTCATTCAATTACTTGGTAAGCACCAAGTTAAAGATATGAACATGTATATTGAGCCCCTTATGGACAAGTCGTTGAAGTTATGAAATGAGGTCACTATGTATGACATCTCTAGACTAATAGGACTAAGAAAATTTCAATTTCATGCAATGCTTGTATTGACAATACATGATGCCCCTGGGCCAACTCATTTTGCAATATTTTATATTATTAAGGTCACATAGTTTTGGTGTATTGTAGTGCTTACACATTATTGTTGTATGTTTAAGTTGCACATGATAATTGTACATGATCTTTTAGGTCTTCATAAAAAGGGAAATTTGCATGTCCAATTTTTGGTCCAAAAATGAAATCTCATCATTCAAGAAGTTTAGGAAAGCAGGTGTTCAATGAGTTTAGGAAATTTCTCCACGATAATCATAAGTATCAAATTATTGAAAAATAATTTTTTAATGGGAAAGAAGAGACAACAACAAGGCCATGAAGAATGACACCTCATCTATGGAAGTTGGAATACGATTGACTAAATTGTTGAGGTAATGTTCGGTTTCTAGTCTAAAGTTTGAGATTTATATTTTGATATTGTATTTTATTTAGCAATGATGTAATTGATGCTCATGAAGGTTGTCAAGGAATCAATGACCAAGTTCCTAGAGGAATAAAAAATTATCCTACTCAATTTAGTAAGTTACCACACTACAAGGATCTCTCAATCATGCATTTGTTTGATGCTATGCATATTAGAAAGAATTTAACAGAGACACTATGGAAAATATTGTATAGAAGGAAAGATAGAGAATTTTTTTTTCAAAATTTGTAATTAAATTCATGAATCCAATCATGCAATGAAAAACTTCATTAAATCAAATAGCAATGGAGACCGCATAAATATGAGTTCCCTTCCTTGGTTATTAACGAAGTAGCAAAGTGATGTATTCAAATAAGTCTTAAAAGAAAAGTGATTTTTGGATAGGGTTGAAAATACATGATTGACATACCTTCATCAAGGTAAGTCATGTTCTCTATTTACAATATATTTATAAAATTTCATGTACTACCTATTGTATTATTTTATAATATTGAAAAGATCAAAATTTTAATGATTGCAGTACATCCTACCTCTATCTCTCTTACACTAGTTTGACAACAATATTAAACAAGCTATATATGACCTTGGAAAATACATGAGGTTAGAAGTGTTATTTCTTATATTTGTTGTACATATATTATATTTATGGCTTGCTTTACTTTTTATATAATTTATTATATATTTTATCTAAAATCCCATTTATATGTTCTTGTGTGTTGAATCTCTTTTAGGTTGTTATCATCTAAAGAAATTGATAAAAAATATATAAAATATTTGAAGAGAAAAATTCCATAACTTATGTGTGAAATGAAAAAGTGTTTACCTTCAACTTTTTTCAATACTCAAGAACACTATCTCATAAATCAAATTTAGGAGATTGAATTGTGTGGACCTATACAAACTAGGTCAATGTGGATGGTTGAGAGGCACTTGAAATTTATGAAGGGCTTGGTTCAATAAAGAACACATCGTGAGGGTTCTATGGTAGAGGAATGTATGTCATGCCAAACCATGGTATACATTATTGAATATCTTCTCAAGTTTGCATCAAAGATCCATGTAGATCGCATTTGGGATCCCAACTTCATTAATAGATTTGAAGGTGAGTAGTTGATGAGGAAAGATGGATTGAGGGAAGTGAGAAGTAATTATAAGATGTTATTGTAGTTAATTAATTCTTACCCATCATCAATATAAGTTGTTTCTAACTGGTCTAGTTGTTTTCTTTATAGTTAGTCGTGAGTGAGATACACTACATTTGTATATTGCAAACAATATTGATTGGACAATGGTATGAATTTAATACTCTCAAGAAAATGGTTGCTCATTAACATAGGATAGTGTTGCATCATTAGTTAAATAAGCTTATCGTAATAGAGATCCCAATGTTATGCTAATGGTACTTGATCTAGCATATGGCTTAACAGATAGAAATGTAGGTATAAGATTACTAATCATGATCCATAAGTTTAATATCAACTCATGAATTGGTGCAAATAATCATGACATGTTTGAATAATTATAGATCAAACATCACAAAGCTATGTATTACCATGACCATAAATTTTGCATAAAAAAGTTAGATGAAATGAAGAAAACTTATGATTTTGGGATAAGTGTAGTCTTTGAGGTCACCAATATTTCATCTAGAAATGACATACATCCTCAATGATCTAAAAATTGATACTTTGGAATTTTGGATAATATACTTGAGAGTGACTTTAATTCATTCAAATTAATTCTATTTTTTGTCAAATGGTACAGGCTACAACTGAATTGAAATGATCCTAATAGGATGATTATTGAATATGATAGCGGATTTATAATGATCAATACAAGGTCATTAGAGCTAGTTGGAGATGAGCCATATATTCTCCCAAGCAAATATGAGCAAGTGTTTTACTTTGGCATTCCACATAAATGGGGTTGGCCATTTGTTGTTAGACATAATCCAAGAGGAAGGTCGATAAAGTATAATGTGATAGAAGAAGAAGATAACGAAGAATCAGAAGATAAAGTAAATGATGATCATAAATGATTGTTACACAATGATGAAGTAGAAGAAGATGATGATGATTTTGGTAATGCTGCTGATGATGGTGATGATGATGACGATCATGATCATGGTGATGAAGATGGTGATGATAATGGTGATGAAGAAGATGATGATGATGGCAATGAAGATGGTGGTGGTGATGACTGTAATACCCCAAAATTTATACCTTGCCATTCTGAACCAATTTTGTTACATTATTCTCAACATCAATCTCTTAATCATAAAGTTTTATTGCTCTAGGCAATTCTGACAACTTGTCTTTAATTTCCCTAAGTGTCAAATACATTAAACCCTTAATTTTTAGTAAACACAAATCTTATTTAATTCCTAAACATAGACTTAAATTGGGTAAATTAACCTTTTAATTGAATTAATTTATTATAAGTCCAAGTACTTTAATTAAATTAAATTCACCCATTTTAGATAATACACAATAAGAATTAAATACATTTAATTAAATAATATCTCCTCATTTCAATTATTGAATTTAAATAATTTATTAATTAGGAAAATCATCAAATATGAGGTAATATTTAATTAAATCTTCAAATATCTTCCAAAGATATCATCTTGAGTTCAAAAAATGGAAACTTTGAGTTAACTTAAAAAGAAAGGGAAATACATCAGTCAACTAACTCTCAATTGAATATTATTTCCTAAAATCTCTCAAAAGCCCCTTCTTTGATAGAAACTTTCTATTTGAACTCAACTTTGAAGCAATCTCAACCTTTCATTCAGATCATTCTTGACCATTGATTTATATAGATTTCTATAAAAGGAGGCTTTCTACCTGTCATTCAAAAAAAATGGTGGGACAATTCGAGTAGTTAAATTATGCCAAATTCATGCTAGATTATTGTGCATTAAACTTCTTAGATTGTCAATAGCTTTTCATTCTAGCTTTTAGTTGCATTCATGCTAAACTAGAATTCTATCTACTTATCTAAATTAGTAGTTTCTTTCCATATCATTCTAGATTAATTCATACTTACTTGCATTGAAAATACAAAAATATAGATGCATTCAATCTCCTAAATCCTTCATTCTAGTATTGGTCTATGGTTTAGTGAACTTTTGATTGTGAGAGCAATTAAAGAACCACATCTAGATAGGAGGCAACACGTTGCATTGTATAGATGGTCATGATGAACAATCTCTTCTTCATTCTTGGATGAACCTCACAAACAATGATCATGTTGAAGTGTGTCTAACTAATTTTAGCACATACATTTTTGGCGCCCACTGTGGGGCTGAACTTGGTATTTAGCCTCAAATTCTCACTTTCAGATGTTGATTGATTTTTACTTGCAAGTTTTAAAAGATTTTTTTATATCTACTAAATGACATAGAAATTATTAATGATTTTTTTTTTGTAGGTTTATCTTGATGTTTTCAGGCTACAAAAAAAATTAGATTTTTTTGGATCGATTTTTGATATTCATAAATTTTTTTATTTTGGAATCAAATCATAGAATTAGGAAATGGATTTTTTTTTTCTGTAGATTTATATATACATGCACAAATCAAAACAAAAAAATCAGATTTTTTGGATTGATTTTCAATTTTAATGTTATTTTTCATAAAAAAAAAAATCATTTTGGGCACAAATCATCAAACCAAAAAATGAAACATTTTTTGTAGGTTGATATGTATATATGTGGATCACACAAAATTTTTTAGAGGTTTTGGATCAAAAGTCTAATTTTAATAATATTTGTATGATTTTTCATAAAAAATCATTTACAACTGAAATCATGGAAATTTGATCTAGATATTTTATTGTAGTTTTGGGATGCTTTCAGTAGCTTCAAGTAAAATTTTTAGATTTGTCTGATCAAATATCTATTTCTAATATATTTTTTATATTAAAAAATCTAATTTGTGACACAAATCATAGAATTTTAACTTTGAAAATTTTATTGTAGGTTTGGGATGCTATCAAGAGATCACAATAATACATTTAGATTTATTTGTTCCAAATTCCATTTTTAATATTTTTAAAATGTATTTTCATAAAATAGTTAACTCATGATGCAAATCTTTGAGTTTTAATCAAAACAAATTATCGCAAGTTTGTAGAAAGTGGAAAGAAGCAGACATGAGAGGAATTTAAATTAGGAAGGAATGAACTTGAATGATTATTCTTTTTTTTATATGAAGATTACAATTAAATTCAAAATCCAAACACACTCTAAAATGCCTTAAAACTTAAAACAATCAAATTCAATCTTGAGTGTCTTAATAAATTGATAGACCTTTCATTGAGTTAATGTTGCTAAAACCAATCTTGAATGCCCATGAAATAAAATCTAAAGTTTCCACAGGAATCCATGCTAAAACACGATCTTGAATGCTTAAAGGAAATTTACATGCTTTCTTTGGACTGAATCTTTAACACTTAATTTTGGTGCTTATAAATAACACTCATTCAATCTTGAATGCAAAAAGGAATTGGCTATTTTCCCTATCAATTTCTTATGTTGACGATGTTTAATTTACTTTTTTTGATGAACTCTCAATTTCTTATGTTGAGTATGTTGTAAGTTGGAAAGAACCTTGCATGCTAAACACAAGTGTCTTCAAGAGTAGATTACAAAATCTAAAGATTTATTGGGAATGAATAAGTGTCTTTTAAACCCCAAGGTCACTTACATATTCACTCTTTGTGTGCCTTTGGGTGATCTTGAGTGCACAAGAAATAAGTGGACTTGTTTTATTTTTAGGAGGCCTACTTGGGGATTTCATCACCCCTTGGGATGACCTCAACTTCCATGTTCTGGAAAAGTATAATATTGGGAGGTGAATCAAAAGACACCTCTCTTGGAAGTATAATCTTGTCACTCTTGGCTAAGCCCCACAGAACTTGATACTTTTGAGAAGTGAAGGTGGATATTTGGGTTATTGTCTCCTCCCAATTGTGTGGCATTATTTTTTTTCATCTATAGATTTGGGCCTCATATACCTTATGCATATTAAGGAAATTCTATAGTTGATCTTTGTATATCCTCGTTGAAGGCCTTAATAGGATTGTTGATGTATTTGATGTGCTTGAGTATTCAAAGTCCAAAATCCGCATAAACATCAAAAAAGTGAAAACTCGATAAATGGTGAGTTAAACATCTGATGAGAAATTGATTGAAAATGTTGACTACACCATCTTCTTGAATCTTCACTAGTCTATGACTCCCTACACAACTCTATTTTCTTTGCAACTATATGAAACTAAACTATCTTGATTGAACACTTGTGAACCACATATAAACTAGTCTCTTTGCTTCACTATTCTACTTGTTCTTGTTATCAATTGTTGTCACAATAGTCAATCTCTGAGTTGTTCTAGCCACTCTCTTGACTATTCATATTTTGGAAAACATCATCATTATTGTAACTTACACCTACTTTGAGACGATGTTTTAAGTATGATCTTAGTCTAAACTTATCAAACCTTTTATATCTAGTTGTTCACGTGAACCTAGGACATCATAATGGATTACAAAAAATGCACTAAATCCAATATTCCTAGTGAGGAAGAAGGGATACTTATTGTAAACATGAAGAAACAAATCCAATCAATGAGCACTCAACTTCAAAGACTAAAGTAGGAAGACGAAACATCATCAAACAAATTCTCCTTGCGAGATTATTTACGTTCCTCTAATAACAATAAACCATTAAATTCATATAATGTTGAGTCCAAGCCATCTAAAAAAAATCCACAAACACCCAAGAAATATAGAAATATCTTTGAAGAAAAACCTTACTAACCTAAACCAAAGCATGATTTCACCCCTTTCGAAAGATCTTATGAATCAACTTTAGAATAACTTCTTCAAAAGAAACTCATTGTTTTACCTAAAATCACTTTGAATGGAGTCTTCTAAATGTGTAATTATTGTGCCTATCATATACATAATCTACACGAAACTTCACATTGCATGGAGTTGAAAAATAAAATCCAAGATTTATTTGATGTCAGCATAATTCAAAAACTTAAGAACTTATCTACCAAAAAAGCTACTCTCAAGCTTGATCAACATCATGAAACCATGTCTAGTAATGGTTCAAATGGAACCTCTACTTCTTCCAACATGCATTCACCTTCTAAAGTCTCTAAACTTTCTAACATACCTCCACCAAACAAAACACCCACTGATTTTGCTATTGACTATGTGTACCCTCAAGGGATACCTCTAAAAGAAACTCAAGCTAATCTTAACTTAGCTGAAAAACTCTTTTGTACCACTAAGAATACATATCTTCAATCTTCATACAATGCTATTCCAACTAGGCCCACTCCACCTAGTCCTTCATCATCTCTTCAAGATCATACCATGCAAACTCCACGTTCTACCTTGTCCTTAGAAGTGGATCCATGTGAAGAGGATTATAAAAAAGATAAAGATAAAGATCAAGAAACCTCTCATCTCCTTCAAGAACATACCCCTACATCTCAAGATCCACATATCCCTCCATCTCCCATATCATGTCTCTCTACTAGGCAAGATCATGCTATTGCTTCCACCATCCCTAATGAGATTACTAAAGATCATGAGAAAAATACTTTCCTATGCTATTCGAAAATCCCTATCAAGATCAAAGTATCCCATCTTGTTCTACTTCACCACATCCACTTCAAAATTATAATCAAGCTTTAAGTTCTCCTATCAAACGTATTTCTCCTATTAAAGTTATTGATGAGTCTATTAATGACCTAGGTCATGTTTCTCACTCTAAGGATGTTGATATCCCTCTCCATTATCCATTTGTATCATCTAAATATATTCTTGTTTCTTATCCATTTATGTTAAAGCCTTCAAACCTATATGGTCTTAAAATGGAAGTACTTCTATGTTAAGAGCATTTATCCCTCTGAGTAAGTGGCCTGGGGTCATGTAAAGCACCTTGAAAGGGTCTTTGCATGGATCAAATTATTTTCCCCCTATTCTACTTTTCTTTCTCTATTTCCAACCTATTTTCGACAAACTGCTTTATGAAACTAATGACTTTGGCCTCTAGGTCAAGGATGACCTTTTGGGTCACGGTCAACCTCAGCCTTGACCTAGGTCAAGGATGACCTCAACCCTAACCTAGGGTAGGTTCGACCTAATCCTTGACCCCATGTCCTATTTTCAATTTTTGGGAGCTTTGGGATCTCTGGCTTTTAAAAGTTTCTTTTCCCATTTCTGGATCAGCTATTTTGGGTTTCAGAATGGTAGACTCTTAAATTACATTTAATGTAGGTCTATTTCTAGGGGTTAAAGTTAAATGGGATTTAATGCTCCTATGTTGACCTTTTCTAGGAGCTAGTGCCCTAGATCTCTATATAAGGAAACCTCTTCCTCTCATTTTTCTCTAAGATGCATTTTGATATTAGGTGAACTATTACCTTTCTACATCCATTATTCAATGAAGTGAAGTTCTATTAATAATTCAAGTGTTCAAGCATCCAACTCATCAAGGAGGACCATTGATAGCCATTGAAGGATTCAATCTCTATGGAGCCTTCTTGTTGAAGATTTCTCTATCCACATTCATCCCAACCTTCTTCTATGCAAAGATAAATTCAATATTGATGTTGAAAGATCTAATGACATTAATTTAAGACATCCTACATACATTTCATATACATTTGGAGCATCCATACTTGTGGATTCAAGGATTCAAATCCTCCATAAGGATTTCAACATAAGCAAGGTGGATAGTTCCATTTACTTTGTTTATACATATATATTGTTTGAATTATATTTCAAGGTTAATTCCAGATTGGGGTTTGACTGAGGTAAACCCCCATCCAACAAACAATTTTTTTTTTTTTTTTTTTTTGCAGATATAGATGTGGAATAATGAATTGAAGAGTAGATTAGGATACCCTTTTTGTCAAACTTGTGAGATCCATGAACAAAAATTCCATTGGAGTAGTGTAGGTCAAGGTCAACTTTTCAGGGTACAATTGTGCCCCAGGGTATTATTGTGCCCCGCCAATAGGGTCAAAGTCAACTTCCCTTCAAAAAGACAAAATATTTCTAGGTTTTCTCTGTCTAGAAATTTTCAATCTAGAACAGGTCGCAAATTTTCTAGAAACTACATATTGACACCAGAAATCAGCAATTTCTAGATTCAAGGTTAGTATTTGTCTTTTATCTATTTCAAGATTTAAGCACATAATCCCCCACAATATAAAGGTCATATAAACTCCTCCTCTCTCTCTCTCTCCCCCTATTTTCCATCACTTGATCCATTTTTGTATTGAACACCCTCTTATGTTTAATTAATTTGGATCATTCCTTTTGGAAATTAGGGTTGTGAAGAGTGTTACCATTTTATTTCTATTCATTTTGGTGAACCTGACATGCTTACCCCCTCTCTTTTGTAGAATTAGAAGCCCTATTGTGTTTTTAGTTTCCTTTCATATTATCTTGTGTGGAATTAGATGTCATACTATACTTTGTGGTGTTATATTTCCTTTCATTTCATTATGTCTTTTCTTGCATTAAGATTAGATTTAGTTTATGCTCTTGCATTTTAAATTCAAAAATAAAAAAAAATTCTAAAATCTCTTTCAAAATACAAAAATATTATTGTTTTACAATTTAGCTTATTTTCCTTACATTGGTTTATGAGCTTTATTACTTCTTGTCCTTCTTTTAATCTTAGGGTTAGACACAGTCGTAGACTTATGGGTACCTCTAAGCCTGAGTTTTCTTTTCCTTTCCTTCAGATTTCAGATTAAACTTTGATTCTTCCTGATTCGGATCCTCTTATGGAGAAAAATAATTCTCACACATCTCATGATGAGGATGATGCTTTAAGAGTTACTCCTAAACAAGTCCAAAAACTTTCAAATGAACTTGAAAAAATGGGTAATTGGCTTCTTCAGGAAAATCATAATCAAGATTCTATTCAAGCTATAGAGGCTCTTAAGAAAGTTCTTTGTAATAGTGACCAAGGTCTTAATCTCTTGTGTGGTATTACTCACCTTGTGCATTCTAATGTTAAATCTTTAGCTCAAGAAGCTCAAGATTTAGGGTTGTTTCCTCCTATCACTAGTGTCAAAATTTCTTCTATTCATCTTCCTAGTGTTCCAACTTACACTCCTTTGGGGATTACAATAGTTCCCTCTATGTTGGAAATACAATAGAGAAATTAAACTCTGAGAGGGGGGGAGGGGGGTGAATCAGTCCTTCAAAACTTTAACCATAAACTCATTCACCACACATCCATCTCACAATTGACATGTAAACTAAAATAGCTAGCTAAACATACTCATCCATAGTATGAAAGAAAATAACATTAAACACATGTATGACACAAGATATTTGGTTACCCAAAAACCCTCCAATGAGAAGGTAAAAATGGGGTAGGAATGACACCCCTAAATTTCCACTACTATAATAATAAAATGTATCCAATGAAGGCTACAATGTTTGATCATGAAACATGATCTACCTTGTGAAAGGTCTACCCTGTTAAAAGGTTACAAGACTATTAGATATTTACCCCATTAAAGAATTTCAACACCCTATTAGAAATGTGCATAGTAAAAAGACTTTGACTTACAATGAAGTAAGAACCACATTAAAGGATTTACAATAGCCTATTAAGACTACTTTGTTAAGAGATTTAACTAATTCACCTACTAGGATGTATCAACAATGATCCTGCAATTATCACTCTACTGCGATATAACAGATCACCTCTTTCTTGATGTGTACTTGATCCTCATTGATCAAATGTATCTCTATTATCCTCTAATTCCTTTTCTCTATTCTCCTCTAACTAGCTCTGCAATGTATCTCAATTCACAACTCCTTAGTCATCATGAATTCTTTGTTTGTGCATTCAAACTTCTCCTTTTTCTCCATCCACATTCATAAAAGGTTTAGAGTTTGTCCTTCTTAAGAAGACCTATGTGACTTAGGGTTAGATATGAATCAATTATTTTGATTCACCATATTGTCACTTAATCCTTTCCTTTTTCTGATTGGCTACATGTACTATATAGGAATCCTCAATTAAGATTTTTCCTTATCATCTAGAATTGTAAGACAATTGTTAAGTCAGCTCAAAAATGGTTTACATAGAATTTTGTTTCCTTACAAACAACTATGTCAAAATTGTATTACTTGGCACTTGAATTCCTTGATGCTCAACATCAATTACAACTTCAATTTTGTAACTTGGCCTCTAAATGACCTAACATCTAAATGACTCGGCACTTACTATCCACTCAACACTTGAGTGACACGACACTTACTAGTTACTGGACACATATTGTATGTCTCTTCATTCAGCATATAATATCTCACAACTTATGCTAAACATACATTACTTGTTCAACATGAACTAAGTAAATGACTTAAGTATATTGTCACTCATATGTCAAAACCAATCTAAGATTAGTAAATTTTCCCCTTTGACATGAGTGACAAAATACTTCATCAAGCATGAATATCCTTAGCCTTTCAAGCATAACTAATATAATATGCATACAAAATTTATGACTCATCAGTCATACCTCAAAATTCAATAACTCCCCTTGAGTTGATTATTCTATTCTAAATCTAAAACTAAATACTCCTATTGAGTAGATTCTACATATGATAACTTTGTCTCTATTTAATCTCCCCAAAAACTTATCTCTCCTTTCATGCATTCTCACCCTTTCTTCATTTTCTCTCCCTTCATTTTAGTCTCCCCCTTTTAACACTCATGTCATGGGTATTACACATAGAGTGTGTTTGTCTAAAAAATGTTTATGGACCTCAAGTGTTATCTTTAGAGGTGCATCCCAATTATCACATGCTACTTCCAATGATTTGATTCAGATAGATAACTCAACAAAAAGGTAAACTAAGCCTTCATGTGTAGAAAGATGGGGATCTTTCTTCATCACTATTTTTGCAAAGGCTAGTTCTTGGTGTAGGATCTCCATGTGTAGGGTTAGCATGGACTGGATACTGATCAGTGTAACCCAAATATTAGCATCTTGAGCTTGAAATTCTACTAACTAACCTTGGGAGTTTATAAAATTCATGAAATGCTTGTGACTCTGAGTTGGGGAATTAGGTAGAGTAGTACCTGTTAGCTTCATATCTCATTGTAGAGTGTCAATGTGGCACCACACTGCTTGTGTGAATAGATTTGTATCACACAAATTAGTATATAAAGATAAAATATTCTCTAAAACTTTGTTTACACCCTCAATCTTGGTTATTAACTCAACCTACTGTAGTGAAATGGCATTAGATATATGTTCATTCACCTTGGTTTGGAATTTCTTCTCAGACCATTCCAAGAATTTTACATTGATATCTAGGTCTTCATCATTAATTTTCTCTACAATACTTACCAATTACTCAATGATTGGCTTGGCTTCATTAGGTGTAGGGAGGCTAAATGCATCAAGAAATATGTCCTTGATGTCATGCAGTGGTTATTTTTTCCTGTACTCCCTTCAGAGAAATTCTTGGTGTTTCTTTCTTGCCAGAGCATCTTGCAATATGCTCATCTACTCTATTTTGATTGTTGTAAGATCATAATTTGGTAACTCAATCACCTCATCTAAGTTAATGTCATCATAGGATGTCACCTCATCAACCTTAAATGTGCTAGGACTTGGCCTTGATGCTTGCAATGATGTAGTTTTAGTACTTGGCCTATGAAGTGCTTGACTAATAGTAGGTGTAGCAGTGTCTGGTAATGTAACCATTGCCTATATTTCTATTACTTCCTCTAACTTTGTAGTCCAGATTGAATTTTTAGTCCTATCCTTCTCCTTCTCTTTGATCTCTTCTCTACCTTTTATTTGTGGTGTAGGTATAGGACTAGCTTCCTAACCTGTTTGAATTAGTGTCCTCTCTTTTTCAATTATTGTAATTGCAAGTACCTTGGTGCTTATATGTGAAGGAATAATTTCCTTCATGTGGTATACTACCATATTCATGGAAGCTTGCACCTCTATAGATTGAGAGGGGGCACTTGATAGTGCTTGATTTTTCTCCTCTACATATGCCAATTTTGCCTTCTCAATCTCATCCACACTTACCAACATAGGATGACTGCATAATTGTGCCTTGGTGGTGGAATCAGTTAATATCTTTTGCATATCCTCCTTTGTGAGGAGATTGATGTTATGAATGGTGGTGTTAGACACATCCTTGACCTTTACTATATCTTCTTGAGGACTGGCACTCAACATTTGTATTGCTAGTACATTTTGGTCTAGTTGTTTCTCTTCTTCAAGTGTTGCCTCTATAGTGCCTTCCTCATGTGCTTCAATCATAGATTCATTATTTTTTGCTCAAACTACCTCTTCTTCTACTTTGTCTTCACCTACTTCCTTAGGTTCTTGCTCAATAGCCTTTTGTGTTGTCAGCCCATAGATTACCTTCCGTGTTTGTGTGCTTTTCTAGACAATAGCTTCAATCTTGTGCTGTAAAATGTTAAAAGCTTGGTACTTTGGTAGAAATCTTCCCTTGTACTTATTAATAACTTTTGTCATCTTAGATTTGTCCAAATCTAATATCACTCTTGGAAGTGTAGTCTCTCTAATATTTCTCTTTGTTGTGAGACTATATTTCCACCTTTGGCATTCAACTCTATCATATAGGCTCTTTGGTAGAGAGTTGGCAATCTCAATTGGAGTCTTCTTAAATTTTTTGATCATGGCATATATAGACTCTTCTACTTTACCCATATCTAACTTCCCAAGTTTACCAAACTCAACATGTGTAAATCTACTTAAGTCAGCATTATTCTAAATATTTTCACGCAAGTTGTCCAAATCAGAAGAGGGACTATCACTTACCACTTTGAATTGGTTGTTATCATTCGACTCTATCCTCTTCTCACGTAATCCAACTGGGGAAATATACTTCCTTCTTTGCTTCTGCTCAGGTTCATCTTCTTGTGTAGTTATACTAGTTCTCTTGCCTTTAAGTTTATGAGCCTCTTGAGCCTTCTTGGTAGTAGCTCTTGTGCTAGCCCTAGTAACACGAACTGTATGCTTTGGTTTTACAAACCTTTTAGGTTTTCTTGCTACTAGTTTCTTTGCTTTCCTCTTCTTTACTTCTATGGCAATAGGTGCTTCATTGGCTTCTTCTCCCTTGACACCTTCATCAATTTCTACTTCTTCTCATTAGTCTTCTCCTTGACCCTATGTGAGAAAAAGTAGTGCTTGCGTAGGTGCATCTTCATCATTTTTATTATCTTCTTCTTCTTCATCTCCTTCTTCCTTTTCACCAGATTGTTCTTGTAGAAACTTAAAATTGTCCCAAACACTATATTAATTTATTTAATATTTCTTTTGACATTATAATTAATTATATTTGTCATATTCTTCTACTTATTTAATTAAATTTATTTAATTAAATAGGTTCATTTCCCTAATGTATTTAAATTTGATTTGAATACTCACCCTCTAATGTATTAAAATCATTTAATGCATAGTGCTCCATAAATCTCCTTTTGAATAAATTCTAATTTATTTAATTTCATCCACTTTATTAAATTCTTTAGTCCTATGATTAAGTTAAATCCTATTTAATTTAATCCTAATCCCATCTTGAAAACCTATTCTATACCCATCACTCTCGTCCTTCTAAGCCTACGCATTAGTTAATCCCACTTAATTATCCTAGACACCTTTCTAAACACCTTTTAGCTCCTAAACATTTTCTCACACATGTGTGAGAAACTCAAGATCCAATAAAGCTTTTATTTCATTATTTTATTCACACCTCTTACACATTTTTCCCCCTTTCCTTTCTCCAAGGTTTCTCACACATGTGTGAGCAAACATTGAGCCATCACTTTCACTAAAAAGACTTATGAAGACCTTTGCATGACTTGTCTTCTTAGCCCATGTGTCTCCCTTCTAGCACCTATGTGGATGCCACATAGATACCAGCTCCCCAAGGCCTCTCTTAAACCTATAAATAGAGACCTTGTCTCAAGCATTTGACATCTCCCTCATTTGAATTTTTATCATGCTAGTTTAGAGTTATAGCTTTCCAATTGTTTTAGAGATTTGCATATTACTAATCCATTTTGGTAGATGTTAGATTTCTTGCAATTATTCTTGCATTTTTATGATAGCTTTCTTTTGATAATTTAACTCATTACATTCCATTTCTATATTCACATCTTTAGAATCCTTTGAGTTTGGCTTATTCATAGCCATTTCTTGCAGTTATTCTACGCTCATCTTAGTTTAGATTCATATTTCACATAGCATTTCATTTTAATCATTGGAATTCATAATTGTCTTTGGGGAGAGCACATTCACATCCCTCCAATCTAAATAACACCATCAAGGCCTCTTATGGGTGCTCTTATTGAGCTTCTTTGATGTTGCATGAGGACTTTTCATTTTGGTCATATTAAGTTGTAAAAATCAATTATAGATTGTTGTATTTCAACCTAATTTAAATCTTTGATATACATGTGCAACTAACTTTACATGTTTCCACGTGCTCCTGATAGGTTAGGTTTTCTTGCATACATTTTGGCATGCCTAATGGGACCCACATCCCTATTCCACTCTCAAATTTCACCAAAACTTGTAACTTGCTATCCAAACCTATGCACTACTGTCTCTGCTAGGACACAATGTCATCTGTGAAGATGCTCTGTAATCTGTGTAGACTAGTGTCTCTACTCATGCCTAGTTTTCAAAAAATTGTTAATCCTACAACATAACACATTTTGTCATCTTTGATAATTCTTGACATCTCCAAAGCTTACTTTGTCATCTCCATAATTTACCATCCTTTTTTCTATGTAGTAGGCAGTAGGGAAATTGTTGCCTTTCTCTGACTATCATCTTTGATATTTAGAATCTAATTTCATATCCTCTTCATAGACTATCATCTCCACTGAGTACTTTGTCATCTATGCCATTCATTATTTCCTGTATTCTATCATCTATATCTTTTGTCATCTAGGAAGTTTAGCATCTTTGAGGTTGTTATGTCATTTGCGACTTTAAAGTATCAGTAAAAAGTAAACCACACTCTATTCTATCATCTGTGTGTTTTATTAGCTCCATTGTTCTATCATCTGTGCCCGATGTCTATCATCTCTGAATACTAACATATTGAATTATATTTTTTAATGCATAACTCATTATTCAATTGATAAATGGGGATTTTTAATCTAGTTTTTATTGCAAGAGACTAACTTTGAAGTATTTTTAGTGATTTTAATCACTTAGAGATTTGTAGTGATTTTGATCACTTGGAGGTTTGTAGTGATTTTAATAACTTGTAGGATTTAAAATGGTAAATGTGTTGGTGTAATTAAATATTCACTAATTACACTTATTTAAGCTTACTTAGGATAATGCATTACATAGTACTTTGTGATTGAGACACTTGGGAGTTTGCACCTCAATTAAACACATAGTGTAGGAGAATTCCACTCTAGGTGGTCATAGTTGTTATCCCATTCCACTTTTAGTGCACTTATCACATTATCATCCTTATCATTGCACATAATTCATTCCATAATGGACGATGGTCCACCTTTGGTGGACATGTGATTCCACCTGGTGTGGGTGATATCTTATCTTCTCCTCATTACTGTCTCTTATCACCTCTCCTATTTAAGGAGGCCTATTATGTATATTTCAAATCAATCCATTGGGTCTCAATCAAGTCCATTATCAATAATAACATTCTTGTATCTTCATGCAATTGTCTTGTCATTCTCTTGTGGAAGTTATCTTGGTCTTTCATTTGATCCTGGGGGTGTTGTAGAGTCACCTAAAACTCTAACAAAATGAACTTGCATGAACTAATCATTTGTCCTTGGAATGCATGTTGCAGCTAATGTCAAAAGGTCAAATACACTCTTGAATGCATTAAGGTAACATTAAACACACTCTTGAATGATTTAAGGAAATTTACACACATTTCATTGGAGTGAATGATTTGCAAACACACTCTTGAATGTCTTAATGAATGGACAAGCTTTTCATTGGAATGCATGTGTAGAGTAATCAAATACAATCTTGAGTGCCTTAAGGAAATTGACATGCTTTTCATTGGAATGAATGGTTAGATAGAGAATACAGTCTTGAATTTCATAAGGTCAAATAAGAATGTGATGAAATATTTTGATTTTGGGTTTAAAACACTCTCATATAATCTTGAATGGTTAAGGGACAAAGAAGCTTGCTATGAAACATTTAGACTTGGTGCCTAAAATGAATACACTCAATCTTGAATGACATAAGGGAATTTTTTTATTTCCAACAATTTTCTTATGTTGAAGATAATCAATTTATTTTATGTTGACAAATCCTTAATTTTTATTATGTTGATGACACTATCAAGTTAGAAAGAACAATGCATGGTTAAAGATGAGTGTCTTCAAGAATAGATAGAAAATGTAAGCTTCATTGGAAAAAGAACAAGTGTCTTTTAAACCCTGAGGCCACTTACGTATTCTCTCCTCTCATGCCTTCAGGTGATCTTGAGTGCACAAGAAATAAGTAGTCTTGTTTTTATTTTTTTAGGAGGCCTACTTGGGGATTTCATCACCCCTTAGGATGATCTCAACTCTAGCTTTCTAGCAGAGTATAAATAGCAGGAGGTGAATCGAAAGACACCTCTCTTGGAAGAAAAATTTCATCACTTTTGGCTAAGGCCTAGAGAACTATATACCTTTGGGAAGTGAAAGTGGAGATTTGGGTCATCGTCTCCTCCCAGATGTGTGGCACTATTTTCTTTCATCTATAGATTTGGGCCTCATGTAAATTTTATATATTGAGGGCACCCTCTAGATAATCTTTGTACATCCTAGTGGCAACCTTATTAGGATTGTTGATGTGTTCAGTGTGCTTAAGTGTTTAAACATCCAAAACCAATACCAAACATTGAACAAGTCCAAAAATGAGTGAAATGGTGAGCTAAACATTGAGTGAGTGAAATGATTTTAGTGGGTCCTCTTGAAATTCATTAGGTCTTTTAGTCACAAACTTGTTTGAAAAGTTTTCATGTAGTGTCTTGTAACTAGGTTTGTTTTGTTCCTACCATGATTGATAAAGTCAAACCTAAGAAGGTGAAATTATCCAAACCATTTTCCTATAAGGAAAGGAAAAACCTAACACATAGTGATAATTTTTTTTGATATGCTATCAAAGACATCAAGAAGGAGGACACTGAATAGGACTATTATGACATAATCTTATATAATGGTAAACTTCAAAATTGGTCTTCTTTCCCTCTAGTAAACCCAAGATTTTTTTTTCCAAAGAGAGAACATTAAGTTATCCACATAGTGACCACATCACCCTCATTTTCCACATCAATTCACTTTCAAAATTTCTAGTATTCCATTTGCAAAATTTCCTCTAGAGAGCCTGATCACTCGAACCTTAATCTTTGGGCCTAAGAAAATCTTAGTTACAAAACTTTTGAGATTAAAACACTAAACCTTTATCCATAAGAAATTTTTTATGATAGTTACACTCACTCATTTGGGATCACAAGTCCATCTCCAAATAGTGATTAATCTATTTGATGTCCTATCTTGCCCAAAGATCACTAATCCATCTTTGGTAGGAGAAAGATACTTTTATTCTATATCACACTTGGTTTACCAACTCAACAAGATCTTTTTTTTGCATTTAGGGTTTTGACCCCTTTATCTTACAAGATTCAATTTCTCTCTCACATCTTCTCTTTCTCCCACAATCTTCCACCCATTAGTTTGGTCACAATTGTATGGTACAAACATGATCCAATAGACTAAAATTTAATCCTATGTTGTATTTATTCAAATCACTAAGACAACAAGAGATGGAGAATCCTTTTCCCCCACGTTCAACCTCATTGGGGAATACATTCCCCTAGTACAAACTTTGGTATGCCTAGCTCAACATCCACACAAGAACTAGAGAATCATTTTTGAAACACCACTCTAGGGAGTAACTCACATGATGATGAAGAAGTGTACCAAGATGAAGATCCCATTGACAATTATAATATCCCTAGTGATTTCCAAACATTTCTCGCAAATCCATACAATTTGGAAATGTTTGAAAAATCTATTAGGGAAAAAAAGATCGAGATATTTCTAAACCTAGTTAAAGATGGTGTTAATGTCCCTATGAGTTTTGATGAGAGCACTTTGTTTAGACAATTACCAAGGATGGTGCTCCCATGTTTCCAACTTCAAACATGGCCCAAACATCTGACAAGGAAAAAGAACGTATGGTGAGAACTAGTTCCATACCCACATCAAGTGCTTCAACACAACCCACATTCCAATTAAGTGTGGAACACATTGAACAAATCATTAGTGTTATGCCCAACATTGCTACACATGATAGCATTCCATAGTCAACCTTGACAAGTCAAACTATAGGATACTTAAACATTGGGAAAGAAGCTATACAATAGATGACAATCCTGACACAACTAATATATTCCTCTTATTTATAAATGTCAACAAGTATGATGAAAATTTTTGTGCCAATTCCAATGACTAAATATCAATACATTGGCTAAAGTGGTGCACTGCCACCTCCACCACCTCATAATATGCTTGGGAATCTATACAACTTTCAAGCTGGGTTCATCAAGTCCCAATAATAAAAAATGCAACCAAATCAAGATCTAGCCTAGTAGTTGTATGTACTCTAAATTTTGGTCCATAACATGAACAAGAAAGGGGTGAAGAACTTCTCTTTTGATGAAATTTGTCCCTTTCCATTTGACAGATCTATTAACATGATATTGTTTCCACCAAACTTTGAGATTCCTAAATTTGATAAATACATGGGAGAAACATGTTCCATCACACATCTCAAGAAATTTTCTGTCTTATGTCAAGAAGTGGCCTATAGCAAGGATTACCTTAAGAGGCTCTTCATACGAAGTCTTGGAGGCCCCACACTTGAGTGGCTAATGAACTTATCCAAGGGTTCCATCAATTCCTTCAATGATTTGATAGGAAAATTTGTAGCACAATGCTCTTACAACATTAAAAATCATGCCTCATTGAGTGATTTGTGCAATACAAAACAACGGAATGGTGAAACATTTGCCAGCTTTCTACAATGGTGGAGGCATCTTGCTAATCACATGCCATACAAAATTGGCGATTCCCACATAGTAGACATATTTATCAAGAATTTGATCTTGGAGATGTCTTTCTAAATGAAGATGGCTAGTCCTAAAGACTTTGCCACATTAGTCAAGAAAGGAAAGAATATTGAAAATGGACTCTTAGTGAAAGGTTCCATTAAACATTATAGCTCTTCATCCTCAAACAATGACACAAACAACAATAAAAAACCTAAATTTTGGTCCAAAAACAAAGGTGTTACCCATGATGGCATCACCGATGTCAAAAGTATACAAAACCTTCAAGGTGGAAAGAGCAACAATAACAACTATTGTAATTGAAACAATAACAATTCAAACCATAACAATGAAAATTAGAATCAAAACAACAATTAGAACCGCCAACAATCTCACAATCAAATACAATTCTTTCCCCACAATAACAACAATAACAACTATAATCATGATTATGATCAAAATTGAAAGTTCACTAACTTTTGTCAACCCTTGGATGCCATATTTCATAAATTAGTGGATCACCACTTAATTATCTTTACCAACACATGACCCTTTGATGAAAATCAACCAAAATCAAAATGGTATAGGGAAAATGAATATTGTAAATACCATCACATGAAAGGACATGACACAAATAAGTGTATGAAACTCAAAGTCTTCATTCAAAATCTTGTCAATGATGGGAAAATTGAGGTTGAAAGAGGACCACCCTCTAAAAATGCTAAAATAAGGATATTTCAAAAGCCATTCCCCAACCACAACAATGATAACACAAATAGAAACAATAACATAAACAATGTAAATTGAGCTTCCACATCAAATACACTCCAATATTACTATTCTACTAGTCACATATCAAGATTTAAATAGAAACAAATGATTTATGTAGTTTTGACTCCATGTGTGGCCGCATTGAAAAAGTGGATACTCATGTAAATACCCTTTTCCTACAACCAACTGATTGTGGTGCAACCAATTGGTGAGGAAGAATTACTTTGCAAGATACCACCTCCAATCCCACTAATCCATCAATTCCATATGCACCTATTTGTGCCATCCACTTCACAAAGACCAGCTTCTCGCTATGATGTATTATCCTAGTTAGGGAAGACTCTTGCAAAAATATCCATTCTAGAGCTTCTCACCACCTCACCTATCCACAAGGAAATTCTATAGACTACTCTTCTAGAGTCTAGTGTTCCTAAAAACATTAATGCATCCCAATTCACTACCATGATTGGAAATCTTTTTGCACAACAACAACTTATCTTCATAGAGAAAGATTTCCAAAGTCCTAATCAACACTACAATTTGTCACTCCATATTGAAGTCCTTATACAATGACATAAATTAAAATGAGTCCTTATAGATAATGGATTTGGTTTGAACCTTGGTACATTTCTTGAGGCTCTTAGAAGACCTCCTGGATATCAATAAAAGGATAATAATCAAAGCATATGATGAAATAGAAAGAGAATCAAAAGGAGTTATCATGTTACTGCTAAAGGTTGGGTTGACTATAATAAGCAATGAGTGCCATGTCCTAGATATGGAGTTTCCATACAACATCTTGCTTGGTCAACCCTAGATACATATACTGAAAGCGGTCCCATCTACATATCATTAGTGCTTGAAATCTCCCCACCAAGGAAGAGAGGTTATGATTCCAAGCGATCCTTTGCCTTTTTCTTTTTGTAAGATATTGGAAGATGCCCCAAATTTTTTTTGTCAAGCCAGTGAGTTTGCTAAGATTATACCTAGATCTCTCACAATAATGGAGTCACCTTCCACAACAATACCAAATTTATCCAATATTGGTTCCACTTTTTGTAAAGGAAAAGAGAAGGTTGAAGATATTAAGGTTAATACTATAGTGAATAAGGTTACTTTTGCTGACCAAGGAATAGGAGAGTATAAGTTTAAAAATGCCTTGTGTGTTGGATAACCACCACTCCCCCACTAATCCTTTGGAAAACCTTTCCAAATACCACCTTCTACAAATAAGGATACTATGAATGTTGTAAGAATTTGGTATTACTTTGATACCATATAAGAATTTTCTTAAGGCAATAATTCAATACCAAGATCAAGAAACTCAATATATAGCACAAGAGAGACTAATGATAATCAAATGATGTTCATTCTTGGATGAACCTCACAAATAACAACTTTGTTGAAGTGTGTGTCTAACTAATTTTAGCACTCACAATGATGATGATCAAAGTGACAAATATGCTAATGGTGATGGTGATCAATGACAAGATCATTCAAATGTATGTTGATGTATGATCAATGTCAAGTATGATGGGGTGATTTATTTATAGAAATTTTTTTAACTTCTATGTTTTTATAATGTTTTTGGGTATCTATTACTTTCATTTCATTGTAGATTGCTAAGATTGTAAGACACATCAAAAGTTGTAGAAGTGAGACTACAAAAGGTTGGCCAACAAAAACTTGGCTCTGGTGGCCATATGAATCTTTACTCTTGACTTGTAAGTAGTAGCAATGGAATTTCATATTATTTTTTTATATAATGTTGCAAAAAATTTTGTTTAATCAAATCATACATGGCACAAAATTCAATGTAGAGGCCATGGATGAAGATAATCAAAATTACCTTGAAGGATGGCTATAAAGTTGTGGCTGCACACCTATGCCAAGAATATGAAGACCATACCCTAGAATCTAGTGCACCAAAAAAGACATAGGTAAATTGGTCAAACGATAAGTAAATCAAATGGAATAGTTGAGAATTTTCTTCTTTGGTGTTAGTTTCCAACATAAATTGACTGCATAACAATACACATAACATTTCACTGCATCCTTCAAATCCTATCATAGAACTTGTGTGTGATGAAGCCCATGATGTGCATCATAGTGGTGCAGGTATTAATTTGCTATTGGAAATTAATTATGCAATTATAAATATAATTTAACATCTTCAATTTCAATTTGACATGTAACCTTTTTTTGAATATTTTAGAGCATATTGAACATCATGGTGAATGATTGCATCATGTTGAGGTGGCAGTGGATTAAAATGTTATTGTACATGATGTGGAATTGTCAAGTAAGAAAAATCCATGTTATGTTCTACTGGTTAATGAAATACTTGTAACAGTAAAAAAAAAGAAAAAGAGTATGCCAATTTAATCCATTTACTTGTTATTGCAATAGAACCCCCTTTAGTTCAGCAGCCTCATGCTCCTGAAAATAGGAGGCATCATAATTTGACATTACATGTGTCAGAAGAGGAGAAGAATGAGGAATATATCGATGCTCCTATTAGTCTTTACTGTTAGAAAGCTAAGAAAAACAAAAAGAAGAAATGATTTTTAGAAAATCCTCTTTGATAAACTTTATTTGATAAAATTTGTTGGATACTGAAAGAAAGTTGTTTAAAGTAATTATCTATGAATCTTGCATATTAATATTGATTTTTATGTTATGTTAATGAATATTGTTATGTGTTAATGAATCCTTGATTAGTATTGTGTATTAATGGATTTTATATCATATTAATGAATGTTATATGATTGTATTGATTGAATTTTATAGTTCATAAATGGATGAATAAAGGAATCAAGTATGCAATTAGATGTTAATGAAGAATTTAGATAAATATTAGGGGGAGGAGGGGTGAGGCCAGATGAGGTTCCACCTTCACATGGTTGGCCTTGTAAGTAGAGAATATTAAAATATTCTTGAAACAAATTGAAGCTCAAACTAACATACCTTCATTAATTAATCAATTTTATTCTTCTTTGAAACACTAAAAAACTTGGGTATTGTGTTATGTTTTTATCTTGTAGATATAGCTGAGAATCTGTTTCCAAGCTTCCTGTAGTGGATGTTATCATCACTACAACAGATCCATTCAAGGAGTCTGCATTGATAACTTTCAATTCTTGCACTTGATTATCTAGTAGAAAATTCTCTTGTTATATCTCAGATGATGGTGCATCTTCCATCACTTTATACTCTCTTATAGAAACTTTGAGCTTTGCCAAAAAAATGGGTACCATTCTGTAGAAAGTTCAAAAAAAAAGAATAGGGTTTTGGAAATATTATGACAAGCTAAGTTACTGAGAGGGGAGGGGTGAATTAGTAACTTCTAATTTTTTTATCCCATTTAGCAATTAATCCTTTATATGAATTCTGATCTAACTTCATGCATGAGATACTAAAAAAACATGAAAGCATACAAAACACTTTGGCACAAGATTTGGTGACCCAAAAACCTTCCAAATAGAGAGTAAAATTGGGGTGGGGATGATGCCCACAAGATTTAGTACTACAGTATAAAGTTGGCCAATTAAGGCTTACATTGATCACTTTTGATGATCTACCCTATTAGGAGTAATACTGACTACTAGGCCCACCCTTGTGTAAGGACTTACAAACATACAATAAAGTATGCACTTGGTAAAGAGATTTACATAAGACTATTAGGTCTACCTTGTTAAAGAATTTGATTGATCCACCTATTAGGATGAAATAGTAGTTGATCTCTAATCTACAACTTAGTTTACTAAATGAGATTTCTCGAAGTGTACAAATCATCTTTTTGTGATAGATGAATATTTTCTGCTCCTTATACTACTTTAGCCTGTGTAGTTCACTCCTCTACTCTTTTATGATGATTGCATTTCTTCCTTATCAATTCCATACATACATTGGATGTGATACAATACATTACATATATCAATCTAATTACACAATTACAAAGTTAGCCAGAATACAAGTTTACACAAAATATTAAAAAGTCAGCCAAAGTGTAGAAACTTTGGCTCTAAAAACTGACTTGGTGAGGTTTTAATACTTGACATCCACTATCAATGCACGATATTGTCATGCACTCGATAGAAATAGAAACTTGGTCCATATTGATCACTTCCGAGTAGTCTTAAAATTGATCAACACTAGTGACTCAACGAATACTGTAAAACTTGGCATACAAATTGAATATCTTGATTTACACTCTATGACTCGGTAAACACTATCACCTTGAGCTCAGTATAAACTATGTCTCTTGATTAACATTTAGTAGCTTGATCATCACTAGACTTGCATCACATCAACTGTTAATTTGGTAAACACTACACAACTTAGTTTACACTAGTATACTTGGCATGCACTATAATGCTCAGTTTACACTATTGAACTTCAACTTTGTAGTAACTACTTGGTTCAAATTGAAATTTGTCCATAGGACTCAATAGTAATTGTAGGACTCGGTAGCATTTGAAATACTTGGTTAACAATATTAGCTATACAATATGCTTGGCATGAACTCACAATCTGAATAAGTGTATATCACTAATAACAAAAATGATTGAAATGTCAATAATCTCACCCTTTGGCATTAGTGAAAAAACACTTATTAGGAAAAACTGAATTATTCATTACCCTTATATCTCCAAATTGGTAGAGTATGCTATTTTTGAGATTTTTAATTTTTTTTTTGTAAAGGATACATTTCTATACATGGTAATGCTTCCTCGAAAGATAATATACAGTATACTATACATACAATATATATTTCTCCACACTTTCTTATAATTTTCCCCCCTATCTTTTTACATCTTTCTCCTCATGACTTCTATAGATCATCTTATATTCTTATATCTCCTCCAATATCTTCTCCCTCTTTGTTGACATTAATGCCAAAGATCTATGCTATATGTATTTACATAGTAATGCCAAAATGAGACAAGAAAACTAAATATACCTTTAATATGATAACAAAAGTCTTGTCCCAATTTTCTTGCAAGACCTTGGATGTGTGTAATGCCACTTGCACTTCTATTGAAAGTTCAATCATATGGTCTACAATAGAGAAATTATTATCATGGATGAGAGTTTTTGAATAAGAAATATGCTTCTACAATGCATACATGTTAGGGAGTATCATATTTTTAATATCTACCAAAGTAGATCTAATTTTGGCCTCTTCTTTAAGCAATTCTGCTTGTATGTCTATCAAAAATATGATCCTTTTGAAATAGGTAGAGCTTGAACTCAGATCGAGCTGAAATTTTTGAGCACTCACCTTAAGATCTTCATCAATATTAGATGATTTTCCTTTTATTTCCTTTTAAATCTTGTAATATCACATAATTTACCAAAAAGTAAAGTTACATGTGTACAAGAAATTTCAAGAGAACCCAAAATAGTAGATAACTCTACTTGGTAAATGTTAATCTTTTGGGAAATAAGTTCTAAGACCTTATTCTCAAACTTCTTTGTTTCTTTCTATAATAATTTATCTTTTCCATCTAGATTTTCATTGTACTTATGGACTACTTCTGCCAACTGGTACAAAACTAGCTAAGAAGAATTAATCTCTATGCATATAGCCTCTACCAAAATATTCTTAGCATCGTCAATGATTTTTAATTCTTTATCTCTTTCCTCTCTTAGCCTCTACTGTTTGTCTTTTTTTTGAAGTAATTCTCCAGAGGTTTGCATTTGATCAAGATTGAGTTTTGAAATATCCCAATTTGGAATCACAATTTCCTCATCAAGATCAACATCCTCCTCCTTCTCTTTATCTTTACCCAAAAAAAAAATTCTCGGTTAAGGCTTCATCTTAACATTCCTTGCACTTATTGCTTGGGAACTTGGAATGGAAACACTAGTTGAAATAGTGGGGCTTGCTACAAAAATTGATACTGCACTTATTGTAGAAATACTAGTAGAATTACCTATTAAAGCCAAAATTTATGTATCCAAAACTATTGAAGAGGGAAGTATCTGTAGCTTAGTAGATGAAGTAGTTGATACTTTAGTTAATGATGTACTGAGCTATACTAGTGCAAATATTGATTAGATTCTTGTGCTTGGAATGCTAGACACAATCAATCTTGCATAGTTTGTCTCCATGCTTGATGTTGTCACTATTTTGCTAAGAGAGCGAGGAAATGAGGCAATAACTACTACAACAATCTTGATTGTGTCAATTTCCTAGAAATCTTGTGTTCCTTCCTTGGTAGCCCCTTGCTCTTGTTCCTCTTCATCATCCTTAGTATCAAATGTCTTTTAGATTACAGTAAAAGTAGGTTTTGAAGGGACCTCGAAACCCTTTAACAAAAAATAGAAAGATAAAGAAATACAACCCAACTAGGAAAAAACCTGCAACAAACTAAAGAACAGAATCAAAATCAGGTTTTATAGGGACTTGAAACCACTAGAAAAGTCCAAGAAAAAACTAACCCAGGTTTTACAGGGACCTGGAACCACAAACAGTCTAAACTATAAAAAAACTAGAAACCAGGACCAGAGATCCCAACCAGCAACCAAAACCAGACAGGCACCAAACTAGAGAACCCACCCCAGAGCCACTATTGCAGCTCCAAGACCATTTTAGCCGCTTCCTTGCCAATAGGAATAGTCTCTTGAGTGGAAACAACATCCATGGTAGCAGCAGCTTTCATAGCACTCTTCTTGGAGCTCTGCCTTGTTCTTTTGCTTAGACCCTCAGCCGAAATGATATCTTCATTTGCCCTTTTGCCCAGGTTAGCAGTGGCTTCCCAAATAGTCAAGGTGACCTGTTCCATTTTTGTGCTACTCTCCTTGATTAGCATGGTGAGGTTCTGCTCATAGTTATTAAGTTTGTTAGGGATGTCTCCCATCTGTCCTTCCATATGACTAAGTTTAACATTGATAGTATCCAGGTTATGTTGCAGAATTTCCACCTTTTTCTTCAAACCCATTATTTCATTGTAGATTCAGGAATCAACATTGAGACTAGTGTTGGCTTTCTCCTTAGCAAAATTTAGGAAGGTAAGTATGGTGTCCCTCTACATATTGTCGCAATCATCTTCAGCAGTCTCGTGTGGGGGGGAGTAGATATAGTCATTGATATCCTCCATATCTGTTTGATCCTCCTTTCGACCCTCGGCATGGTCCTCAGGATGAGTAGAGTCCTTCCTTTTTCCTTCCTCTATCCCCTTAACAAGAGAAGCAGTAATAGCTATATGGTCCTCCTTATTAGTATCAAATGTGTTACCTCTTCATCATTTTTCTCTTCATCCTTTTCTTGATCATCATCTTCATCTTTGTCACTTATGCTGACTGGAAAGTCACTTGGTTTATGAAGAAGATATACATTCTTAAATGTATTTGTTGCATTCTTCACAACATGCTCTATTTAATTCAACAAAATTAGATAAGTATTGAATCTTAAATTTAGTTTTTATTCATTTTCCTTTAAAGATTCCTTGATTTCCTTGTCATTTAGATTTGGCATAAGTTGCCTTAGGGTCTACTCATGAATTTCCTTAGCAATTTTCTTTGCATGTTCCCATCTTAGCTTGATTTTATCCATTAAAGAATCTAGAATTTGTTGAGTGAGCTGGTTAGGAGAGTATTTCCATTTGCCCATTTTAGATATCAAAATATCCTCAATCTACCTTTGCTCATTAGCTATTCTAGTCTGATATTTTAATGCTTTGAAATTTTCTATCCAAGAACCTAATTCCAATTCCTTCATCCTCTCTTGAAATTTGGTTGGAGATCTCTTGAAAATTATGTCTCCCCCTTCTTTTTTTATCTTCTTCCTAGAGGATCTCCTTGTGAACACTGCAGTGGATTTCTTGGTAGGCTTGGTAATGATTACCTTGCCTTTTTTCTTTAGTAGTTCCTCTTCCTATGATTCCTCATCCTCTGCTTCTTCATCTTCACCTTTTCCTTCGGTTAAAAAAAGAGTAGAACTTATTTTCAATTTGGCAATCCTTTTCTTGCCTTTGCTAATTGCTTGAGAGAGCTTGATCTCCAATTCCATCTAGGCCTTAGCCTCATCACATGTACCAAAGTATGTAACCTTAGGGTCAACTAGTTCATTAATAAATGCCTCAATTATATCCTTAGTTTCATCATATTTACATCATATCCTAGAGGTTTTACCCATGCAGTTCTAGGCCTATCTGCTTGAATATATACCTTATCACTATCCACCATAAAGCATACATCATCCTTATAATCTTCAACTAGTTTCTTGGGGATTTGGTATCTATTATTTGTTTTCTCCTTGAAAAAATCAAAATAATTATCCATAACACTATTATAATTTGGACCCATCTCAGTAATGTACTCATTAATTTGATAAAGTATAGGTACATATTTTCTCCAAACAACAGTGCCTTTTGATGGAAAGATTTTTTGAATATAAAAGAATAAACATGTTAACAGGGAGCAAAACTTACAAGGTTTATTCTTTGATTTCTTTATGCTCTCCATGTTCTTGTTGAATTGATTCAATGTAGTAGCACGACAAGGTTAAGAGAGAAATTATTCTTGACAACTCTGTATGCCAGGTCTAGTGCCTCACATGATATACTATTAAATCTACTAGAACAATAGATCTTGTGTGCAATGATATGGATGCCAAAATTCAATTCCATGTTAGTGACACTACTAATTTTCATTCCCCTACCATCCCACTCAGTTAGGGTTTTCTTCTCTAGTTCTAACCGACCTAGGGTTTTTGTCATTTTAGCTTTAGCCAACGTAGAAAGACTAGTGATCCTATGAATCATCTTCTTTTTAATCAAAATATGTTGTTCCAACCACAACTATCCATTGTGCACAACTAATAATATACCTAATCTATTTGACTTACAAATCATAGGACATGTAAGGAATATGGGTTAAACCTTTGGCTTCAAGCTATTGGTGCTCAGGTTTCAAAATGCCATCAACACATAACTCTTTTAAGCATTCATCCATTTCTAGGGTGCCAATATCTTGAATCACACATTTAAAATGAGAATGGATGTCATTGATTAACAATACATTGGAAGGGATTTGTGACTAAGCTCTAGTCGGTTCTAGGGTTTCAACAATTTCAGTAGTGAGCTTGAAGTCCAATGCCTTCTATTCTACACCATGAACTATCATGTTTGATCCTTGTTTCACTTTGATGCTAATAGCTACCATCTTCACTTGGTAAAGTTTGAGAGGATTTGAAAGTTTTGACAACAATTTTCTCAAATCATTTGAATGCTCTTGAAGATTACTCAATGTAATTTACTCTCAAAAATTCATGGTGAAAATGACTTCAATTTCATTCCTTTTATCAAATTTTTTCCATAAATGCCTAGTATGAAAGTTAGATGAATTTAACATACTATCATCCACTTTTCTTGCATTGATTATTTGATGAAGTCTTTCATCATTCAGTGACTGCATGAGATTTATTTATTCTTGACCTTGCTCGATAGAGTTTGTGACCCAACCTCACTTGGTAAGGAAAATAACTTAGTAATTGTTACCCTTTAGTCGATGATCCCTTTATATCTTGAATACTGATACGGTTCTGTTGTCCTATCAACTAGAACTAATTTAGATGTCTTCGTTGGTAGCCTAGTTCTAGTTCTCCTTTTAGAAATAAAGTTGAAATGGTGGAGTCACCCAATTCTTGAGTGACTTGATCATCATTGCTAGGACTTGCATTCTTGGTAGATTTTGGAACCCATTGTTGTCTCATTTATTTTTTGATGTTGTTAGTTTTTGCCTTCTTTTCATCTTCTATTCTTCTAGTATTCATACAATTCTGGGCAAGATGACCAAATTTTATACAAATGAAACATATTTTGGTAGTATCTCTCTTCCTCATGTGATGTTTTACACAATTCATATCAATGTGTCCAAATTCTTCACACTAATGACATCTACACCAAGTGTTCTAGTTCGAACCAAATATAGATTTCATAATTTTTTTTGTTGGATTCAATATCTTGGTTTTACATTTTGATGATTTGTGCCCACGCTTCTTACATTTGTGACATTTGCCTTCAAATCTTGGTTTCTCTTTGCATTCATTTTCTCTATGACCATGTTGATTAAAATTGTAGCATTTTCCATTGAATTTTTCCTTCCCATTGCTCCAACATTTGTTTGAATTATGACCTATCTTACCACAGTGACTGGATTTAGGTTTTTGGTTCCTTTGAGCTCCTTGCTTGGATGATTCTCCTTCTTCTGTATATCCAATTCATGATTTTCCCTTTTATCTAAAGTGACTTTGTTCATTTAACTGATTTATGTCCACTTAGGACTTCAACATTCTTTCATTGGTTTTCCTTTCAATGTTTAGATCATTCTGTAATCTTTCATTCTCTAATCTCAATTTCATGATTTCTTCATTTGCATTGGTGAGTTGATCAATGAAGTTTTCTTGGTAAAGGGGTAGGTGCTAAATTTCATTGTTCTTTCCTTTTATCTCTTTTCTTATCTTATTTTTCTCTTCCATGACTTCACACAATCTTACTGAGTCAATTTCTTGTTCTCTTCTTAGTTTTCTTACGTCTTCCTGGAGAGTATTATTCTTTTCCAGTAGTTCTTTGATTGCTTCGTCAACTTCATTTTAATTTCTTGGAATGATGTCTTCAATTCTTTCTTCAATGTAGAGTGAATCATTCATCTAGATTGCAATATCTTTTCTTCTTTTTAGGAATTGGGAGAGTTGCTCTTTTGTTTTCTTGAGTTGTCCAATGGCTAATTCCAAATCTAGCTTCTTATTGTCAATAGCCTTGTCAAGTCTTAATACCTCCATTTCCTTTGATCTTTGCTCAAGCTGTTCAACTTTTCACTGAGAACCACAAAGCTCTAATATTAATTGTTGGAAATATTATGACAAGCTAAGTTACTGAGAGGGGAGGGATGAATCAATAACTTGTAAAACTTTTATCCCAATTAACAATTAATCCTTTATATGAGTTCTAATCTAACTTCATGCATGAGAAACGAAAAAAACATGAAAGCATACAAAATACTTTGATAGAAGATTTGGTGAACCAAAAACCTTCCAAATAGAAAGTAAAATTGGGGTGGGAATGATACTCACAAGCTTTAGTACTTTAGTATAAAGTTGGCCTATTAATGCTTACATTGATCACTTTTGATGATCTACCTAGTTAGGAGCAATAAGGACTACTAGGTCCACCTTGTGAAAGGATTTACAAACATATAATAAAGTATGCACTTAGTAAAGAGATTTACATAAGATTGTTAAGTCAACCTTGTTAAAGGATTTGATTGATGTACCTGTTAGGATGAAACAATAGTTGATCTTTGATTTGCAACTTGGTTTGGTGAATGAAATTCCTCTGAGTGTACAAATTGCCTTCTTGTGATAGATGAATCTTTACTACTCCTTATACTACTGTAGCCTTTTTAATTTACTCTTCTACTCTTTTATCATGATTACATTTTTTCCTTATCAATTCCATACATACATTGGATGTGATACAATACATTACATACATATCAATCCAATTACACAATTACAAAGTTAGCCAAAGTGTAGAAACTCAGGCTTTGAAGACTGACTCAGTGAGGTTTTGATACTCAGTATCCACTATCAATGCTTGGCATCATCATGCACTTAGTCCATATTGATCACTTCCAAGTTGTCTTGAACTCAGTTTGCACTAGTGACATGGCGAATACTATGAAACTCAACATAAAAACTAAATCTCTTTATTTACACTATATGACTCGGTAAACACTATCACCTTTAGCTTGGTATAAACTAAGTCTCTTGGTTGACATTGAGTAGCTTGGTAAACATTGGACTCATATCACATCAACTATGAACTTGGTAAACAGTGGACAACTTAGTTTACACTAGTAAACTTGGCATACACTATAATGCTTAATTTATAGTGTTGAACTTCAACTTTGTAATAAGTGTTTTGTTCAAACTAAAATCTATCCATAGGACCCAGTAGCAACTAAAATGCTTAGTTAACACTATGTGTGAACTCATAGTTTGAATAAGTGTATCTCAGTAATAACAAACATGACTAGAATGTCAACACAGGGCACCTTTTATGTATTTATCCAAAGAAATTGAGTCTTTAGATCTTGATTTTGTTTGAGAATGGAAAGATATGAAGGTGATGATGATGTGATTAAAATATAGAAATCAATAGTTCCTATGTTATTAAATCATCATGCCTCCTTAACATTGTTAAATGATATTTTGTACGATGAGTATGAAGGTTTCAAGAAAGGGATAAGAACATTGGAAGAAAAAGAAGTTCCACCTAATTTTACTTCTCATCATAGTGTTGATGGTTTTGTTATAAGAGCTTAGATGTTAGAAACCATACTAGTATAGGTAATAGGGAGAGTATGAAGTTGAAATGATTGTTTATTAGTTTTTTGTAGTATAAACTTTAATCAAGATAGTAAGAGCTTCTCTAAAGGATGGACATCTCACACTTTTAATTCTTTATATGTACATGCTATTCATGAAAAAAAAATGGTTTATTGAAAGAAAGATGATGCTTCGCCCCACCTGATATATGTTGGTAGAGAGAAACACTCGAAGGTCAACCATCATTATAAGTCTGGTGCCATGAATGTCATGGTTAGTAGATTTTTTTATTTATCTTTCTAGAACTTATTTACAAAGTTTCTAGTAAAAATTGTGATTGAAAAAGTTTTGGAATAATTTTTTGGAAATTTTAATAGTAATGTCAACTGTGAAGAATAACATGAAATAAATAATATTGTACTGTTAACTATGACAAGTTTGATGGTATTGAAATTATATACTATTTCTTAACATGATTTTTACTAATCTAATGTGCTGTTGGGTTTACAAGTAAGAGTCTTAGCATTGATGACAAATGCTCCTTCACACTAAATCTAGACAATGATATGCATGTCAGTGATTGGAAAGCTATACAACATGCTATTTATTTTTTCCTTAAATGTAAATCAGATAAAGAATGCAGTTTTGTTCAATTCTCTCAAGTGTTCCATGGAAGTCTTAAGGATAATCCCTTTGGAAACTAGTTGAAAATACTTATAGAAGTAAGAAATAATGTACTATCTTTTCTAAATTGATTATTCAAGAGCTCTATAGGTGTTAGAGTAAATAATTATTATTTACACTTTTACTTAAGTTTACTTAGGTTAATGCATTTATTTATTAGTTATAGTCTAGGAGTTTTTGACAACACATGAGTTTGTTCCTATCTAAGTTATACTTATCTCCTCAACTTCTTCAAGGATATCCCACCTTTTGTGGACATATGCTTAGTTGTCATTCTTATCTCCTAGCATCTTCTAGCTTGTCCTAGAAGTCTCCTTGAGGCCTCTATATTCGGACTCTCTCATTGTATTTCTTAACTAAACTCATTTTCAAGGCATATTATATAGCAATACATTTTTCTTTGTTTGCAATATCTTCTCTCTCACTCCATTTAGTTTCTCTAAGCTCCGCCTCTTCCTTCTTTGGTTTCCCTTTGACAAGTTATTTGCATGCAGGTGATCTTGGTGAGCTATGAAGTTGGCTTTCATCAACTTCTACATGATATCAAAGCCTCCCTACTACATCCAGGCTAAAGGATTTTTGAAGTCATGATTTGAAGACACAAGCCCTAGTTTGTTTATGATTTTTTTCTTCAATTTGGGGGAAGATCATTTTTTGAAATACTTTGGTTCCAAATGAACACTGCCATTGAGTTCAGAAGGCCCGTTAGAGTTAGGATCCATATAAAATTTTCTAATTTTGGAGATAGTTGATCCAAGAGGTAAATTTTTTTTTTTGGGAGGCCGTACGAACCCTTATATATGAATTTTTTGTAAAAAATAAAAATAAAAAAATAAAAAATGTAGAACCACTTGGTGGCCACCCACCCATGCACCGCCCCAACACCGTTGCAACCAAAACATGGCTGTCACTTGGTTGGCACTCCACTCCCTAAGTGGCACCACTAGTAGTGGCCACCCCTAAAGCCACCACAAAAACATTGTTCTCATAATTTGTGCCCACCTACGACTTGTTTACCACCTCCAAGAGGGTAACACATGGCAAGTTTTGCAGCTACCACATGGCACAGGTGCCACGTTGGCATCTGCCATGTGGCCCCTGCCATGTCAGCCTGCCACATCATCTTTCTACCATGTGGATGCCACATGGTACTACTACATGGCACCTTTTTTTTCTGCGATGGCCCCTAGGCCATCAATTTTAAGCTCATGATTTGCTAATGTCAGCATGATGTTAGCACTACATTAGTACCCCTGCCAGCTGTCCAAGGTCCTTTTTTGACCCACTTGCAATTTTTTGGCCATAACTTGAGCATATAGAGGTATTTTTTTGATCTGAAAGAAGCATAAAAAAGATTGTTCTAAGATGGAGACATTAGTGTAGGTATTTTCAGGTTTTGATGCAGTTTTATGGCTTATTTTTATAGTCAAAGTTTGAAGTTCTTTTTTCAATCTGGCAAGCTTATCTTTTGCATCCCATCTCCATTTTTTAAAAACATTATATTTTTGGAAAGCTATTTCTGTCTACATTTTAGAAATATTGTCATTTCTTTTAGATTCTAACCCATGCTCTTCCTATCATGTTTTTGGTATTTTTGCTTTATGGTGGATATCTTGGGTGTTCCAGGTCCAAGGATCATTTTCATGGTATGGGATCTTTTGTTTTGTGTTGTACTATATTTTTCCCCCTTTTTGATCATTCTAGCTATCATTTGTAAGCATCTTTATGCAAACACATTGAGATAAGTGCCACTCTTGCATTTTGGGTTCATGAACATTGTTTTTAGATAGTTGTTCTTGCACTATTTTATAAAGCACTATGGGGGGATAGTTGTTGCCATTTTTGTGCCTTCTTCCTTTGTCAAGTGAGTGTCCCTTCCACTACATTAGCCCCATGTAGAGTCAGCGACCGTGCCTTTATAGGTGTTTGTACCTCTTCAGCTCTCTCATCATTCTTGGTTCTTTCTGTAGAGGATTTTGGCCCTGCTTTTTAGTTGCCTGTCACCTCACCCCATTTGCATTAAGAGGGGGTTATTCTATTATTCTATTGCTTCCTTGGTTCGATGGTTCAATTGTGTGAACTATGTATTCAATATTTGATCCTATATACTAGGTGATTGCAGTGGCTAGCTACCTATGTATTTTGGTGAGATGGATCATCTACCATATAGACATGCTCAATTCATGCCTTCTATTTTCCATGGAGGTTCTTCAGATCAATAGTTTATTTTTGATAGAGTTTGTAACTTCTTCATGCTTCAATGATTCTCTTCATGATCTTTTCTTTGTTCCTATTTTCGAGGACATTCCTCTAGTTGGAGGCTTATTCAGTCCTTCACTAGAATTTTAGTTACCTCTTTTTGGGGGAGAGTTTTTCCCTTGTGGTTTTCTCTCTTTCCCCATTTTCAGAGGTTATATTTCTTTGCATTGTACATGGGTATCTAACAAGGCCTAGTTTCCATGACCCATTATGGTTTTCTTCTTAGCTGTTGTAAGGTTAAGTGCATTCCCCTAAGTTGCACATAAGAAGGGGGGGGGGGGGGGGGGGGAGGGGAGGGTGTTAGAGTAAATTATTATTATTTATGATTTTACTTAATTTTACTTAGGTTAATGCATTATTTATTAGTTGTAGTCTAGGAGTTGTTGACAACATGGGAGTTTGTTCCTATCTAAGTTATACTTATCTCCTCAACTTGTTTGAGGATATGCCACCTTTTGTGGATGTATGCTTAGTTGTCATTCTTATCTCCTAGCATCTTCTAGCTTGTTCTAGAAGTCTCCTTGAGGCTTTTATATTCAGGCTCTCATTGTAATTCTCAGCTAAACTCATTTTCAAGGCATATTGTATAGCAATACATTTTTCTTTGTTTGCAATATCTTCTCTCTCAATCCATTTAGTTTCTCCAAGTTCCACCTCTTCCTTCTTTGGTTTCCCTTCAATAGGTTATTTTCATGTAGGTGATCTTGGTGAGCTATGAAGTTGGCTTTCATCAACTTCTACAATAACATTTTTTGCCAAGTTATTAAATGATTATAGATGTATCAATGGAGATGTTGGGTGTATGCAGACTATTGGGAAGGGATCAAATGCACTCCAAGGCCCTCTTTATGGAGGAACCAACTTCTTTCATAGAAGAAATTTTTTGTATTGATTTCCACCTGAGATTGGTCAACACCACAGGAAAGGAAGCAAAAGGCATAGACAAGGTAATAGAAAATCTTTGGCATTAAATTGTTTTAGGTATCAAAGTTCAGTATATGGCCTATTGTTTTATCAAATTCAAATATTTCACATGAAATAATGATATATATTACTAAATGTCTTTTAATATCTTAATATTAATAATAGTATTGTATATTAACAATATATATTTTATTTTTTTAATATTTAGGTATAATCTTGATATCTTTGCTGATTTTTTTTTTGTTATTGATTGTTTGTTGTGTTTTGACAACATTCTAAAATTGTGGGAGTCCTTTGGAAAACTACCCAAACCTAATTAAAAAACAATAAATTATAATTTCAATCCTATTTGAAATAAGCTTTCTAGAAGTTACTTTTATAGCTGTACACCACTTTTTTTCAAGTGCACGACAAATATAGTGTCTACTAGATGTTTGAGGTAATTATGACAAGGACTCCTAATCTGCCTCTTCACAAAATAGTATCCTAGTCTAGTTTCATCAGCAATGCAATCATTATTAGGAATTGCATCTCTAATCACCTTGAATATAATTTCATGTTTCTTTCCTTTTAGTTTTCATGGATGTTGTACCTATGAGTCACACAGATGACACCACATTCTATATCATTCTACTTTGATTCCCCTACGATAAATGCATCAAGTCTATATAGTGGAATAGATGCATACAAATTTGTTACCACATCTTTGTTAGATTGAAATGGAGTCCACTAAATGTTGTTGATTAAAAAAGGCTTCATTCCATCACCTCCATCTTGCACTTCATGTTTGACAAGTAGGTGCCACTTACAGGCTCTCCCCATCATAGGAGATTGTAATTGCAAAGGGCAAGTATAAAATATAGAAAGCTAGATAAAAACACACTTAGACATATTGAATTTCATGATTTCTTCCTTCTTTCCAAGATTGGATACAACTAAGTCTACTAATGTTTGTTGCAAAATTTGTTTAGCTATTTTCATGGTAACATTCATTTTATAAGAATTCTCTGAAACTCAGATGTTAGTCTATTTTATGCATCTCATGTCAACCATCGAAAGGTTTTGTCATCATAACCATTGCCTTATACTTTTCTCATATATCACTATAGCTATAGTGAGAAATCTTCATGAATGAATATACACTATAGTAATGACATTGTGGTCATAAGAAAACTTGGGTGTTATATCACTATGACATGTAGCAATCTATTTTATCACTATCTGAAGAAAGCATAAAATTGACATATTGATGAGCAATAAGGAAGATATATCACTATAAAACCTAACGATTCATCTATTTAATGCATCTCATGTCAACCCTTGAAAGGTTTTGTCATCGTAACCATTGCCTTATACTTTTCTCATATATCACTATAGCTATAGTGAGAAATCTTCATGAATCAATATGTACTATAGTGATGACATTGTGGTCATAAGAAAACTTGGGTGTTATATCACTGTGACATGTAGCAATCTGTTCTATCACTATGTGAAGAAAGCATAAAATTGACATAGTGATGAGCAATAAGGAAGATATATCACTATAATAGCTAATGATTATCAACAAGTGGAAATGAAATATAATCATCTTGGTGACGAGCGATAAATATATTATATTGCTATATGTCTCAGCAATAAGTATTTTTGGTGATAAAAAAGGGGAGGATTGTGTTGTGGTGATCAGTGATAGAAAATGCATGATCACACGTTGCATTTCAAGTAAACATGACATACTAATAAGTGATGAAGACATGTATATTGCTATGTGTTATGACAACAAAGTAGTTGCTATATATTATAGTGATAGGTCAAAAGGATTGCACATCACATTTGGTAAAAGTATATCACTATGACATATAGTGTTCCCTTTTATCACTATGCAAAGAAACTACAAAAACAATAAAGTGATGAGCGATAAAGGAGGCTTATGACTATAACATATAGCAATCATCAACAAATGGAAAAAAAATATAATCATTAAAATGATGAGTGATAGAGATGTTGTATCGATATAAGTCATGGTGATGCATATTTTTGGTGATCAAAAAGGGCAGGATTCTATTGTGGTGATTAGCGATAGAAAATACATGATCACACGTCATGTTTGGAGTAAACATGACATAACAATAAGAAATGGAGACATGTGTATTGCTATGTGTGATGACAAAAAAGAAGTATAGGTCACTATATATTATAGTGATAGGTCAAAAGGATTGTGTGTCACATTTGGTAAAAGTATATTGCTATGAAATATAGTGATCCCTTTTATTGCTATGTGAAGAAACTGCAAAGAAACTATAGTGATGAGCGATAAAGCAAGCTTATCACTATAACATATAGTGATCATCAATAAATGGAAAAAAAATATAATCATTACAATGATGAGTGATATAGCTATTGTATCAATATAAGTCATGGAAATGATTTTTTTTGGTGATAAAAAAGGAGGAGATATTTCTATAGAATATAGTGACCTCTTCTATCGAAATTGAGGAGATATCACTATAGAATATAGAAAACTCTTTTATTGAAAAGGAAGATATATCATTATAAGTCATGGAAATGAGTATTTTTGGTGATAAAAAAGGAGGAGATATCGCTATAAGTCATGACGATGAGTGTTTTTAGGAGAGCGATAAAGGAGGCTTATTACTATAACATATAGAGTTCATTGATAATTTGGTCAAAATTTTGACCAAAGAAAAAATTTGTCAAAGTTTTGATGACAAAAATAATGAAAAATAGTTTGTAAATTTTTTGACCAAAATGAGTAAAAAATTTGACCAATTTTCATCGAAAAATGAGTCAACTATACTAGTCTCTATATGGATGTTCCATCATTGGATAGGTCAATACACAAACTGTAACTTATATCCTATGAGATGGGTGTAGCTTATGATTATTGGGCCACTAAGTGAGAAAATAGTGTTGGAAATATTAAAGATATGATAGGTTACTAAGAGGGGAGGGGTGAATTAGTAACCTCAAAACTTTAAAACAATTCAACACTTTAATCATATATACTATTCACCATTCATTTATTTAATCTACAACATATATGAGAGATCAAACATCCATAACACATGTACACAGTAATTTGGTAACCCATAAACCTTCCAAATAGAAATTAAAATTGGGATGGGGATGATACCCATAAAAAATTGTTACTGTAGTATGAAGTTAGCCAGTTAAGGCTTACATTGACCACTTCTGGTGATCTACCCTATTAGGAGCATAAAGGACTGCTAGGTCCACCTTGTTAGAGGATTTACAAACATACATTGAAGTATGCACTCTGTTAGGAGATTTATAAAAAGACTATTAAGTCTACCCTATTAAAGGATTTACAAAACTAATTCACCTATTAGGATGAAATAGTGAATCTACTTACAACTTGATTGCCCGACTAATGATTCTTTACTACTCCTTTTAGACCTTGTTGAATACTTTGCCCTATTGTTGATTCACTTTCATTCTTCTCGAAATATTACATGTCTATCTTGATACTCTCATGCATACGTTGTAAATGATATAATATATTACATATATACCATTCCAATAATTACAATTGCAAGGTCAACCAAAACACAAGTGAACAAAATATTACTGAGTCGGCCAAATAGTAGAAAACTCAAGTTCTTCAAGCTAACTTGGTAACCTTCTAATACTCGACGTCCATTGCATCAATCGACATCATCATGCACTCTGTAGAAGTGAAGGCTCAGTCCATACTAATCACACAACGTAGCTTGGAACTCGGTAACCATTGGAGACTCAATAGATATAGTATCACTCAATAAAAATTGAATCCTTCGTTTATCTTGCTTTCACTCGGTAAGCACTATACTTTCATTACTCGGTAAACACTATGAAGCTTATCGAACACTGTATGCTCGGTAGATACTGCTAAGCTTCACACCCACTCGGTAGCTTCATGAATGCTCAATATGAACTGCTTGACTGCACACTCACTTGGTAGATTCAAAAATGCTCAGTATGAACTACTTAAGTGATGAACCTACAAGGTAACCACTGAATTCTCGGTATACACTATAGACTGAGTGATGAACTTGGTAATCATTTAGAATCTAGTAAGTATTGTCACTAATGACAAATACAATATAATGCTAACAATCTCCCCCTTTGGCATTAGTGACAAAACACTTATAAGCCAACACATATGTACATAACCTGACTAAATGAATTTTGGTTTTTCAAAATTGATCTTTGTAGAACTATTGCATATACATTTCTCTATACCTTCTTGATGACTAATAATGTATATATAAAGATACTTATGTACACATGCTTACTCTATTGAGTGCTAACTCCCCCTTTCACTTATAGTGATAACTCTCCTTACTTATTATGTTGAATCTCTCCCCATTTTTGACAATAATGCCAAAGGACTACATATATACAGTTTATATGACTACACCAAAGTGAGATAGAAATTCTTGATGTACCTTAAGGATAGTGGCAAAAGTATTATCCCAACTCTGCTACAAAATTTGACAGGTTGAGAGAGAAATTTGAACTTTTGCTGATAATTAGATCATGTGATCAGCCACTGAGAAGTTTTGATCTTGGACCAATGTTTTGCAATGAGCAATATGTTTCTACATTGTGTCCATGATAGGAAGGATCATGTTCTAGATGTCTATGAGTGTAGACCAGATCCTTGCTTCCTCTCTCAATAATTCTTCTTGTACATCTGGAAAATATCTAATTTTGGTGTGATGGGAGGTTGTGGAGGAGGAGTCCACCTTTAACTTGGATGCACTTGATTGCATATAAATGTCAATCTTATTTAGCTTATCCTTTATTTCTTTAGTAAAACCAGAAACATCACAAAGTTTGGCAAAAAGTGATGCTGCATTATTAAAATAATAATGTTGACAATTCAACTTGCTTGATTGCTATCTTTTGAGCAATATGCTCTAGCATCTTATTATCAAATTTCCTTTTAGCTTTTTCAATTAGTTTCTCTTGTCCGAAAGAATCTTCATTAAATTTTTGTACTACCTCTTCTAACTGAATCAAAATGTGTTGAGTAAAATCTACTTCAACACCTATAGCATCTATAATTATATCCTTGGCATTCTCAATTATTTTGTATTCCTTATCCCTTTTTGATCTTAACTGTTTCTACGTAGCTTTCATCTCTATAAGTTGACTGGCTAACCTCATCTCTTCAATGATAGCATTGTCATAGTTAATCTTTGGAATCACTATTTCTGTGTCTAAGTCAATGTCTTCTCCAATTTCCTTTCCAATGATCAGAAGTTTTAATGGATGCTTTTTTTTGACTTCTGTGATTACTGGTTTGACCTTAGGAACAAACACAATAGTGGAGATAGAAGGGCTAGCAGTGAAAATTGGGATAGGACTCAAGGATTGAATGCCAATAGAAGTGCTAACTGGATAAAAAACTAAAACACTTCCCAAAAATGGTATCACATTCAGTAGAGTACCCATAGCAATATCTAAGTTGATTGGAGTTGTTAAGGATACAAATATTGTTGGCAAAAGAAAAAACTATAGAACTTACTGGAATTGATGAAAACAAAATTGTAGAACTTACTGGTACACTCATTGTTGATGAAGGAGCTAAGGAGGCTGACTTGATGGCTAAAGAGGTGACAGACAACTTGGTAGATGAAATGCTTAACACATCTATTTCAAATACCTAGAGCTGGGAGGTGGTTGGTGAGGATTGAGCAATTGATGTGACTATTGTGCTCACAATCTCACTTGCAAAAGCTATCTCCAAAGCAGATGTAACAGTCTTTGGTGGAGAGTGAGGAAGGGATGCAATAACTTCTTTTGAAATTTTTACTGGATCTTCTTCATCTTTTTCTTCCTCAAGTGCTTCTTCCTCCTTGTCTTCTTCCTCTTTTTCTTCCATTAGTGCATGCAGCTCTCTTGGAGTAACTGTGATGGATGCAGTGCTATCAAAATCATCTTTGTCATTGCTATCATCATCCTTGATTTCAATAGGATCATCACTGGGCTTTTGCAGATGATAGATGTTCTTCCACATGTTTTTTGCATCTCTTACAACATGTTCAATGTCCTTAATTAAAATCAAACATGTGTGAAATCTAATCATCATTTTACCTTCATTATTCTTCATTGTTGCCTTTATTTTTGCTTCAGTAAGACTTGGTAGAAGATTCTTCAGGGATTGCTCATATATGTCCTTGGCCATTTGGGTGGCTAGCTCCCATCTTGGTTGCAATCTCTCCAACAACTCTTTGGAGATTTGAGGGGCAAGTTGGTCTAACGAGTATTTCCATTTTCCCATCTTATTGAGTACCAGTTCCTCAATCCACATTTTCTCTACATTAGTCCTTGTTTCAAATTTCAATGCCTTGAAATTTGTGATGCCATCTCCCTCTTTCAATTGTTTTAGCCTTTCCTCAAATGTGAGTAGAGGCCTGACAAGTACAATTTCCTGCTTGCCTTGTCTAGTTCTTCTAGAGAATACTACAGTAGGCTGCTTCTTAGGTTTTGTGATAATCACCTTCCCTTTCTTCTTTGGTGGTTCCTCTTCTTTTTTAGATTCAAGTTTTTCACCTTCTTCTTCTTCTTCATCCTCACCTTTTCCTTTAGTAAGCATAAGAGGGTCGGTTGGAGTTTTCAACTTTGCTATCTTTCTCTTGCCTTTGCTTATAGCTTGGGGTAGCTTGATGTCAAGCTCAATTCTAGTCTTGGCTTCATCATAAGTGCCAAAGGTAGGAAGCTTAGGATCTACAGGTTCATTTACCAGTGCTTCAATAATGTCCCTAGCTTCATCAATATTAACCTCATAAGGAAGAGGTTTCACCCATGCAACTTGGGGTCTGACTTCCTGAATTTATACCTTATCACATTCAACCATGAAACATACATCATCTTCATAATCTTCAACTAGTTTGGGTGGAATTTGGAACCTATTGTTCATTCTTTCCTTGAAATCTTCAAAATAATTATCCATAACTTTTTCAAAATTTTCACACATGTCAGCAATAAACTCATTAATCTGATATAAAATTGGAATATCTTTTCTCCATACAACTAAGCCCTTTGATGGAAACAATTTTTGAATATAGAAAAATAAAAAAATTAGTAGGGAACCAAATTTATAGGGATTATTCTTTGAAGTCCTTATGCTGTCCATGTTCTTGTTCAATTGTTTCAACAACAATTTTGACAGGTCAAATTCAAGTTTTTTCTTCACAATTTTGAATGCCAAATAACAGCCTCACAGGGCACACTGTTCAAATGACTGGAGCTATATATTTTGTGGGCAATGATGTGAATACAAAACTTTAATTCAACATTAGATACAATGCTGACCTTCAAACCTCTACCATCCCATTCAACTAGGGTTTTCTTCTATAACTCCTCCTGACCTAGGGTTTTGGTAGTTTTTGCTTTACTTAGCATGGGGAGACTGGTAATCTTATGAATCATCTTCTTGGTGATTAACACTAGCTGCTTTAACCATAGTTGCCCATTATGAACACAACTAAGTATGTACCTGATCCACTTAATTTGGAAACTTCTTGGCATATGCGAGATATGGGTTAACCCTTTGGTCTCTAGATGCCTATGCTCGATTTTCAAAGAGCCATCAACACTCATTTATCCTAGGGAATTGTCCATCTCTAGGTTTCCAATCCCTTGAACAAAACATTTGAAATGTGTACGAATGTCATTTATGAGAAGTACCTTTGGTGGAGTTTGCGATTGAGCTCCATTAGGGTCAAGTGATTCTGTAATTGCTGGAACTAACTTGAAATTTGGCGCCTTCCACTCCACACCTTTAACTAGCATTTTTGAACCTCTTTTTTCCTTGGTGCTACTACTACTCTTGGATGCCATCGCTGCTTAGTAGGTGTAAGAAAATTTTGAAGAAATTCTTCATTTGAAAATCACTTGAAATCACTTGGAATTTGCTTTGGAATTGCTGGAAATTTCTTAACTCTGTAATCATGGTGAAGAATGAAATCAAATTTTGCCCTTTTGATAAAAAATTTGCCATAAATTCTTGGTGCAAAGGTAGCTGAGATGACATTGTGCTTGATAGGCTATCATTCACTTGCTCAGGAGAAGCTTACAACTTGGTGATCGAATAAAACTTTTATTGCTCCTGACCTAGCTCAGTTAAGTCTGTGAGTAACCTTGCTTGGTATGACCTGATTTCTTGTGACCCTTTGTATCTAAAATACTAATTGGATCTTTTGCTTTCTTTCATTTTGGAATTGCTTGAGATATCACTTGGAGATGCAGTTCCATATCCTCCTTTATGAATCTAATTGGAAACGGTGGAGTCACCCACTTCTTGAGTGACATTGCCATCATTTGCACTGTTCTACTAAATAGATTTAGGAATCCACCGTTGCCTCATCTGCTTCTGAATTTTTTCAGCTTTAGCTTTCTTTTCATCTTCAACTCTTCCTATGTTCATGCAATTTTTAGCTATATCACCGAGTTTTGTGCATGTATAGCACCTTACAATAGTGTCCTTTTTCCTTAGGTGATGTCTTGCACAGTTTACACCAATATGTCCATATTCTCCACAATAATGACATCTTCACCAGGTATTGTAGTCCCATCCAAATATTGCTTTAACAAGTTGTTCAGCTGGATTGAATGATTTGGATTTGCATTGGAATGCCTTGTGACCATGCTTCTTGCATTTGTGACAATTTCCTTTAAATTTTGGGTTCTCCTTGCATTCATTAGCTTTATGACCATGCTAACTGCAATTGTAGCATGCACCATTGAATTTAATTTTTCCATTGCTCCAACACTTTTTTGATGTGTGACCTAACTTACCACAGTGATTGGAAGTAGGTATTTGATTCCTTTGGGCACCTTGTTTGGAGGTTTCACTTTCTTCCTTATAACCAAGTCTAGCTTTACCTTTTTGTCTATGAAGATTTTGCTCACTTAGTTGATTTAATTGAGTCATGTCTGCTTGATATTTCATTATCTTTTCATTGACTTGCTTTTCAGTTATTAAGTCATTTTCCAAACTTTCACTGATTTGTCTTTTAGATCTTAAGTCACTTTGTAAGCTTTCATTGATTTGTCTTTCAGTGATTAAATCATTCCTCATGCTTTCATTTTTAGATCTCACATTCATAATTTCTTCATTTGCATTAGATAGTTGATCTATAAGATCTTCATGCTGAAGAGATTGATTATTTCTTGTTTCTAAGTCTTCATTTGCCTTGTTTCTCTATTCCAAAACTTCACATAGCCTGATTGATTGGATTTCTTTTTCTCTTTTAAGCTTTCTTACTTCTTCCTGTAGAGAGACATTCTTTGCTAGGAGCTCCTTGATTGCCTCATTAGCTTCATCTGAACTACTTGATCATAAAAGGTCTTCAATATTTTCTTCAACAGATTGATTGTCATTCATTTTTCTTGCAAGTTCTTTCCTTCTCTTTAGGGATTGAGAAAGATGCTCCTTTGCTTCTTTGAGTTGAGCCATGGCCATTTCCAGATCTAGCTTTTCATTTTTAATAGCTTTGTCAAGTCTAAATATCTCCATTGTCTTTGATCTTTGCTCAAGCTATCAAACTTCTATCTTGAGAACCACAAAAGCTCTGATACCAATTTTTGGAAATATTCAAGATATAATAGGTTACTAAGAGGGGAGGAGTGAATTAGTAACCTCAAAACTTTAAAACAATTCAACACTTTAATCATATATACTATTCACCATTCATTTATCTAATCTACTGCATATATGAGAGATCAAACATCCATAACACATGTACATAGTTATTTGGTAACCCAGAAACCTTATAAATAGAAAGTGGAACTGGGGTGGGGATGATAGCCACAAAACTTCGTTACTATAGTATGAAGTTAGCCTGTTAAGGCTTACATTGACCACTTTTGGTGATCTGCCCTATTAGGAGCACAAAGGACTACTAGGTCAACCTTGTTAGAGGATTTACAAACATACACTAAAGTATGTACTCTATTAGGACATTTATACAAAGACTATTAAGTCTACCCTATTAAAGGATTTACAAAACTAATTCACCTATTAGGATGAAATAGTGTATCTACTTACAACTTTATTTCTAATTAGATCCTTGAAGTACAGATCACCTCTTGTGACTGATGAATCTTTACTGCTCCTTACAGACCTTGCTGAATACTCCACTCTGTTGCTGATTCACTTTCATTCTTCTCAAAACATTACATGTCTATCTTGATACTCTCATGCATATGTTGTAAATGATATAATATATTACATATATACCATTCCAATAATTACAATTACAAGGTCGGCCAAAACACAAGTGAACAAAATATTACTGAGTCAACCAAATAGTAGAAAACTCGGGTTCTTCAAGCTAACTTGGTAACCTTCTGATACTTGGCATCCATTGCATTACTTGGCATCGTCATTCACTTGGTAGAAGTGAAGGCTTGGTCCATACTAATCACACAACATAGCTTGGAACTTGGTAACCATTGGAGACTCAGTAGATATAGTATCACTCAGTAAAAACTAAATCCTTCATTTACCTTGCTTTCACTCGATAAGCACTATACTTTCATTACTCGATAAACACTAGACTTCCATCACTCAGTAAACACTATGAAGCTCGGTGAACACTGTATTCTTGATAGATACTACTAAGCTTCACACCCATTCGGTAGCTTCATGAATGCTTGGTATGAACTGCTTGACTGCACACTCACTCAGTAGCTTCAAGAATGCTCGGTATGAACTACTTAAGTGATGAACCTACAAGGTAACCACTGAATTCTCGGTCTACACTGTAGACTAAGTGATGAACTCGGCAATCATTTAGAATTGAGTAAGTGTTGTCACTAATGAAAAATATAATATAATGCCAACAAATAGAGATAACTGATTAAATGAAGATGACACCAATACATTGAAAATGATTAGAATGTCTAAACTATAAACCCAATTGTGAGGAACACGTGGTAGCTACCAAAATACAACCACCATAACTAATATTGTGTAACAATATTCCTTATATGCCACCTATCTATAGATGTGTGCAATAATACACTAAAAATGAATATGATGAATATAGTGTTGAATACAACAACATTTCATTAGGAAAAGGAAATCACTTATATAATAAGAGTTGTGTTATTGCAGCTGAAGTCCCTTCCTTAAGAAGAGGGTTAGTGATATGGAATAGATGCTAAGTGATATACAAGTGGTTCTATATAAAGTATTTCAACCATTTTAAATATATCAAAATCATCTAATATTTAGTAAACTATAAATAACAAAACCAATCTGATTTTTTTAGAAAAATTTAGAGAACAAATTAAGTTAAAACATAATAGAGTGTCATATTCTATTTCATTTACGCTATAACCCTATTCATTATTTGTAAACAAGGCACTTTTTCTTATGTCCATATTTTGACAAAGATTCATGTATATTGGTGTTTGTAGAATAAAATTAAAAAAGAAACTACTTGTAACATCCAATGGGAGTTTTTATTCTTAGATTGGCATCTGGATTTATTATAATTACATGGAAGTTATACACCTAACCAATTGTATGTTATTAGAGTGTTTCTAAATGCCTCTTACATTTTTGCAAGAAAGTAAAAAAAAACAAATATCATTTCCAAGCCTCATGAAGTTCTCATACTTCAATTTACTTTCCTCTAAAGGGATATAGAGTCATAGAAATGAAAATTCCACAAAGGAACTCTCATATTTCAATTTAGTGACAATATATTTTTATCTGTACTTTCTATCTGTATATATGTGTTTCAATTAGAAATGACTTCCAACACTAGTATATCAGTTGTGAAAAATTATTTTAGAGTATTGTCAAAAGTTACATTAAAGTATTGTGTAAAATCTTGCACATTCATAATTGAAGAGATCCCTCAGTAAAGAAATGATTGTAATTGAACTAGAAATAACTTTCAAACAAAAAAGAATCTTGCTCTCTCACATCAAATAGTTGAAATTCATGATAGTGAGCTATTAAATAAAAATTTGAAAATAATCAAATCCTCTAAATTGATAGGGGGCATAATTTCTTGTAATATTTTGTAGTTGTTAAAAACCTAGTAGTGATTTGCCATTTTAGTTCCACATATGGTATACAAGATATTTCTAAGAAATTCAAAATTAATTTTGGAAAGAGTTGATTACATTGCATTCCTTAAATAGGTACACTTTGATTTGTATATTGAATGAATTATCTTTTATAATATCCATCCTACTAAGCCCTCATTTTTTAGAATTTTGATTCCTTCAAAAATACAGAAAATGAGCAAATATTAAACATGCTCAGTACAACAAAAATAACTTAGAAAGAAAAATAAATTAGGTAGAGATCAAAGCATTCTACAAGTATCATGAATGTTCTCATAAATGTTTTACCTAATAGTATTATTATGTAGAATGTTGGGCTTATCCAAGAAGAAATAACTTCAATTTCTTCCTCCAAGTGATATGAAAGCCAAAGTGTAACCAATATAGATCAATTTTGAGCACCTTTGCTAAAGTATATAACTATAGTTAGAGAGAATCAATGAAGCATATTGAGAAAAAGAGAGAAGAAAAAATGTAAAGAAATTTTTAAAGAAAATACATTTTAAAGAAAATACATACATTGAGTGTAACAATTGGTGGATGGATTAACCCTATTGTTGGAGATACAAACAAAAGAATGATATGGACTAAAAAATCTACAATAGTAATTTCTCTTCTCCTATTATGATTGAGATTGTGTATTGTCTAGATTAAAATTATAGCTATTATATTTCCACAATCCATTAGTATTACATTTAGTTTCTAGATTTGATTGTGTGAATTTTTTATCATCAACATTTCGGATCACAGTACGTAATCGATCATCAAGATTTTCATGCAATGAAGAGAGGAGAAAAATGGGAGATTGTAGACCAAGAATCCAATAAAAGGAGGGTGAGGAGAGGCAAAACAAAAAATGAGCACACCTACCCACAAGGACAAAATGACCTCAAGATGACTCAACAAGAGGAAAGAGCTAGATTAAGGGACAAAAAGAAGGCCAAAAATTTAAAAGAGGAACATAGAATAAGAGAGATAAAATAAACATAAAAAATAAAAAAAGACAATCATAATGAGTGAAATAGAGGACAACAAACAAAAACACACAAAAATATGTATACGCAAATACACAAAAGCAAATATGTGGAGTTAGGTTTTCTTTTTTGTATTTGTGTATAAATATTTTTGTGTGTGTTTCTGTGTTGTCCTCTATTTCACTCATTATGGTTGTCTTTTGGTCTTTTATGTTTATTTTATCTCTCTTATTTTATGTTTCTCTTTTAAATTTCTAGACTTCTTTTTTTCCCTTAATTTAGCTCTTTCCTCTTGTTGAGTCATCTTGACATCTTTTTGTTCTTGTGGGTAGGTGTGCTCATTTTTTGTGCTGTCTCTCCTCACCCTCCTTGTATTGGATTCTTGGTTTGCAATCTCCCATTTTTCTCCTCTCTTCATTGCATGAAATTCTTGATGATGGATCACATAGTGTGATTCGAAATGTTGATGATAAAAAATTCACACAATCAAATCCAGAAACTAAATTTAATAGATCAAAATTAGTTTAATTCTTGAGATTAAAAATGGGAGGAATTTCCCATTTTTTTCTATATGACTTCGATTAGAGGGAAACATAGCTTCCTCTAATATGAGGATGAGAATGGTTTCATAACTTTGGAATCTGAAGTAGTTGTATTCTTTGTATCTTGTTGCTACAACTCCATTGACTATACCCTAATTAATCTTGCAATTAGGGATTACATACCTCCAATTTCTATACATATTTTTTGCAATTTCCATGATATAGATGTAATGTTCCCACTTTAGAAGTTGTTCAGTTGTGTGAATGTTAGCCTTTTTTTGAAATTTAATTTAATTTAATTTATCCCACATTGCTTGTAAAAAGTGGTTGACCCTATGAAGTAGGAATAAAAGGAGAGCTTGTGGCTATTGTTAGGAAGGTTGAATATGAGAAGGAATTGGATGTGTGAGTTATGGATCTCTTCTTGGCATTAGAGGACATCTATCCTCTCTTGTGACATTCTGGATGTCATTCCCTTGGGGTTTGGCCTTTGGAATTCATTACTATTAGCTTCATTAACATGCATCTTGGGTGCATTTCTAGCTACAGGTGGATTGGGTGTTTGCTTATACATTGTCATTCCTTGTCTGATACTTATGCTATTATGGAGGAATATTTCTATGAGGGTCTTGGACTAATTGAAGGTAGTTTTTACTGTATTAGCACTATAGCACAACACTATTCATATTATTGTAGCAACAAGTTGGGAAATCATGACTAGAATAACATGTTATAATGTTGGAGTAATTAATGAGTTGAAAAGTTTGCTATGTATTTGATTTTATTAGCTTGAAAACTGATATTATTTCAATAGTAGTTCAATCTTCAATTTTGTATAAATTTCTTCTTGTTCATGTTATGTGGTTTCAAATCTATGCAAAAATATTAAAATCACTATTAGCAATTGGTTTGGTTTTTTGGGCATTTTTAGGGTGCCCATTATATTGGTAACAGAGCTATAAGTCCTAGCATCTTAAGGAGGTCTTATAGGGAATTTGGGATAGCTAGATAGAGGGAAAAGTGTATGAAAAAATGTCAAAACATGAAAATCAAAAATTAAAAGGGCTAAGCATTTATGTTTGAGCATGTGATAGAGGCTTTATAATTTCCATAATACTAGAGCAAGGCAAAGTAGGAGTTTAGACTTGTAGAGTGAACATGCTAGTTCATCTGTGCATAGGGACATACAATCTAATCATATAGATATAGAGGAGATATTCTTTGAACAAGATAGTAGTATGGGTGACCAAGATGACATGAATACAGGATTAGGTAGAGGCAAGAATACCAGTCTAGATCAGGAGGAGGTAATGTTCATATGGTCATTAGGTACATTAGAGGAGGGGCAATGTATGCAACAGGAGCATAATAGGTGAATGGATATGATGTTGCAACTTATGGCTAGGCAAATGGGCATCAATATTAATCTAGGTGATGCCAAAAATGAAAACAAGAATAGTGGGAGAAATGATAACAATAGGGGCAATGATAATAACGGAGGTCGAGGCAACAACAATGGTCCTAAGAATAACATTAATGGTAATAATGGACATGGAAACAATGGGAATGAGGCTAATAACTTTAGACATGTTGCACACCTAGCTCAAATAGTGATCTCAAGACCTCTTCTACCCACCTTTCCACCTAGAGATCTAGATCAACTAGTTAATGAACCAAAGATTACCGAGTTACAAGATTAGTTTAGGAGGGACTAGGAGGCTAGTGGACCAGAGTTTCAGGTGGATATTTACCTTAGAGATTATATAGACTTGAGGATGAGATGCATGCCTAGATAAGGAGATAGAAATCAAAACTTTAAGCTGAGAAAGAAAGTTGGGAAAATTTCTTTACCTTATTATGATGCTCAAGGAAGATGACTACATGAGCTTGTGTATAGAAGCTAGATACATACTTCCAGTTGAATCCTATTCCTAAGGAGGAGGCTATCAAGTATGTTGCTATTCATTTGGATGGTGCAGTGCATTAGTGGTGGCACCATCACATGGTAACCCTAGGACATAATTAGATCACATCTTATGAGGAGTTGATTGAGTGATTCATAGAGAGATTTGATACCAAAGATCCTAAGTTATTGTTTAATGAGTTGGCACAACTCAAGCAATTGGGATAAGTTGAGATGTATATTAGTGAAATTTAGAGGTTAGCTGTATTGGTCATAGCTATTTTAGAGAGGAGGTTAGTAGTGTTTTTTATGGATGGACTTTTAGATCCCTTGAGTAGTTGGGTCAAGGGGCATGACTTAGCTACATTATAAGATGATACTAAGAAGGTTCGTGACTTAGCACCTTCTTCTTTTAGGAGTAGATTTCAGCATAGGGATTCATATATGAAAAAGGAAAAGGAGAAGGACAAAAAATCTTTTCACAAGGATGCTCAACAAAAAAGGGATAATAAGTTGGATAATGACACCCTAACTGATTTGAGGAAGAAGAAGCTATGTTTTTATTGTAGAGAGCCTTGGGACTTATCTCATAAGTGTTCTCTCAAGGCTAAGGAAAATCAAATGGAGTATTTCTTAGCAAAGGAATCACAATTAGAAAGGGAGGATCAACACTCTGACTCAAATGGGGATAACACTATAGAGGAGAGCAACATTCTTGAGGATGAGAAGTCATTGGCACAATTAACAGGGGCCCAGAAGGAAATCACAGTTAAGGCTAGGGGTACTATCTAGGGGCATAAAGTGATCTCACTCATTGACGTTGGGGCTACACATAATTTCATAGATGCATGATTGATAGCCAAGGAGGTTTACAGACCAAGGAACACACTGGGTTTAGAGTCATAGTAGCTAATGGTGAAAAAATATTATGCACTCAAAATATATCTAATCTTCACATCAAGTTTGGAGATGGTTGTGAGTTGGAGGATGAGTTCTATGTAGTAGACATGGGAGACTATGATGTCATCCTTGGTTTGACATGGATGGCCTCGCTAGTCGAGTTCACACTCAACCTAGCAAAATTGGAGATGAGATTTCAGTATGAGGGTAGAACCATTGTACTTAGAGGACTTTTAGATGAGAGCTATAGTGTAATCTCCTTGAGGAGAATGCAGAGATTGTTTCAACATGATGATGTAGAGTGGGCAATAGAATGTTTTACTATGCTAGCCTCACAAGAACTACCAGTGAAGAGTCATCCAGTAGATATCTAGGAGATACTTGATAGGTATGCTAAATTTTTTGGTGAGATTCTATAGGGGTTCCTTTTGACAAAGGGATGGAATATGTTATTGAACTCAAGGATGAATTTAAACTAGTTATGATTACTCCCTATCATCACCCTAAGAAATAGAAGGATGAGATAGAAAAGGTGATTAAGGATTTATTAGAGATGGGGCATATCAAGCCTAGTACAAGCCCCTTTACTTTAGTAGTAGTATTGGTAAAGAAGAAGGATGGGACAATGTGAATGTGCATCAATTAGAGGCCATTAAATAAGAAGAACATTAGGAACATATATCTCATCCCATGGATAAATGAGCTGATTGATGAGTTGCATGGTGCATTTTTTTAATGAAGATTTATTTACAGTTAGGGTATCATCAAATCAGGATGTGGGTGGAGGACATTGAGAAGACAACTTTTTGGTGTCACTTTTGCCACTTTGAATTTTTGATTATGCCATTTGGGCTAACCAATACCCCTGCTAAGTTCTAGAGTTTCATGAATTTGGTATTCAAAGGGAAGCTTAGGAGATTTTTCCTAGTTTTGTTTGATGACGTTTTGGTCATCAGTAAGACCTGGGAGGAGCATTTACAACATCTTGAGATGGTGTTGTCCATTTTGGAGAAAGAGTCACTATATGCCAAAGAATCTAAGTGCAAGTTTGGGTTGACTGAGTTACTATACCTTGGGCATATCATCAGTGTAGATGGAGTTCAGGTAGATCTTGCAAAGATTAGAGCTATTATTGATTTGCCTACTCATAAAAACCTTACATAATTTAAGGGGTTCTTTGGCCTCTACGAGTTTTATGGGAGATTTATTAAGGGATTTTCATAGACCACTACACCCTTGATAGACCTTACCAGGAAAGGGGCCTTTACATGGATAGAGGCAGCTCAAAGATGCTTTGACCATTTCACAAAGGTGATGTCATCATGTCTAATATTAGCTCTATCAAACTTCATGAAGCCATTTGAGCTTCATTGTGATGTGTTAGGTGATGAGATTGGGGCAGTCTTGATGCAAGAGAAGCATCCCATTTCTTTTGAAAGTAGGAAGCTCTTTGGAGTGGGGAGGAGCTATTCCATCTATGATCGAGAGATGTTGGCTATTATGCATGCATTGGCCAAGTTTCGATCCTAGCTAGTTGGGGGGAAGTTTTTTATCAAGATTGATCACAACAACATCAAATACTTTATGAGTCAACATGATTTGAATGATAGACAAAAAAGGTGGATTACAAAATTGAAGGCTTATGATTTTGAAATTGAGTTTGTCAAAGGTAAGAAGAATGTGGTAGCAGATGCTTTATCCCGGAGACATCATATTTGTGCTCTAGCTGAGATTACAAGATATTGGAGAAATAAGATTACAACAAAGTATGTAAGGGACACTTGTGCTTCTAGAGTGATTGCAGACATCATATAAGATGATCATTATATGGTAATGGATGGATTGATCAAGTTCTAGGGTATAATATATTTGATTCCTTCATCATAGTTTAGTGATGTAATACTAAAAGTATTTCATGATGTGCATATATCTGGAAATTAGGGGTGTTTAAGACCTACAAGAAAATTCATAAGTGATTCACATGGAAAGGGCTAAAGGATCATGTTTAAAAGCATGCTAGGGAGTTTACATTTCATCAATAGAATAAGGGAGAGCACACATATCCTATAGGGTTGTTACAAACTTTACCCATTCTAGATAAGAAATAGGAAAGTATTTCTATGGAATTCATCACCGAGTTACAATGAGTACAGGGGAGAGATTGCATCTATGTGGTAGTTGACTGGCTAACAAAGTTTTCTCACTTCTTTTCTATTACATCCATTTCCACAGTAGCATGGGTGGCTGATCATTTTTTCAAAGAGATATTCACGTTATATGGGTTGAATAGTTTCATTGTCAGTGATCGAGATAGTAAACTTATGAGTTATTTTTGGAAAGAATTGTTTGGGTTGTGTGGTACATACCTTTCACCTAGCACTAGTTATCATCTATAGATAGATAGGTAGACAGAGATTGTGAATAAATGGATAAAAGGATATTTGAGAAACCATGTGATTGCACAACAGAGAGCTTGGGTCAAATGGCTACATATGGGAGAGTACAATTATAACACCACTTATCATATGTCCATCAAGATGACTCCATTCATGGAACTGTATGGTTATGAAGCACTAGCTTCATGGATCTAGTTTTTGGGGATAGTAGAGTACCCAAAGCCAAAGACTTCTTGTAGGATAGTTAGGATATTTTGAAGGTACTAAAGGAGAATATACTACAAGCCCAAAATAAAAAAAAAATTGTATCTTGACCAGCACCAGATAGAGCACAACTTTGAGGTTAGGGATATGGTTTACTTAAGGCTACAACCATACAGAAAGTCATCACTCAAGAAGAGCAGAGAAGATAATTTGAAGCTTATGTTTTATGGTCCCTACATAGTGATTTTTAGGGTGGGTTAGGTTTCCTATGAGATTGAGCTTCCAAAAGGCAGTCAAGTGCATACTGTGTTCCATGTGTCGAGGCTTAAGAAAGAAATTGGTCAGAGAGTTGTGCCTTTTGTAGAATTTCCACCATTGGATGAGGAGGAAAAGCTCATACTATTTCCTTAGGCTATTCTAGATACTAGGGAAAGGACTCTATGGAACAGGGTGATTAAAGAATATTTAGTTGGATGGAGAGATCTACCAGAGGAAGATGCTACTTGGGAGAGTGAGCAGGCATTATAGAAAATATGATTGAGATTACTTGAGGCCAAGCAATTTCAAGGGAGGCAGACTATAATGTCCACACTTTAGTAGTTGTCCAATTGTGTGAAAGTTAGCACCGCATTGCTTGTGAAAAGTGGTCGACCCTATGAAGAAGGAATAAAAGGAGAGCACTTGGCTATTGTTAGGAAGGTTGAATATGAGAAGAAATTGGATGCGTGAGTTATGGATCTATTCTTAGCATTATTGGATGGCTATCCTCTCTCATGACATTCTAGACATCATTCCCTTGGGTTTTGGCCTTTGGAATTCATAGCTATTAGCTTTATTAATAGGCAGCTTGTGTGCATTTCTAGCTATAGGTGGATTGGGTGTTTTCTCATGCCATTCTCATTCCTTGTCTGATACTTATGCTATTATGAAGGAATATTTTTATTAAGGTCTTGGACTGACTAAAGGCATTTTTTATTGTACCAACACTATAGCATGACATTATTCATAGTATTGTAGTAGAAAGTTGGGAAATCATGATTGGAATAACATGTTATAATGATGGAGTAATTCGTGAGTTGGAAAGTTTGCTATGTATTTGATTTTATTAGCTTGAAAACTAATATTATTTCAATAGTAGTTCAATATTTAGTTTTGAATAAATTCCTTCTTGTTCATGTTATGTGGTTTCAAATCTATGCAAAGACAATAAAATCACTATCAGTAGTTGGTTCTATTTTTTGGGCATTTCTAGGGTGCCCATTGTAATAGATGCTTGTATAGTTGTTCTATTATTGTACCTCTATCGCATTTTTATTTTATTTTATGAATAGTACCTTTCTATTAATAAATTAATATACTAGTACCAAATTCATAAAAAAGGGGTTGGGGGATACAAGATAACCCCATGAGAGTTCACACTATCAAAGTCAAAATCAACAAATATTCATCAAATTTTTTTTAAGAAGCTCCCTCAAGTTGCTAGAGTAGTGCCAACTAAGGGAGGTGGTTCATCATGATCATTAAAACCCCAAGCATCCTTGGGATTAATAGGTAGACTAGGAATAGTCTAGCCATTAACACCATCATCACCAACTTTTTCTTTGACTTTCTCCTCTACCTACAATGGAGAAATATCTAGATTCAGGTGTAAAGGCTATTAGGAGTTAACAATAATAGGAAGAGCAATAGGAGGGGGAGCCATAGGAGTTGAGGACCAGCTAGAGTCTTGGTGAGGTAGAGAAATTGATTTGTGTCACCAACCATCATCATCACCGCTAGGAGAGTGGTGAGCATAAGAATTGTGACCCTGATGGTAGCCCCAAGGTGGAGTATGATCAGCTAAGGAGTCAGGAGGCACTTTGGCAACTGCACAAGGCCTATTACCCCAATCATTGAGAAACTCCTAAAGGTGGGTCACCTCTAGAGCCACCTTGTTGGCTTAGACCTATATTTGCAACATGACATTATTACAAATGCATGCTTTAGTGTACATAGCAACATTGATATCAAGAAATAAGTGAGTAAAAAGAACAAAATTTCTATCCTTCCACAAAGTAAACAAAATATCCATCTTGAAAGTATGGCAGATTTGGGAAAATTTCCTAGGGAACCTAAGGGAATCACACAACACAATCATGTACCAAGAAAAGTTTTATGGCCAAAAGGCCTTGAAAAAATCATGTATCCAATTCCAATAATTCTAAGCACACCTACAAAACCAAAAAATATGAAAAAAAGACTTGGGATGCTCACAAAAAGGACAATAAGGATCTAGAACACTAAGATTCTTGAGCTTTACTCTAAGGGGAAGTCCTTGAAACAACAAGCACCAAGTAAAATGGGAAATCTTTACCTTAGTTATAGTACTCTAGATAGAGTCAAATCACATTCTCCAATGATAAGTAGAAGACTGAAGATGTTAGTGTTGGTTAAGAGTATCTACCATAGGATGATGGGGATAAAGCCAATGATATCCTAAGTTGGGTTTGTAACTGATGAAGGGCATGGTAGGATACCACTTCTAGTCTTTCCACCAAGGTAGCATAGACTAGATGTCCACCTTATGGATCAAATGATCTAGAATGGCAGAGAGCAAAATATCAAAGTCTATCAATTTGGACAAGCAAGAGAGAATTGAACTTCAATATCCTCCCAAGATCTGAGACTCATAGAGGTCCTTAGGAGTCTTGATGCCACATTTTAAAAAACATAGAGCATTGGTGCATTCAGTCTTGGCTAGAAGAACACACTAAATGGAAAACATTGGGGACCACCAAAGGTCTTGTTGATTCAAAGAAAGCCCATCACAAAACCCATCACCATCCCAACGAAGGTAAGGCTTAGTAACTTTCCAAGCTTTCCAAATTCTTTTGATAATAGAAGAGACCTAGATATGAACAAGTTCTCTCATGATGAGAAGGGTCTGAAGACCAATCCCCTTCCATGAAGGCCTATTAATAGTGAAACTAGATGAGATACAATGTTGAACCAACACTTTCCATGCTTCATCACTAGTGAGAGCTTGAATAATCCTCTTAGCACAAAGAGGAAAGCCTTTCTTCTATGTAGAAAGAAGGCCAAGACCTCTAGACTCTTTGGGGAGACAAAAAAAATCCAAAGCAACCCTATAGAAACCATGATGATCAGACCTAGAACCCCAAAGAAAGTTATGAAGCAAACACTCTAGCTTGAGATTGGAGGCTTTTAGAAGGAGCCCAACAAGAAGAGTAATACACATGAGTAGTTTCTAGAACCTTGGAGAAAATCTAAAATTTCCCCACAAGAGAAAGGGGATAGTAATCCAACAATCAAGCTTTTTCTCAATTTTCATGAGCACAACATTCCACAATTCCACTAGTGAAGCTTGAAAGGCAAAGGGGATGCCTATAAAGTGGAAAATATCCACACGAGTAACCCATTTCCACTCAAATTGAGCAAGCCAGGGTGATGCTGGAAGGAAAGTTTTCCTATAATACAACATCTTATTGCATTGAATATCTAAACCAGAGGCTTGACAAAAAGTGTCCAAGCATTAAAGGCATTAGTGATATTTTATTTGTCCTCTAGGAGAGTGAGAAAAGAATCATCAACAAAGTTTCCATTGAAAAGATAAGAAGAAGACTCAAGAAATTAAATTCCATGAACTAAACTGGTAAAAATAGAGTAGGCAAGTAAGTAACCAAACCCTTTAGTAGCAAGAAAATACAAAGTTGGGGCCAAAGGGAAACCCTACCAGATAGAACAAAAAGCTAGAAGGCTTCAGATTGAGATTTGTTAATGGTAATATAAGCATTAGCTTCACCAAAAAGCATTTCCATAGAATAAAGAAATTTAGGGTTGAAACCTAAAGCTTGGAGCATAACAAAAATGAAGGGTCATTCAATTCGATCATAAACTTTGGAAAAATCAATTTTTAAAAACATAGTATGTTGATTGGACTTGTTAGCCCACTCCATGCCTTCCTAAAAAATGGTGATATTGTTAAGAATATATTGGGACTAGCTAAAATCTGTTTGTTTTGAATGCACAATTAAGGAAAGAAGATGTCAAATCTTGACAGATAATGCCTTAGTAATAATCTTGTAAGACACATTAAACAAGGTGATGGGATGTTAGTTGAAAATATCCTCAATGTCACCAACTTTAGGTATGAATTTAATGTTTCTTTTTTTAATGATGGCTCCTAGACTCTTAGTGTGGTAGGCTTCAAGATCGACTTTGTGCAGGTCTAGACCAATATACTCCTAGAAGTGTTTGTGAAATTGACAAGGGAACATGTCACACCTAGGGGACTTTTCATTTTCCATAGAAAGAATAGCTTCCTTGAGTTCCCTAATGGCAAGAGGTTGTTCACCCTATTGGTCGACCACTAGGTGGTTTGGAGTAATAGAAATACACTTTCTGAGAGCTTCCTCCTAGGCAACCAAATTTCCTCATGAAGAAAAAAATTCATAATGATGAACAAGGACTTGCAAGATGTTAGAGAGATTGGAAAAAATAGCATTTCCCTATTTAACATTTTTTATTCCAAAGTTGGTATAACAACCTTTGAGAGCCTAGAAGAATTTTTTAGAAGCTTTATTGCCAACCTCCAAACAGTGGAGTTGAGCTTTGATTTGGGAACCTTGAGAAACATAGTTATAAAAAATCTATTTCTCATGATAAAGCTTGGCATGGAGAACTTGCAAATTAGAATCAAATGGGTTAAAAGTAAGAGCTTTAGAAGCCTTCCTGAGAGCCTTGGTATTGGCTTCATAAGATCTTTTTTCTAAAACAACCAATTTTCACCCATAGATGCAAAGAAACCTAGAGGTTTTGGAAATGACATCATTCCACCATTGAATCCAACCTATTTGAGAATATGGATGTGGCTCCAAATTCTAAACACATAGGATGTGAGCAATAGTGGAAGCATGCGTTAGTATAGGCATGTTGATGAAAAATTGTGTTCTATAGATTTTTGGACAACTATTTACCAAGAAATTATAAAATAAATGGGATACTAGGTTGATAACATCACATTTAACAAAGGAATGATAGGTAACTCTTGAGCTTTAGAAAAGTAGAAAAAATATTGTGCAATAATCATAACACAATTGAAACATTTTAAAATGTAGTCAGAGCTAGCTTGAAAATTAGATCAAGTGTGTCAGACCTCACTCTCCTAATGATAGTTAGCATTAGGACTAAGAAGGCCCAAATTATTGTGCATATAGTACCACACTTCCCTTTCCCTATCTATCTAGTGAAAAGGAAAAATATATTCCTTGTTAGAAGCTAGCTGTACCATATTAAAATCTCCACACATAACCCAAGTAGCTGGAGTCAAGTTGTCAGCCATCCAATACCAAAGTTGAGAATTTTCCATAGCATCATTGGGATCATAAATATTAACTATACCAAAGGAATGATTATTGATAGAAAGAGAAATCCAAATAATTCTATGCATGCGGCCAAAAACATGCCAAATAATAACAAAATAAAGATGAGGTGATAGGAAAGTAACTACACCATCTTTACTCATTTCATGCTGAAAAGAAAACATAATGTCATTCAACCAAATGATGTGATATGCAGAAGAAAGTATGAAGCCAAAGATTTTAGCTTCTTGCATACAAAGGAAATATAAATTACCAAGTCTATGATGGGTATCCTAGACATAATACTTTTTGGAGAGGTCTGTAAGACCTCATACATTCCATGATAAAAAATTAATGAAAACTCTTCCATATCTTCTTCGTCCTCAAGGGAGGAGTAGCTATTTTACAAAAAAGTATAAATAAAGTTGAAACTAGAGGGAAACCTTCTAGGAGTAATGACCTACCATTTCTCATATGGTTTCTCAGCATGTCTAAGAGGACTACGATAACACTATACATTCTGATTCTCAATGGAGGATGAAGAAAGAAAAGTGCAAACCACTATAGGAGTGGTAGTCCTTGTATCCACCTTGATACCTTACAAAACAATAGGGTTTGAATCCTATGAAACAATAGGAATTAACTCGATGAAACTTTATCAACCCTATAATGGCTAAGGTTTGTGCTTCATTCTACATAGGAGGAGGAGAAGTTGAACTAACATTTGACTATTTGGGGGCTGATAAAGCCTTGACCTTGTAGCCAAAACTGGTCCATTCCACTTTTTGTTTTCCTTTCACTAGCTTAACAAGAGCATCCTTGGGTGAGGGTTTAACCCAAGGCATTGCCAAAGGGCAACCCCTAATCTTGCATTCTACTTACTAACACCTATGATAAGTATTTGGAAGGTTCAAATAAAGAACCTTCTAAGAGAAGGTTTGGGAACCAACCTAAATCTCCACAGAATCCTTGAGATCGTTGGACAGATCAACATCAACACAAACATGCTTCTAAGGGTAAGCATTGAAAAACTTATCATGTTCCTTAGTAACAACTTTTCTAAGAGTGTTCGACAAAATTATAGGGGAAGACCAGTAAACTCAACCTAAATAGGAATCTTAAGATTTTTTTCATTAGAAATTGTAAAGTCTCATGACCACCTTTGGAACACAAGCAAGGAGGAATGAACTGACCAAGGATCATTGCCAAACACCACATCAGCTTGGGATAGGGTAACAAAGTGTAATAATAAAAGTCTTTGCTAAGGTTTTGCACAACTTTAAGGTGAACTCTATGAGTAGTCCAACTCTTGGTAATCCTATCTCTGAGAATGGCTTTAGGAGGAGTCCTACCCACAAAATAACCTATTAATGTATGTTTTTCTAACCATTCATATGCAACGTCAAATTCTTGTAGAGGAAAGATAATATTAGAATTACCTCATGAAAGACCTTTAGGATGAACTTGTGAGGATGTTTGTTCAATGGAGGTGTCATGGCTATCCAAAGCTACAACATGGAAACGAGTATCAACTAGTGGGTCATAGCTGGTCAAGATCATTATTAACCAGCCCTAAAAAACTTTTGCACTAAATGCAATTTGAACGGATGGAGATGATAGAAGCAAAGCTTAAACAAAGAGTTGTACGTAGGAGACACATGAAACCCTAGTAGAGTGAAAGACAACCTATCTTTTGAGAGATATCTATTTTATAAAATAGATCTCTACCACATCTTTCACAAAAGAAAAATTCATAGATTTTCCAAGTTCTTTCCTATTCACAAAAGCAAAATCTAAGTACAATACACATTGAACTAGAAATTATAAGAGACATCAACACATAATAGTTCTACAGGTTTTTTCTTATTTCCAAATGAAAATAAACAAAAATAAATAATTCACAAGTAAAACTAGGTATCACAAAATTTTTTTAAAAAATTGAGTGTTATCTTTCCATACAAATAAATCAAACTAAAGAAATCTAAAACTAGTAAAGACAATAAAAATGGGAATATTCCATATTATTTCTTCTTTCCAAGAAAAAAAAACTAAATTGAAATGCACTACCTATAAAACCACTAAATACTAAATGCACAATCTTTACATAAATTGTGTGAGTTTTCTAATTTAAACATACTCTTTATAGAAACTATTTGAGTTGTGTACTTTAAGTAAGATTACAAATTAAGGTTCATCAATGTTGCAGATCCCAACTGCTTGTTAATCATTATGGAATTATGCAAGGCAAGCAAACTAAAAACATCAAAGAAAATAATTTAAGTCAAGAGATTGTTGAATAACCTCACTCCATACTTGACGAATAAGTTGAGACCATTTTTATTTATGGTTGGTGAAAAGGATAAACTAAGAAATGAGACTACGATAGCTATCAATCAGGTGTTGATAGAGTCAAGGGTAGCATCTCCTCCTACTCCTAGAACCTCGAAAGGGTCAGCAAGTGGTAACACTCTGCAAAATGATCAAACCAATGTTACCATTAACAGTGATGATACCAATACATTTGGTGGTTTTGAACCAAATGATCTAGACACCAAGGATATTGAAAATAAATTGAGATAGATTAAGCATGAGAAAAGGTTACTTGAAGAAGAGAAGAAGAAAATAGAGGAAGTCAAGCAGAAATTACTTGAGGAAGAAAAGAAAATAAAGGAAGAGGAAGAAAAGGGAAGAATTGCAAAAGAACAAATGAGAAAGAAAATTGAGGAAGATGAAAATAATAGATTGGAAGAGAAGAGAGAAAGAGAGGAAAAGGAAAAGAAAGAAGAAGAAGAGAGAAGAACAAAAGAGGGAACAAAGAAATAGAGGGAAGATGATACTAAACCATCTAGTTCATCTACTCCGCTCTCTCTTGCTAGTTTATGTACTAATCATGATGATAAAAAAGATCTAATCTCATCCCTAACCAAGATTATAGAGAAGAACAAGAAAGTGAAGAGCTTACAAATAAATTTAATGGAAGTTATAGATATGCTACATGATATCTTGGCAGTGTAGCACACAGAACCAGATAAAGAATAGAGAGCACAAGAAGTGCTGAAATCATTCGATGAAGAGTTTACTAATTTGTTGAATGTTGCAGAAGCAAAGTAACAAATTTCCCATGATGCTAACTTGTTTAGCACCATCTATCATAATATCAAGAAAGACTTAGTTAATCTTGATACTTATATAAAAGAACTTTGGAAATGCCAACAAGATGGGAAAACTTTGTATATTAAGTGTACCATATCATAAAAAGTGACTAAAGATATTGACAATCAGATAGAGATAAGGATGAGTGAGCTAGAGGCTTTATCTAGCTTGATCCAACATCCATCTTGTAAAGTAGATGATTTTGAAGGACAAGTGGCTAGTATTCACAGTGACATCAAGAAACTAGAACTTTAGTAGGAATAGATTTTGAAGAGGATATCAGATTTTAGAGAATCTATTGCTCTAAAATTATCTTCTATTGAGAGGAAGTTAGAGGAATGTGTTAAGGCAAAGGACACGTATTCCAACTTTTTGTATTCAAATCTTAATGGACTTGAGATTTCACCATATGCTTTATGTGTAATTCTCACCTCAACCGAGTCTACCAAGGAGACATGAACTAAGGGTATTGATAGTTTGAAGGATAATTTCGATGATTGTATGAAGATCATAGTAGCATAAGGAAGGACATCATTTTTGGACAAATCTTAACATTTTGACTTTTTCATTGATGTCAAAAGGGGAGTAGTAGCTCTAGAAAATTGGAAAGTAGTAAAGAGGAAAGACAAAATGTGAAGTATATTGTAAGGGGGAGCATATGTAAAGATGAACAAGTTGTAATAGATGTTATGTAAGGTGTTATTTTTTTTGTAGTTTTTTCTCACTTAGCCAATTTTCCCTATTTTATTTACATCAATGTCAAAGGGGGAGATTGTTGACAATTGGCTAACAATGATACGTGATTATTGTCATTTATGGCAACACATGATGCACATGTTCATAGGAAACCTTAGAAATAAAGATACTTAGCATTTGCTAATCAAAAAATTGTCTAAGTATAGAATTTAGTTTACAATAGTGTATTGTTTCTTATAACTTGTTGTTGATGTCATATTATAACTAGTGAAGTTACATAGAGATAGTATACATGTTGGTGATGATGTGTATAACCTTGAAAGTTAGTACAAAATGTATAAAATAGAGATAAACATGTTTGAAGCAAAATAGGACAGCATAATTGAAGGAAAGAATTATTTTGTTTACAAAATAATTACTTGTCCAAGTAGTGTCGACATCATATATGTTTACTTCAACTTGGAAAAATGGTTTGTGGCCTTAGTAGACCCAAAAAAAAATTGTGTAAAGGCATGGTATTTATGCAAAGGACATCTTGCGATAAGATGTAAGCTTTATGAAAGTGAAGTACAATTGTCAAGTGTGAATTGTGACTATATGCAAACTTTTGTGGAAGTGATATATGTGAGTTTTACATGAGCTATTTGGTGATCCAAGATTGAGCTAAAGATTAGATATCAGTCAAGGAAGAAAGATAATAGTAAATTACTTGTTTGAGAAGTGAGCTCTTCTTGTAGTTGAAATTGCATGTTTGGGCAGTGGGCTCTTCTTGCATACATTATACTAAAACTACTAATAGGGTTGGATTCTCCTAATAGGGATTCAAAGTCTCTTAATGGGGACTCCTTATACTAAATTTTCTCATTTACTCCTAATAGGGACTGTCCTCTAACAAAGAACTTATATATCAATATGTTATCTAGTTGGTATCATCCCCACCAGGGTTTTCCCTTAGCCAAGGTTTCACAAATTAACAAAATATGGTGTTATGAGTTATCTTTGTGCATTCTTACTAGAACTATTCATCATTACTTTTCTTTATCATGCATGGTTTAAAGTAAGTAATATATCTAGTTGGCGACTAAAATTTGTAGATTACTAATTCACCCCACCCCCCCCCCCCCAATAATCCCTATTTCTAATAGAAAGACCTTACCTCTATCATGCTCCTTGGATTAGGCCATTCAAGGATAGCCTTCACTTTCATAGGGTCCATTTTTAAACCTTCTACTAAAACTAAAAATTCCAAGCACACAAAGTCCTTCAAAAAACTTTACTTTTTCAAATTTATTAGCACTTTTTCTTCCCTCAACTTATCAGACACCTTAAGAATGTGCATCAAATGCTAATCCAATTTCTTACTAAAGATCGATATATCATTTGGGTAAACAATGACAATATTACCCAGAAACTCCTTCAAAACCTCATTCATAAGCTTCATGAAAGTACTTAGTTCATTGGTTAGCTCAAAAGGGATGACTAACCACTCATACAATCCTTTCCTTATCTTCAAGGAAATATTTCACTTATCTCCTTCCCTAATTTAATCTGATGCTACCCACTCTTCGTATCTATCTTTGTGAAATACATAGCTCCACTCAAATAGTCCATAATATCATCCATCCTTGGCAATGGAAATTTGTACTTGATTGTGATCTTGTTGATAGCTCGTGAATATATGCACATCCTCCATTCTCCATTCTTCTTTGGTGCTAATACTACTAGTACAAAACATGGACTCAGTCTCTCCCAAATTGACCCATTTTACAATAACTCATGCACTTGTCTATTCAAATCCTCACTTTCTACTGGTGTCATTTTGTGCACTGCCTTGTTTGGAAAACTAGCTCCTAGGACCAATTCCATCTAGTACCTAATCTTCCTCACTAGGGGTAATCCATCAAGTACATTATTTGACACAATATCAAGAAACTCTCCCAAAAAATATGCAACTTTTTAAAGTACCTCCTCTACCTCTTCTTTACCATCTTTTAGGATAAAAGAAAAACACATGTTCTTATGCCTCATACCTTTCAAAATCTCCTTACCATCAATAAAATATATTCTTGTAGTACTACATACCTTTTCCTCCTTCTCCTTCAATGGCTTCAATGTATGCTTCACTCCATCTATTGTTAGAGTATAGGTATTTTCTTTCCTATCATGTACAACATGTCTATCAATTTACCACTTCCTACCAAACAAAATATGACACATGTTAATAGGTATGATATTGCAAAACACCTCATCCTAGTAGCTTCCAATGTTGAAATTCACTACCACTTCTCATTGACCATGACCTTGTGGTCATCCTACACCTAGGCAATATAGTATGGACATGAGTGTTTCTACCTCCTGATAGTTAACTTTGTGACCATATTTTTTGACACCAAATTATCAGTTCTTCCTCCATCAATGATCACATCACAACACTTATCCTCACATTTTAAAGTTGTGTAAAACAAACTCCTCCTGTGATCAAGTTCATTCTTACCACTTAGCAAGACTCTCCTATTAACTAAGACTTCTCATCTTTTAGCATCATTAGAATGAGATGATTTTGAATCCTTATCAACATGTGCAACTCTGGCATGCCCTTCTATTCTCTAATTTGTCCTTCCTTGGTACTAGGAACATTCAAATTCTCTATGCCCTTCTTTTGCATAGTGAAAACATTTTCAATGAAAACCACCTTTTCTATATCCTTGACCTCTTCCTCTCTGATCTTTTTTGTTCTAATAATGGAAATGATTAGAATTATTTCCCATTTGGTTCTAATTGCTACTGTGCATCTTTTTTCTTTTGATCATCATTTCTGCTTCCATAAGACCATCTACTAGATCTCCCACTGTGACCTCTTCCACTATTCTTATTATCAAACTTTTTACTCGACTTCTCCTCAACTCTTCGAAAAAATTGGTATGCCTCCTCAATATTGGTCATCCAAATTGGACTCAAATCCTCTTGAATAATTGGCCTTAACCTATTAAGATAATGGGGAACTTTCTCCTTATCAAATTTTTCATGGACAGTTCAAATGAGAATTTAGTAGAACTCTTTGGTATACTCTTGAACAAATCTTCATGCTTTCATTAACCCATTCATTTTCTTCTACAACTCAAGATCACAATCCATGTGAGAATGAATTGTTGCTTCAATTTAGCTATCATCTTATCCCACCCATTGATTTTATCTTTCGCTCTTCCATTTCCCTCACTACTACAATTGGGCATGAATTGCAATGGCCACCCATCACTTGAGTGGTAATACTATGAATTGGCTCCCATCAGATGAGCATCACACTTTTACTATTACAAATTACAATGACAAGGGCATCTATCACAAATACAATAGATAAAGGTGCAATAACTTGGAACATTCAAGGGAAAGAGTCCATCTTTTTGTCCTCCCACTTGGGAAAATAGAGCATTGCAATTGCGATGATATAAGCTTCCAGTTTATTGTTGGACCAATGACTAGCCGTTAGAGCTATTTGTCACAATTGTGTGTTAGGATTAAACCATGCACAAAAATAAAAATTACATGCAAATATAACCAATAACAAAAAATAATAGATCACACATAAAAGAACACAACGCACCAAAATTTAACATGGTTCACCCAATCCCTAGGCTGTGTCCACCAAACACAAGTATGATATTATTACAATTTAGTGATTACAACCTAATTACAATTCGTAATCCCTCATATTTCAATACTACCACAAGAACAAACTTCACATCACCACTTAATGAAAATACCTAACCCTAAGCCCTTTTTTACAAGTAATTTTATGCTGCTTTAGGGTTACAACATGTCGGCCATATGTCGGCCACGACCATCAGTGAACCCCAAAGAATTTATGAAGAATGTATAGTACTTTCCTAATTAGTCACCACAAACTAAAAATCTCCCACTTGGGGACTGATCAGACTCCAAACTAGACAAGAATCCCCCACTTGGAGACTAATCTTGTAGCAATACTACTACCACATGGGGCTCCCACTTGATCAAACTACCCTAGACTCTGTTGTTCTTTTATTCATGTTCAGTCTAGGAGACCAACCGAAGCTGAAGAGGAGTTTAGCTTCTCCCTTGTTACTACCTTTGTCAACATATTTTCTAGATTGTCATTTATATGTATCTTCTCCAGCTTTAACTATCCATCCTCCAAAATTGACCGAATGAAATGGTATCGCAACTGTATGTGTTTGGTCTCTGAATGCAGAGCCAAATTCTTGGCAAGATGAATGGTACTCTGACTATCTATGAACAAATAATTATCATTTTGAGGATGTCCCAATTCTTCCAAGAAGAACTGAAGCCATATCATCTCAGTAGCTACCTCTATAGCAACAACATACTCTGCCTCTATAGTGGATAGAGCATTAATCTTCTATAACCTAGAAACCTAGCTCATGGTTGCCCCAACAATAGTAAAGACATAACTTGTAGTACTCCACCTGGTATCAATATCCCCTACAAAATTTGAGTCAACATAGCCTTTTAGATGAGTAGTAGAGCCCCTAAAGTGTAAACACTTATTAGATGTTCCTCTCAAATATCTGAGAATCCATTTGACTGCATTCTAATGCTCAATTCTTGGATGACTCATATAGTTGCTAAAAACTCCCACTACATGTGCAATATTTGGCCTGGTACATACCATAGCAAACATCAAAATTCCTACAGTTTAAGTATAGAGTACCTTGGACATCTTATCCTCCTGTTTTTATGTCTTGGGACACATCTCCTTAGTCAACTTCAAATGACCATGTAAAGGTGTGCTGACAGCTTTAGCATTTTCCATAGAGAAATGTTGCAACACCTTCTCAACATAATTACCCTGAGATAGCGTCAATTTATTATTCTTTCTATCTCTACAAATATTCATACCAAGGATTTATTTGGCTGCCCCCAAATCCTTCATAGAAAATGCATGTGCTAATTGGCATTTTAGCCCCTTAATGTGATCTATGTTAGACCCAACTACAAGCATATCATCAAAATATAAACATAAAATAATGTAGCTATCATCATCCAACCTCTTAAAGTAAACACAGTGATAAAAATGACACCTATTGTAACCATGCTCATGCATAAAACTATCAAATTTTAGATACCATTGCCAAGGTGCTTGCTTCACGCCATATAAACTTTTCTTCAATTTGCACACTAAGTTCTCCTTACCTTTGACCTCAAATCCCTGTGGCTAAGCCATTTATATCTCTTCATCCAAATCACCATGAAGGAAGGTTGTTTTATCATCAAGCTACTCCAAATGAAAATCTTCAGTAGCCACAAGAGTTAAAACAATATGGATAGAAGTCATCTTAACAACAGGAGAAAATATCTCATCAAAATCAATGCCCTTTTTCTATGCAAATCCTTTCACAACTAACCTAGCTCTAAATATTTTCTTACCTCCTTCCTCTTCTTTCAACCTATAAACCCACTTATTTTGTAAAGCTTTTTTACCTAAAGGCAACTTGCATAAATCCCAAGTTTTATTTTTCAGCAAAGAGTCCATTTCATCTTTCATTATAGACTCCCACTAAATCTTAGTATCCACCTGCACAGCTTCATCATAACTTTCAGGTTCACCAGCATTAGTAAGTAAAATAGAATACAAAGAGGGAGAAAATCTTTGTGGAGGTCTAATTTTCTTTGTTGACCATCTAACATTCACCAATGTGTGTGGTATTTGTTGTTGCGATTATTGTACATCATGAGGAATGGCTGGAACATCAGCATTTGGAGTATCATCCAACACTACATAATCATCTTATTTCTTCTCATGTTGCTGCAACAAATCTTTGTACAACACTTTCTCATTGAATGTGACGTCCCTACTTCTTAAAATTTTTTGAGTTTCAAAATCCCAAAGCCTATAACCAAATTCATTAATGTCATATCCAAAAAATACACATTTCTTTGACTTAGCTTCTAGCTTGGTTCTATTTGCAGAATCTATGTGAGCAAATGCTTCATAACCAAAGGTTTTGAGAAAAGAATAACTCACCTTCTTACCAGTCCATGCTTCCTCTAGAATACAACAATCCAAAAGAGTAGAGGGACCTCTATTAATCAAATATATAGTAGTATTGATAGCCTCCACCCACATGTGTAAGGGCAAACCAACATACAACATCATGCTCCTTGAACATTCCATTATAGTCTTGTTCATGTGTTCAGCCACTCCATTTTTCTGTGGAGTTCTTGGAACAGTTTTCTATCTATGAATACCATTAGTGGAGCAATAATCTTCAAATTCAAGACTACAATACTCACCACCATTATCAGATCTAAGACATTTTAATTTCTTACTAGTTTCATTTTCAACCAAGCATTTCCATTTCTTAAAAGTTTGAAATACTATAAGAATTTGGCTTAGGCCAGAATTCACCCAAGAACTAAAGAACTCAACACAAGCACACAGTAGACCAAAATAGACAGAGTATGATTAGAATGATGATATTCATTCAATAACTAGATTGAGAGTACACTAGGAGTGCCTGAATATAAAGGCCTTAGGAGAGCTTCTAAAATGCATAGAAGTTAGCATCATGATATGTCATACAACTAGGCACATGTCCACCAAATATGGGTTATCCTCCATTAAGCATGAGATTAAGTGCGCTGATGTGGGGAGAAGCCTACAATGGTGTAGCATGCAAATCAGTGGTGTAGACAACATGTGCTAAATGAGGAGTGTAGATAACTGTGTTGTCATCATGGTAACTCAGTGAATGATGCATACTCCTGTGTTGTAGACACCATGTGCATAATTAGAGTTGCATAACTCAATGAGAGTACAAAAAATCCTAAGTGTTTCACTTATAATAATAATAAAATAATGCAAAATAATTAAATAATGTATTAACTTAAGTAAAACTTAAGCAAGTGTAATAAGTAAATACTTATTTACACCAACACCCCCCCTTAAGTGCAACTTAGGGGAATGCCCTTAAGCTTACAAAATCTAGGATGCAATGCAATATGGGTCTTGGCTACTAGGCCATGTTAGGTACCCATGTACATAATGATATGCAATCTCACATAAAGTGGGGAAAGAGGGAAAACCTCATGGGAAAAACCCTCCCCCAAAAAGAGAGATGAATAGGGATGCATGGATGGATGGAGTAATCAAGAACCTCCCATTATGACATACATCTAGTATATACATTAGAGAATGATGAGAAGAAGAAGAGAGACAAGATGGGCTCCCCCCCCAAAGAAGAATGTCGAATAGTGACTGCTTTGATGAAGAAGTTGATCCAAGATTGTAGAATGGTGTTCCTCCCCTTAGGAAGAACCAATGCCAAGGGTACAAATGAGATGCTTCTACTATCTGTGGAAGGAATCCCATGGATAAGTGATGTCTCTGAAACTTGCTCAACTGGTTGAAGAACCTATCCCAAAGAACTATCTATCTCTACAACTGATGAAGAACCCTGCTGCAACTGCTGATCATAAGTATCCACAATCACATCAACTTGTGATGATTGATCATGTAGAGAATGAACAAGAGAGTTTGGAACCTTCATGACAACTAAAGAAGATAATTTTGCATCACGAAGAAGAGGCATATCATGCATACTATCTCTCAAATATGTCATTGAACCTGTATCTAGAAGACTGGATGTACCTTGTTGTTCTTGAGCTATCACTGTTGCGATGTATGCATGTGGACTAAACTAATGAAGTGACCTCTCACTGTATCTGTTGATAGAACCTCACATTTCTGAATCTGTTGAAGCACTATCACTAGTGTCACTATCAGTTTCCACACTGTATGATGTGCGAAGAGGAGTAGAGGACAAGATTGGAGAACTTTCCTCAAAATGTACATCCTTCTCCACAAATATTTGATGTGTCCCTAGATCTAGAAGTCTATATGCCTTCACACTATCTTCATAACCAATGAAAGTAAAAGGCTGAGGTGATTGTGCCTTGCATCCCCTGAAAGATCTCTTTACCCATGCAGGACAACCGAAGACTCTAAAGTGTGTCACAATAGGTTTTTTGCTGCACCATGCCTCAAAAGGAGTTTTTCCATCTAAGCTAGGATGAGGAGAACAATTAAGAATGTGAGTGGCACTAGATTTTGCTTCAACTTCTAATGATGGATCTAGAGAATTGGCATGAATCATGCAACTTTCCATAGACTTAAAAGTTCTAATCCTCAAAGTTGCAACATTTGTCTTATGTGGACTAAATGCTGCTAGAGTCTGAAGATCAATGCCCTCATGTCTGCAAAAGTCCTTAAGTCTTTTGTTCACATCCATGTTTCCATTGTCCATTCGGAGTACTTTGATGGCCTTTTTGAATTTCCATTCTACATGAGTCTTGAAGGCTAGAAATTTTTCCAACACTTCATTCTTGTTATGTAGAAAGTAGACCCAAGTGAACCTTGAAAAGTCATCAACAAAAGTGAGTATGTAGCGACCCTAGCTGAATACAAAAGGACCTGCTAATACCATGTGAACCATTTGTAGAACACCTATTGCTCTAGAAGACTTCCCTCTATTTAACTTCCCCTCTAGATGCATATCCATTGAATCTATTGAAAATTCACCTTTGGAAAAGTTGATTTGAGGTAGACCCTTCACAATGTGGTATGTGCAGAGTTCTTGAAGATAGCGGTGGTCAAGATGACCATACCACTCATGCCATAATTTCATGTTTGAATTTGATTGAGATAACAAGGCCTTTGAAGAAGACTTGGGTACAAAATGAGATAAAGTGTACAACCTCTTGTGATCATTCACTTTCCCCACTGCAACCAAGGAATCATCTTGAAGACTGTGCACTTTTACTGAGTCAGGAAGGAACTCAACTCTATGTCCATCTCCAAAGTGAGTGACTTGGTAGAATGAAAGGAGATTCAAACTTAGGTTTGGAACATAGAGAACCTCTTGAAACTCTCCATTTTCCATTTTCATGTTGCCTTTTCCTTCAACTTCCATTTTGCTATCATTCCCCATGAAGATGTGCGGTACCTTTGAGTGATTCAATGTAGAAAAATCCTCTCTTGAAGAACCCATGTGATATGAGGCACCTGAGTCAAATATCCATTCCTTTGAAGAGTTTGAATTAGCCATGAGTGCTTGCCCTTTTCTCTTCGAATCTGAAGACGGTCCCTTCTCCTTATAAGCATTAGGAAATGGAACATTATGTTTCTTCATGGTGTTGGTCAACTCATCAATCTTTTTAAGATAACACTCATGCTCTTCATGACCCAATTTCTTGAAATATACACACTTTTTATTCTGCTTATTGTTGTTGTCCCCTTTCTTGTTGGAATTTGAGGACTTTCCTTGTTGATTGGATTGTGGTGTTGTCCTTTCTACATCCTCAGATTTATCTTTCTTCCACTTCTTCTTACCCTTTCCTTTATTTGAAGATTGTCCCGCTAAATTTTGAGAACCCTCATTGGCCACCAATGCTTTGGACTGAGGTGATTTGAGAATCCCCATTGATTTCAACTTCTTTTCTTCATCATCCAATAGTTTAGCATATTCATCAAAAGTGACTTTCTTGTAGGTAGACCCTAAGGTAGTCTTTGATGTGTTAAAAGAAGATACAAATGTGGAATATTCTGATGGCAACTTGTTATGAATGAGATAGATTAGTTTTTCATCTTTGATAGAACTCCCACAATCAGTAAACTTTTTCTTTAATTTAGTCACCTTGATGATGAAGTCCTGTATTGAGTTATATGACTTAGGATATAAGGAAACAAGCTAATCTTCAATTTTAAACACATCCTCTTTAGACACTTTACCATAAAGGTTTTCAAGGGTATCCCAAGCTTCCTTGGATGTAGTACATTTCTTGATTTGATACATGATCTTATCATCTACCCCCAAAAATATATCACCTAGGACTTTTCTATCCATGGCTACCCAATTAGAAATTTCACTTGTTGATACATTATCACTTGCTAGTTTAGGAAGAGTACCATCTACATATTGTGAAACTCCATTATGCATTAAGTGATACCACATTTTGATTGACCACGAAGCATAGTTATGAGGAGTTAATTTAGGAAACTTAAAGCTGCCCATAATGTAGAAAATGAAAGAAAAGTGCATAAAAGAGAGAACACAACACCAAGAACACACCCTCCCCTTTCACTAAATCAAGAAACCCCTCCGAAATAGATGCTTTGGGTACTTTATTAGTAGTGTGATTACAATAGGCCACTTTCCAATTTTGGGCTTCATGGACTTCTAATTTTGCTTGTTACAACCTCTTAATAGAGTACAAATCTAAAACTTTACAATGTGCTACAATTTTGAAGCATTAAAAAGTAAAGAAAGGCCCTATTGCTGAAAGTGACACTTTTGTCCACACAACCCTATAATTTGATACTAGATCTGGAGAGTAGACAAAAAATAATGCACTTTGAAAAAAAAGGAACTTGATTTCGACTCCAGATGTGCTCGTACGGAGCTTTTGAAGTTGCAAAATGCAGAATTATCCAAGTATAGTCACCAAAAAATGCAAATTTTGAACAATCTGTGCACCAAAACCAAAAAATAGCTACACCACTCAAAAGTTTAGAAAATTCTACCCAATTTTAGAAAAAATTGCACCTGATTTGGAGTCCGGATGTGTGAGTTATGGCCTCTTCAAGTTGGACTATAAAATTGAAAATCAATTTGGTGAGGGGTTGCATCAGTAAACCATGGGGTTAAATTTGACTGTCATACAGCCATCACAATAGTTGTAATCTAGCCTAAAATGACATCCAGACGGGTGTCAAATTTTGACAGGTAATTGATGACATTAGCAAAAGTCAAGCCCACTGGATGATGTGGTAGCTGATGTGAGCTTCCTTAATGTATGAAATTTTTCACATGGTAGGTTGACGTATTCGGTGACATGTCCAGTGACTTAGATGCTAACCAGAGGATAGCTCAACACTGACTGGGATACTACTGTTACTTGTCACTGTCACGTGGTGGGTGATTCATAATGGATGTGGATGAGAAGGTGATTCAATTGTTGCTGCGTGTCAGTACATTGACGAGACATGTATCACTGAGCTTTCTGCGTGTGTGGGGATGGAAGTTGTCATGTGTTGGGTAGGTCGTTGTTGATTTATTTTTATCAAAATTTTTCACACAGTCACCGGTATATGCTATGCACTACTAGAGACTCCTCAATATTTGTCCCACATTCGTGGGATCAATGCTCTAAGCGCTCTTTAAAAGAAAACTGCCATGCACGCAATGCAAAAGGGAAGGCTACCAAATGTTGAAGCCGTTGGTGTGTGAGGCTATCACCAAAAATGCACATCGATTGCCAGTAAGTTGTTGCAGGCTACTGATTGGATTTGATTCCGAACAGAGTTGGCTTTGTTGGCACTATATGGTACCTGCAAAATTTAAAATAATGAACCTCCTACGAAATAAATTAATCTACCACTAAAATAATAGAGCTGAGCCAGGGTGTCACTACCCGATTTGGTCCAAAAAAATTTGTTTTCCTATAGAACTATGAAAAAAATAATTCCAAAAAATTGTAAAAATACTCAGAATTGTAGAGATGAAATTGAAAATAGATCTGAAATGCAAATAATCAGAAAAATTAAAACGATCATACCCAATTGCAAATCGAGGCCTCCGAGTTTCAATTTGCAAAAAAAATTTGCCTCACAATCAACTTTCACCCAATATAAGAAAATTTATAGTCGATCTTCACCGAATCGAGGCTCTAGACGCAACGGTGAGGTCAGATCTGGCTCTAGACACTCCCAATTTTTGTGGATCCTCCAAATTTGTGTCTAGGTGCTGAAGCATGAACAGTCAGCTTTGTTGGTGCTAGTAAGGTGTAATGTGCAGTGTGCTATATGGTACCTGCATAATTTAAAATAATGAACCCCCTACGAAATAAATTAATCCACCACTAAAATAATAGAGCCAAGCATGGGAGTCACTGTCCGGTTTGGTCCAAAAAAATTTCTTTGCTTGTAGAACTATGGAAAAAATAATTCCAAAAAATTCTAAAAATACTTAGAATTGCAGAGAAAAAATTGAAAACAGATCTTAAATGCAAATAATTAGATCATTTAAAATGATCATACCTAATTGCAAATCGGGGCCTCCGAGTTCTGATTTGCAAATTTTTTTTCCTCACGATCAACTTTCACCCAATATAGGCAAATTTATAGTTGATCTTCACCGAATCGATGCTCTGGACGCAATGGTGAGGTTAGATTTGGCTCTAGACACTCCCAATTTTTGCAGATCCTCCATATTTGTGTCTAGGTGCTGAAGCATGAATGTTCTTGAATGGCTACGTGATGAGAATCCTCCTTGGCTCTGATACCATGTAAAAATTTGGCTTAGGCCAAAATTAACCCAAGAACTAAAGAACTCAACACAAGCACATAGTAGACCAAAATAGATAGAGTATGATCAGAATGACGATATTCATTCAATAACTAGATTGAGAGTACACTAGGAGTGCCTGAATATAAAGGCCTCAAGATAGCTTCTAAAATGCATAGAAGTTAGCATCATGATATGTCATACAACGAGGCACATGCTCACCAAATATGGGTTATCCTCCATTAAGCATGGGATTAAGTGTGATAATGTGGGGATAAGCCTACAATGATGTAGCACGCAAATCAGTGGTGTAGACAACATGTGCTAAATGAGGAGTGCAGATAACTGTGTTGTCATCATGACAGCTCAATGAATGATACATACTCTTGTGTTGTAGACACCATGTGCACAATGAGAGTTGTGTAACTCAATGAGAGTACACAAACTCCTAAGTGTCTCACTTATAATAATAAAAAAATAATGCAAACATAATTAAATAATTCATTAACCTAAGTTCCCCCCCCCCCCCCCCTCCCCAACATCTAAATTCTCCATTAATATCTAAAATATTTAGGAAAGGATCAATCTAATCTTTAAAGTACAAAAAAGGTTCCAGACCTGCAAAAGCAACATAATTTTTCCATCTTCTCGTGTATGTCATTTTTCCATCACATCCATAATAAGATTCTACCATTCTAAATTGAGAATGCACATGCAATTACATTCTATATGCATAGACAATAGAAGGAAATTTATTTAATTGGTCTATCCAAAGCTCTAACAAAAATGCAAAATTGTTGGGTTTTTTTAGTTCCACCTAATGTTGTATACATATGAATTGAGATTGCATATTGAACTATCGTGTCTTTTTGCACTGGCTAAAACCAATAGATTCATAGAGTTAGTTGTCATACAATCATAGGTTAATGTTGAGCTTCACTTAGTTTTGAGAATAGTTTAATATTCTCTAATAATCACTACCAACAACGTGAAGGTGGAAACCGATTCCCCCCCCAATCTAAATTCCCAATTAATATCTAAAATATTTAAGAAATGATCAATCTTTAAAGTAAAAAAAAAGGTTCTAGATCTGCAAAAGTAACATCATTTTCCCATCTTTTGGTGCATGCCATTTTTTTGTTGCATTCAAAATAAGAATATGTCACTCTGAACTGAGAATGCATGTGCAATTGCTTTCTATATGCATGGAAAACATGCATAGCTGAAAAAATGTAGAACAATTACATTTTTTTAATAGGTCTATTAATTTTTTTAAATTATAGACCATCATGAACATTAGAACTCTAGATTCTGTGGCCAAGAGAATCTTCATGATGATCTATAACTTAAAATACCTAATTAAAGACATCTAATAAAAAATACAAACCTATTACATTTTTTGATTGTACCTGATGTCATATGCATATGAATTTAGATTGCATATTGAACTATGGCCTCCTTCTACATTTCTTGAAGCCAAAAGATTCACATAGTTGGTTGTCATGCAATCATATAAGGTTAATGTTGAGCTTCACTTTGTTTTGAGGATAGTTTAATATTCTCTACTAATCAGGGCCAACCATGTGAAGGTGGAAGCTCATTTCCCACACCCTCACCCCCAAACATCTAAATTCCCTATTAACATATAAAATATTGAAGAAAGGATTAATCTTTAAAGTACTTAGAATGTCCTCATTGCCTCCTACTACTATCAATGGAAGTCCATCTTCATTGCTAATAATCAATTCATTACAATTCATCACAATTATTTACTAATTCTTGTACATCTAACATGCATACATCCAAGAATGTTCTCATCACCTCCTACATAAAATGAATCAAATATTATAAAATGCCCCCTAAGAAATAATAGTTCAAGTGAAAGAAACACTGAAAAATGGGTGAGAAAAGGAGGAATATACTTACCAATAGCCATTGCCATCGCATCTATGACCATGCTACATGTTGAGTGAGTTTTTTTTTGTTTGGTTGTTGTACCAAAATCTCTTTGTTTACACACACACACACACACACACACACACACACACACACACACACACACACACACACACACACACATACACACACACACACACACATATACTTACATACTTACATATACAAAGATCACAAGGGTGCAACAACAAGATACAAAGATGACAAGGGTATGACAACAAGATGCAGAGATCACAAGAGTATGACAACATAATTCAAAAATCACAAGGGAACATACATACATCTATATACATACATACATATATACATACATTCATCTATACATGCATACATACATAAATACATACATCTATACATACATGCATACATGTATGTATGTATGTATGTATGTATGTACGATTAAAGAGAGATTTTTCTTAAGGTGCTAGGTGACTTATCTTAATATCCTCCACAAAAATAATGCAGAATAGGAAAAATGGGTAGAGTTCATAAGAAATTTTACAAAAACATATTATAGTAGATATCTTTAGAGAGAAACAAGCCATAACCTAGTTAAATGTGTTTAGTTGTTGATTAGCTAGGTTGATTAAAAATTCCTATAGAACTATCATCAGAGTAGGTACAATAAAATGCACAAGATAAAAAGCTCACAAGGGCAAGACAATAAGATGCAGAGATCAAAAGGGCACAATAAAAAAATACAGCAATCACAAGGGCACATATGTACCTACATATACATACATGCATACATACATATATCCATACAAATATACATACATACATACATACATACATACATACATACATACATGTACATATACAAAGAGATCTTTTTTAAGATGATAAGTGACTCACCTCAAGATCCTCCACAAAATAATATAAATCAAGAAAAATGGACAGAGTTCACAAGAAATTTTACAAAACATGTCATAGCAGATATTTTTAAAAAGAAACAAGCCATAACCCAGTTAAATGGGTATAGTTGTTGATTAGTTGGGTTGATTACAAATTCTTATTGAATTATCATCATATTAGGTACAATAAAATGAACGAGGTACATAGATCACAAAGGCATGAAAACAAGATGCAGAGATCACAAGGGCACAACAATGAAATGTGACGATCACAAAGGCATGGCAAAAAAATCCTAGATATCCACTAATCTCCACAATCCACAAGATCTCTATGTATATATACATACATATGTACCTACATACATAGAAAGACACATATGTTTGTGTATGTATGTATACAAACACACATATACATAGGTATGTATATACATACATATATATGTATGTATGTACACATATATATAGAGAGATCTTTTTCAAGGTGCTTATTGCATCTTAGCAAAACAGAAAAATTGATCCATCTGCATACATATTCCAAAATCCAAATAATAAAACAATAAAACTCACTCAACCCATTCTAAGTGATTTACCTCAAAATTTTGCACACAAATAATGTAGAGCTAATGGGCAATATGTATATATAGCATGTATGTAGGGGAATACAATGCCCATTAATAACAACATTAACTCTACCGATTTTTCCTTGTCTGTATAAATATGTATATACATACATATATGCATACATAAATACATACATATATAAATACATATATACATACATGCATGGATATATAGATACTTATATAAATCCATACATACATACATCTGCATCCTTTGCATGGTTTAGAGGTAATGTCATTGTGGCAGAGGCTTCTACAAGGGAATGAGCTTTGTGATTATGACATTTACACAAAACAAATGGGGAATTTTTAATGTCATTTTTTTTCAAAATTTTTTTTTACCTAGTCCTCCATATGGCCTATAGTAATATATAAATTTCATCTACATTTTATTTTTCATTGCAGTAGCAACAATAGATACTTGCAATCCTCATAGGGGAAGTGTGCCAATACATACATGGTTGCTTCCTTGGCTTCTATTTTTGGGCCATGTATAGAGCCTTTATAACAAACCATTCATTATAAATTGGGGAATGTGATTCATGAATGGTATTCAAGTGATGCACTTACATATGCAATTTTATCACCTTGGAAAACTATATTTGATCCTGCTAGCTAGGAATAGTTGATTATCCTTTTATTGTACCTAATCTGATCACAATTCTACAATAATTTGTAATCAACTCAACTAACCACAAACTAGACCAATTTAATTAGGTTTTGACTTGTATATATATGTCTATACATACATACATACATACATATACATAAATAATAGTAATACATGTATTGAATCTGTATTTTCTTTGCGATTTCTTATAAGAGTGTTTCCAAGTTGGGAACCACTTCAACATCCTTTGCATGATTTAGAGGTAATGTCATTGTGGTATAGGCTCATGTGAGGGAATGAGCCTAATGATTATGGAATTTACATAGAAGTAGAACTTTCTTCTTCAACTCCTTACACTCAACTCTTCACTGAAGTTATTCTTCCAGCAGTGAGAATAGCTACTACAAATTCTTGAAAGCCAAGGGACCCTAAACCTATGCTATGTTTTCTAGAGATATGGGAGAAGTTTTCATAACATTTTAAATCATATATTAGAGCTCATTCCCTTGTTAAATCATATAATTATAGTTATATCATATACATAAATATAGATAAATAATAGTAATATAGGTATTGCATCTACATTTTCTTTGCTATTGCTTATAAGATTATTTCAAGGTTGGGAACCACTTCAACATCCTTTGCATGGTTTAGAGGTAATGTCATTGAGGCTTCTACAAGGGAATGAGCCTCATGATTATGGCATTTAAATAGAAGTAGAACTTTCCTCTTCAACTCCTTACAGTCAACTCTTCATTGAAGATATTCTTCTAGCAGTTAGAATAACTGCTACAAATTCCTAGGTGCCAAGGGACCCTGAACCTATGCTACATTTTTTGGAGATATGGGAGGAGTTTTCATAATATTATGGATCATATAATGATGCCCAAATTAATAGTAGCAATAGATACAATATCCTTGCAAGGAGAGAGTGCCAATACATGGACGGTTACATCCTTGGCTTCCATTGTTGGGCTAGCATAAGGCGCCTTTATATCAAACCATTCATTATAAATTGGGGAATGTGGTTTATGCCTAGCATTCAAGTGATGGATCTGCATATGCAATTTTATCACCTTAGAAACTTATATTTGATCTTGCTAGCTAGGAATAATTGATTGTTCATTTTATTGTACTTAATTTGATGACAGTTCTACAAGAATTTGTAATCAACCCAGCTAATCGATAACTAGACCCATTTAATTGGGTTATGGCTCAGGCATGTGCTATTTCTATTTATCATATGGTTTTAATGTTGAAGGAAACATTTTTTCCAAAGTGGCAATAGGTTTTGTATCATTGGCTTTGTTCAATATTTGATTTTAATGAAGTAACAAAATGGTCCCAAGCTTATTGTGTCAAATTTTCTCTATATATATACATACATAAGCACACACATATGTGTGTATGTGTGTATATATACATATATATACATTCATACATACATAAATACATACATATACAAAAATAATAGTACTATATGTATTGCATTTGCATTTTCTTTGCCATTGTTTATAAGAGTGTTTTAAGGTTGGGAACCACTTCAACATCCTTTGCGTGGTTTAGAGGTAATGCCATTGTGGTAGAGGCTTCTACAAGGGAATGAGCTTTGTGAGTTAACATATATTGTCTTAAAATAGTTAATTTCTACCTAACTATGTCCAAGGCATCTACACACTAGAGGCATACTCTGCCTACCAGGCTTCCTACATACCCATAGCCATGAGATCAAGACCCTTGAACTACTCACTCTAACAAATATGTAGTTCTAATTTATAATTTTTTTGATGTAGTTTTATTACTATAACCATTGGTGAGCTTTACTCACCTAATACAAATCTTCACCATCATATACCCACTCAAGAAAATTAGGTGATTTTTTATATTTGCAATACTATAATACTTTGGTGCAACCTTTGTGTTGTAGTTTACAATTAATTTAAGGTTCGGTTATATATGTCCTAACTCACTCCTTATATAGTTATGTTTAAAATCTTGTGATAATACTCAATGGGTCTGAATAAACCATCCAAGTTAATGTTGAAACTTAGAGTTTAGCCTTCTATTTTCAAAAGTCGGGTAGACTAGGTTGCATATGCTGAAATGTCTTAAACCACAAATATGGATTTATTTTTCTATAAGGGGAACCTTTATTCAAATATAAAACTGGTTGAGTGTATAACTTTAGTGAAGATTTGAGTGTGAGGAGTTACTACCCTAAACCTGTGCTATAAATTCTTGGGAGAACGGGACCCTAAACCTATGCTACATTTTTTGGAGACATGGGAGAAGTTACTACTAGCTTTAGTACTTCATAACATTCTGGATCATATAGTGATGCCCAAATTAATAGCACCAATAGATACTTGGGATCCCCACAGGGAGAGTGTGCTAATAAATACATGGTTACATCCTTGGCTTCCATTGTTGGGATGCACACATGATGGTCATTAGATTTATGGCTTTGGAACTCTCAATATCTATCTAGATTGTGTAAAACAACAAGTTCTTGCATAATATGGAGATAGATGGGTGATTGCATCATTGGAGCAGCTAGTTGAGATGCATTGTAATCGAACTGGAGGAAATCATTGATAAACGAAACATGTAATGAAGAGAAAAATTGAATGTTGAAATGCTGAAATGAAACCTATCGAGGATCAAATACATTTTCTAGAGTTACAACAAAATGTAAAGTTGATTTTAGACATAATAAATAAATAAAACATGACATAAATCATTCCCCATTTCTTTTGATTGTGGAGAGATGCATCCAAAAGAGGGTGGAGAGCTTTGAGCTCAAAATGTTGGTGGAGATTTCATTGTCATACCCTTTTGATCACTGCATTTTGTTTTTATGCCCTTATGATCTCTACATTTTGTTGCCATACCCTTGGTGAAGATCAATGGAGATCTATGATTTTTCTGCCATGCCCTTGTGATCTCCAAATTTTGTTAGCATGCCCTTGTGATCTTTGTGCCCTTCCTCTATGATTTCATTTCTATTTCATGCCCTTGTGATCTTTGTTCCCTTTGGGCTACAATATTTGGGGTCAATTGCAATGAAAATTTATGATGGTGGTGTAATTTATGGTGATTTTTCATGTTTTTTTTTTTACAATTTGTTTTCTAATAGGGGCCCAAATTTAGTAGTGCAAACATGTATCTCTTTATATTTCCTCCAAAAGGTGATTAGAGAAGCTTCTCTTATGTATATGTATGTGTATATATAAATGCATACACACACATATATGTGTGTCTATGCATGTATGTATAGACATATGTATACATATACATATGTATATATATGCATACATACATACATACATATACAGAAATAACAAGGGCATGGCAACGAGATGCAAAGATCACAAGGACACATTAATGAAATCTAGAGATGTAGAGATACATATATACATACATACATACAGAATGCAATTTTATCACCTTGGAAAATTGTATTTGATATTTACTCAATCACCAAGAGATAATATAATCTGTAAGTACAGAGTTTTGCATGCTTAGTTTGGTATGAATAGCTTTGATCGAATTTGTGTGAGGAGAATGAGTCGACTCATGATTATAATGGCTCCATGTATTGGGTCTTTAGAGGAGAGAGACTTACAAAAGATTAGATGTTATTTGTAGCTCAAATGTTCCCAATTTTATGTTCACAACTCAAATGCTCTCCCATGGCTTGAGCTAAAACCCTCATTATTTTATCCAAACTTAAGGAATCAAATATGATTATGTCCCCAACAGAGAATTGAAATGCATATTCAATCTAAATTATAGAATCTTTGGATCTTAGTACTCTAATCCAAGCCAAGAACCTTCTAGACTTTGAAAACACTAATCTGCCTAGGACACTAAACTTATCAAACATATGAACCTCCTTGAACCAATGGAACCATTTTTAAATAGGTTCAATAAGGTTCAAAACCCAAGAGGGACTAAGATATAAACCTCAAACAAGGGTTGTGTGCTTTAGAGGGGTAGGAGGAAGATGGTTGTGTGAATGGATGATCAGGCAAGTTGTAGAAAATTAGGGTTATAGTTGTAAGTAGTTTTATTAATTTGATAAGGGAATCAACTTTGAAAGTAGGATGATCAAAATTGGCACATCCATCCTTATGATAGATGTCTCTATCTTAGAATAGAAAATTACCTCGAATGATAAGCAATAAATTATTAAATGTATGGAATATCAAAAGAACATTCACCTATAAGATTTTTGAAGGACAAGAATATAATAAAAATATAATTTGGTGGAAAAAAGCATGAACTATGTGGCTTCGCATTATGGCTATTCCACTATCCAATAGTGGAAACTCTTCACATTAAATATGAAGATCTTGAAATTAAAAAAGATAACTATGAGAGATCAATATTTGTGTTTTAGTGATAATAAATATACAGTATAATTTAAAGAAAAATAATACTCTTAAATGTGTATGATAAAATAAAATAAGAAAAATTACTAGTTGTAGTTGTATAATTCTAGTATTACTGATTATGTTAAACAAAGTGTTCAATAAAACAAGTATGAAGTAACATAAATGGATCATCTACTCGAACCTATTATGACTTAATGTGAATGCATCCAATAATTACTTGGATGATATTATGCATGAGATCTTTACTAACATAAATGGATTATCTGCTTGATCCTATTATGACTTAACATGAATGCATCTGATAATTACCTAGATGATATTATGCACAAGATCTTTACTCAATCACCAAGAGATAATATAGTATGTAAGTACAAATTTTTGCATACTTAGTTTGGTATGAATAGTTTCAATTGAATGTAAAGATAATTGCTTGTCTAAATTCAAGACATGAACGATTAATTTAATTTAGCACAAGTAATATGCAAGTGTGTATGTATGCATGTAAATTAGTTCACATAGTTAACTAATATACATATATACATGCACATATGCACATAATTATCACAATTAGTTATCCTTGAATCTAACCAAATCTATTATATAGGAACAATAGATACATGTTTAGAAGGAAAAAAAGAACATTTACATAGGTACCTCTTCTCCCCTTGAAGAAAATCATAGAGCAAGGGCACGAAGATCACAATGGCATGGCACGACAAAGTAATGTAGTGATCACAAGGGAATGACAACAAAATCCTAGATCTCCACTGATCTCCACCAATGTTTTGAGCTCTCCACCCTCTTTCACCCACAACTCTCCACAATCAATCAAAAAAATGGGGAATGATTAATGTTTTGTTTTGTTTTCTTTTTTGTTTATAATCCATAATCAACAATCCACAAGATCTCTTTGTATATATACATACATACATAGACACATATATATGTATATACATACATATATACATATAGAAATACATATATATACATACATATATATACAAATACAAACATATACATACATACATGAAAAAAACAATGTTGAAATGAATGTTGAAATGAAAACCATCTGTGACCAAACACCTATGCCAGAGTTACAACATAATGTGAAGTTGATTTTAGATAAGGTAGAGGTAGATATTTAGAAGTTTGATAATCAAAATTTAAGGCATGCGATTGAAGGAGAATGAGAGGCTTTAAAAAGAGACTACATGACAAAAATAACTCACACTCAACTCTTTACTAAAGTTATTCTTCAATTCCTTGCATATGCAATTTTATCACCTTAGAAAATTGTATTTGATCTTGCTAGCTAGAAACATTTGTTGTTCATTTTATTGTACCTAATTTGATGACAATTTTATAAGAATTTTTAATCAACCCAACTAATCAACAACTAGACCCATTTAACTAGGTTATGGCTAGTTTCTTTCTAAAAATATCTCCTATAATATGCATTTGTAAAATTTCTTACAAACTTTGCCCAATTTTCTAGGTTTGCATTATGCTTGTGGAGGATCTTGAGGTGATTCACTTAGTATGGGTTGACTGAGATTTATTGTTTTATTATTTGGATTCTCAAATATGTATGCAACTAGATCAATTTTTCTAGTGTCTTAAGATATAATAAGAACCTTTAAAAAATATCTAAATATACATGTTTAAAAGGAAATATAAAGAGATACCTATTTAGAAGGAAAAGAAATGAACATCTACACAGCCCTTGAATAAAATTGCAGAGCTAGGGCATGACAAAGAAATCATAGAGCAAGGGCATGAAGCTCACAAGGGCATGACATGTCAGAAAAATAGCAAAGACAAGGCATGAAAACAAAATCATAGAGAAAGGAAATGACAACAAAATTCAGAGATCACAATGACATAGAAATGAAATCATAGAGCAAGGATATGACAACAAAATTGCAAAGCAAGGGCACAAAAAAAATGCAAAGATCATAGCAAAAAAATGCACCAATCATAACAAAATAAAAATGTATATCTTTTGCATACATATCTTCACAATCAAAACAAATGGGGAATTATTTATACTATGTTTGTTGATAACAATTTTTCAATTGTATGTTGTCTTTGATGTTACACAAAATGTCAAGTCTTTACCAATCAGTATTTGTCGAGCTCACTCAAGTGATGAAGATAATTTCTAGTGTCTATTGAGTATTCTAGAGATAATCATGTTTGAAGATAGTATCTGCCAAGTTCACTCGGGCACCAAAGAGAAGTTGGAACATAACTAGTGTTAATCAAGCTCACTCGATTACCAAAGGAAATTCAGTTGAGGATGCAGTATTAACCAATTTTACACAGTGAATAAAGGAAGTCCAAAGAAATTTTTTTCTAAGTTAGTGTTGATCGAGTTGGGTCAGCTAACAAAGAATTTTCTTGAATCAACATATTTAGTTTGATGAATTTATTTGTTCGATCTAGCTAACTTAAGGGATGAATATTGAATATTTGTAAGTGTATTCAAGTAGACTTGACTAGGAAAAAGATATAAGTATAATGTTAGGTTGTGGGATTAAAAAAGAGAAGAATGGGATTAAAAAGATAAACCAAGGAAGAAAATTGGAAGGATGGTAGAGTATCCTGTGTTGACTAAGATGCAAAGTTTTATTTGATCAAGGAGGATCAAGTATTGAAGAAAGAATAGAGATCTAAAATCAACAATGCAGTTGCATTATCAATCAGTTCATATCATTGTTACTCTCTAATAATTGTAGTGGTGTAACAAATCTATTAAAAAAGTTAGCTTCACAACTATTTTCCAAATCCTCTAACAAGGTGATATTTCTAGACTAAAGTGTCTAAAGACCTCTAACAAGGCCACTCCTAATAGGGTGATTAAATCCTTTAATAGGGTCACACCTAATGATGTGTTTTTAAACTTTTAACAAGGTTGGCTCCTAATAGGCCTCACTTCATAATATTGAAAAATGATAACTAGTTATAATTGGTGGTTTTTCCCAAATTGGGTTTCCATGTTAAATCTTGGTGTCATATGTGTTCATGTTATTTTATTTATATTTCTACAATTTATTTAACTATGGTTAATAAGATTAAACATTTTAAGAAATATTTATTTCATTAATTTTTTAGTAACAAAGATTCTTAATGTTTGCTGAGTGATTTAGTGCTAACTGTGTTACAAATGTATTTTCAATTTCAATTGAGTTTGGCTTTGACTTGTATTGACATCTAAGGGATTTGGGATTTATTTTTGTGGTAATTGATTCACCCATCCCCTCTCAATTACTCCTCTTATATTTACAATAATTGGTATTGGAGCATTTGGTGCTTGCAGAAAAGGTTTCAAGGACCTACGCTAAATATTAAGATGTCTTACAGAAGGGAGATCCCTAAGCTAAATAGAATTAACTTCAAGGCATGATAGGAACTCATGAGATTGCATTTGGCAACCATTGGAGAATTAGGCCTAAAATACCTAGATGTCAAGTATGTGGTACCTACTAGGACTATTACTATTAATGAAATTATAGAAAAGAAGAATCACAACATTATGATAATTGATATATCTTCAACTCTAATCTATGCTAAATTTGATGTAGTCAAAGACTATGCTACTGTTCATGAGATGTGGATCAAGCTGAAATCCATCTATGGAGGAGATGATAATGTGAGGATAGCTAAGGTAGAAAGCCTCAAAGAGAAATTTGACCAAATGTGGATGAGAGAAGATGAGAACATTGCAAAATATAGTGATAGAATCAAAACCAATGTTTGTGCAATCAGAGCCTTAAGAAGAAAGATAGAAGATGAGATAGTGATAAGAAAGGTGCTTAAATTTTTTTTTCCTATATATGCAGTTAGAGTTTCAGAAATTCAAGAGATGAGATACAATCCCAGGAATGATATGATATTGGATGCATTAGTGGGAAGGTTGACAACATTTGAGTTAGATAACAGTTATAACCATGTTCCTAAATACAACAACCTTGAGTCTACATTTCAAGACAAGCTATCACTCAAGAAGAAAGGAAAAAAATATACAAGGCAATATGAGAGTGAGGATGAAGATGGTTTTGATGAAGATCTTGAAGTCATTGAAGCATTACTTGCAAGAATATTTCCCAAGGGAAAAGGAAAGTACACAAGTAAAATTCCTTTGATGTATTTTTCTTGTGAAGAAGTTGGTCACATTGCTGCAAGGTGTCCAAATAGAGAAGGACACGATGAAAAGAAGAATGGAAAGTACAAGGGTAAGAAGGACTTCAAAATCTACAAGGACTACAAAGATAGAGGTAATAAATCTTGTTACATTGAAAAAGATTATGATAATAATGAAGAAGAAGATGAAATGATCTACATTGATCTTAAGGATGAATTAGATGATGAGAATGATAAGATGACACTTATCTCACATATTAGTAAGAATGATACATGGATTATTGATAGTGTTTTTTCTCACCATATGATTGGTGACTAACCTAAATTTGAGAACTTGGTACATGATGATGGTGGAATGTTAGATTTGGCAATGATGAACCATGTTATGTGAAAGGTAAAGGTTGTATTAGACTAGCCAATGATCTTAGATGTGATAACTCTTATTGGGTTAAAGGACTAAAGCATAATCTACTTAGTGTGGCTCAATTAAATAACATTTCGATTCAAGGTAGAATTCATGAATGGAAAGGACAATCTACTAGATGGGAAAGGAAATCTAGTTGGGACTAGCAAGCAAACAAAAGGTAATTTATTCTACCTAGATCTCAGTGGAAGTTCATGTTTTGTTGCTCAAGTAGAATAAATCTAGTTATGGCATAAGAGGTTATCCCATGTGAATTTTGACAACCTAGTAAACATAAGCAAGAAACTTGACATGGGTGTGTGCAAGAATTGTCAAATTGGTAAGATGGGAAGACAAGTTTTAAAAGAAAGAACTATCATTCTGAAGAAGTGTTGGAGCTGGTTCATACAAACATTTGTGGACCTATTGGCATAGAAATCTACATAGGAGATAAGTACTTTATTTTATTTATTGATGATTATTCTAGAATGATGATTGTTATGTATTTGAAGGATAAATCAAAAGCTTTTCAAAAGTTCAAATGGTATAAACTAGAGTGGATAAAGAGATAGGAAAGAAACAAAAATGTTTAAGATCATAAAGAGGAGGAGAGTTCATTTCTAATGAATTCAATGAATTTTGTAATGAAAGTGGAATCAAAAGACAAGTGTTTGCACCTGGCACACCTCAATAGATTGATATTGTTGAAAGAAGGAATAGATCAATCACAGATTGTGCAAGAACATTGATGCTAGAAAACAATGTTGCTATCAAATATTGGAAGGAAGTAATCAACACTGTAGTTCATACCTTGAACCAAGTTTAGTTTATGAAGCATTCAAATCAAACACCTTTTGAATTATGGTATGGCTATAAACCTAATGTATGTTACATAAAAGTATTTGGCAATAAATGTTATATTTTGAAGGAGTCTAGAAAAGGAAAATTTGTTCTAAAAAGAATATTTATGGGATATTCCAATAAGAGAAAAGAATATAAGTTTCTAAATATATCTTATCATAAACTTATAGAAAGTACACATGTGAAGATTTTTTTGGTAGAAATATTTTTGGATGATACATTGTTTAATGGAAATGATGATTTGTGCAAATATTTTTTTAGAGAAATGAGTAAGGAATTTGAGATGTCAACTTTTGGAGAGATTAAATTCTTTGATGTCTTCCAGATTCAATAGAAGAAGGATGGCATCTATATTACTCAATCAAAATACATCAAGGAGATACTAAAAAAGTTTGGAATGGACGATTCTAGTCCAATTCGAACACCTATGTCTACTAGACATAAGATTTCCAAATATGATGATTCAAAAGAGGTAGATCAATTGCATATAGATCAATGATTGGAAAACTCTAGTGTGTGGTGCATATAAGACATGATATAGCATTAGTGGTTGGAATGGTGGAAATATTCTCTGCTAATCCAAAAGAAAATCATATGATGGAAATCAAAATAATCATAAGTATCTAAAGGGATTTAAAGATTATGGTTTGCCGTATAAGAAAGGAGGTAAATTTGAATTGAAAGCATTCCCTAAAGTTGATTACATAGGAAGCATTGATGATGGAAAGATCACTAATCATGGAGTATTCTTTCTTGGAAAGAGGCTAGTATCTTGGACAAGAAAGAAGAAAAATTATATCTCTTACTCCACAGTTGAAGAAAAATATGTTGCTGTAGCAGTCAATTTTTCAAATATTGTTTGGTTCAAAAACCTATTGATAGATATGAAGGAGAAGATCAAGGATCCAATTGTTATTTTTTGTGATAACATTAGTAATATTAACATTTCCAAGAATCATATGATGCATGCCAAGACCAAGAACATTGTAATTAAGTATCGTTTCTTAAGAGAATTGGTAAAAGATAAGGAGGTAAGATTGGAATATGTGAATACAAAAGAATATATTGCAAACATATTCACTAAGCCATTACCTCAGGATGTATTCTTATATCTAAGAGGTAAGGTAGGGGTCATTCCACTATTTGAAGCTCACTAATTAAATTTTAGTAATGCATCAACCAAGCATGTTGAAGATCAGTCAAGTTGATGCAATATTGTAAAGGGCAGATTGCTTATGAATCAATACATTAGGTACATGGGATGACCATTGAATGCTATCTTTGGTAAGAGATATCAAAGAGGGAGAGTGTTTTCATACATCAAAGAAATTTGGTGTTTGATAGGGAGAGTTTGTTATCATATATCAGATATATTCTTTATATATGTCAGAGATGTCAAAGAGTGAGAATGAACTTGAGTTGATATCAAAGAAGGAGAGATTGATATTGTAGTCATTGCAATCAAAGGTTAATTTTAGAGGGAGTTCACACTGTTGATTGTGGTGACTAATCAGAAAAGTACTATACATACTTCATAAATAGTGGGGTTTGGGGCATCACCCCAATTTTTTTTTTTTTGGGCAGTAGCCGACATATTATGGCCGACATATGGCTGACATGTTATAACCCTAAAGTGGTTTAATACTTTTATAAAAAGGGCTTAGGGTTGGGTATTTTTCATAATGTTGTGATACGAAATTGTTTCTTGTGGCGGTATTGAGCTATAAGGGATTATGGATTGTAATCAGGTTGTAATCACTGGATTGTAATAAGATCAGACTTGCTGTTTGGTGGACGTAGCCCAGGGATTGGGTGAACCACGTTAAATCTTGGTGCCTTGTGTTCACTTCTGTGTGTTCTATTATTTTTTGTTATTGGTTATATTTTCATGTAGTTTTTATTTCTTTTTGTGGTTTATCCTAACAAGTGGTATCAGAGCCAAGTTGTCTTTTAGTTATCCTCTGTAGGAAAGTCTCACGGTTAAGTGGGAGTCTCACAGTTGAGTGGGAGCAATGGCAGATGAGGGTAAGTTGAGGGTTGATAGGTTTAATGGGTAGAACTTCTAGTTATGGAAGATGCAAGTGGAAGACTATTTATATCAGAAGGATTTATGGAAGCTGTTGGAAGGAAAAGCCAAGAATCAGGGAACTATGTCAGAGGTTGAATGGGATCTTTTGGACAGAAAGGCACTCGGAAGCATTCGGTTATGCTTGGCACCATCGGTGGCATTTAATATTACAAAAACAAAGATGACAGAAGATTTGATGAAAACCCTAGTGACACTGTATGAAAAGCCCTTCGCTTCAAATAAGGTATTTCTCATGGAGCATTTATTTAATATGAAAATGGCAGAAGGTGGATCTGTTGCAGATCATTTAAATGAGTTTAATACTATTACTAGTCAATTATCTTCTGTGGGTATCAATTTTGATGAAGAAATTAGGGCTCTCTTGATTTTGTGTTCTTTGCCTAAAAGCTGGAATGGCTTGGTAATGGCAGTGAGTAATTCTGTTCCTAGATCTAGTACCCTAAAATATGATGATGTGATCAGTGTTATTTTAAGTGAGGAAACTCGTAGAAAATCCTCAAGTGGATCTACATCAGGAAGTGCTTTAAATGCACAAAGCAGGGGTAGAACGACTGAAAGAGGAAGTAACTTTGGAAATCGTGGGAAATCAAGAGGAAAGTCAAAGGGGAGGAGGTCTCAATCGAGAGGACCAAATGATTGCTGGTACTATGGGAGACCAGGGCACAAAAAGAAAGATTGTTGAAATCGAAAGAAAAATGAAGGAGATAAATCAAATGGAGACAACGAGGAAAATGTGGTAAGTAACAAATCTGAAGAGGATGCTTTGCTTCTATCTTTAGAGAGTGTTGATGATTCATGGGTTTTAGATTCTGGTGCTTCATGCCATGCTACACCTCATAGAGGCTATTTCACTGATTATGTTCAAAGGGATTTTGGGCTTGTTTATTTGGGGGATAATGAACCCTGTCAGATTGTTGGAAAGGGAAAAATTAAGATTAAGTTGCAGAATGGGAATCATTGGCTACTACATGAGGTAAGACATGTTCCAAAACTAAGTAGAAATTTAATTTCAGCAGGGCAACTCGGTGATGAGGGTTGTGTAGTTACTTTTAATGATAAAAATTGGAAGGTTTCAAAAGGTTCCCTTGTAGTAGAAAAAGGTTTCATGGTGATTTGGATGAAGAAATATATATGGCTCAGCCATAGGGTTTTGAGGTCAAAGGTAAGGAGAACTTAGTGTGCAAATTGAAGAAAAGTTTATATGGCTTGAAGCAAGCACCTCGGCAATGGTATCTGAAATTTGACAGTTTTATGCATGAGCATGGATATAATAGGCGTCATTTAGATTACTGTGTTTATTTTAAGAGGTTGGATGATGATAGCTACATTATTTTATGTTTATATGTTGATGATATGCTTGTAGCTGGGTCTAACATGGATCATATTAAGGGGCTGAAATGCCAATTAGCACATGCATTTGCTATGAAGGATTTGGGGGCAGCAAAAGAAATCCTTGGTATGAAGATTTGCAGAGATAGGAAGAACAGAACATTGACGCTATCTCAAGCTGATTATGTTGAGAAGGTGTTGCAACGTTTCTCTATGGAGAATTCTAAAGCTGTCAGCACACCTTTACCTGGTCATTTGAAATTGACTAAGGAGATGTGTCCCAAGACATAGGAAGAGGAGGATAAGATGTCCAAGGTACCCTATGTTTCAGCTGTAGGAAGTTTGATGTATGTTATGGTATGCACTAGGCCAGATATTGCACATGCAGTGGGAGTCGTTAGCAGGTATATGAGTCATCCAGGATTTGAGCATTGGAATGCTGTCAAGTGGACTCTCAGATATTTGAGAGGAACATCCAATAAGTGTTTACACTTTGGGGGCTCTACTATTGATTTACATGACTATGTTGACTCAGATTTGGCTAGGGATATTGATACCAGGCGGAGTACTACAGGTTATGTATTTACTGTTGGTGGGGCAGCCATGAGTAGGGTTTCTAGGTTACAGAAGAGTAATGCTCTCTCCACTACAAAGGCAGAGTATGTTTCTGCTATAGAGGCAACCAAAGAGATGATATGGCTTCGGTTCTTCTTGGAAGAATTGGGACATCCTCAAAAGGATAATTATTTGTTCACAGATAGTTAGAGTGCCATTCATCTTGCTAAGAATTCAGCTCTACATTCTAAGACCAAACACATACAGTTGCGGTACCATTTCATTCGGTTAGTTTTGGAGGATGGACAGTTAAAGCTGGAGAAGATACATACCAATGACAGTCCAGCAGATATGTTGACAAAGGTTGTAACAAGGGAGAAGCTGAACTCCTCTTCAGCTTCGGTTGGTCTTTTAGACTGAACATGAATAAAAGAATAGTTGAGTCTAGGATGGTTTGATCCAGTGGGAGCCCCATGTGGTAGTGGTATTGCTACAAGATCAGTCTCCAAGTGGGAGATTGTTGTTTAGTGTGGAGCCTAATCAGTCCCCAAGTGGGAGATTGTTAGATTGTGGTGACTAATCAGGAAAGTACTGTACATACCTCATAAATAGTGGGGTTCAAAATTTTTTTTTGGGCAGTAGCCGACATGGTAGCCAACATATTATGGCCGACATGTTATAACCCTAAAGTAGTTTAATACTTGTATAAAAAGGGCTTAGGGTTGGGTATTTTTCATAATGTTGTGATACAAAATTGGTTCTTGCGGCAGTATTGAGCTGTAAGGGATTACAGATTGTAATCAGGTTGTAATCAATGGATTGTAATAAGATCAAACTTGCTATTTGGTGGACGTAGCCCAGGGATTGGGTGAACCATGTTAAATCTTGGTGCCTTGTGTTCACTTTTGTGTGTTCTATTATTTTTTGTTATTGGTTATATTTGCATGTAGTTTTTATTTATGTCCGTGGTTTATCCTAATAGACACTGATAGAGGAATTTCTCATGGATGAGAATTAGAATGAAACTAAGGATATTATACTTACTTTTATTTTTCTCTAAAATTTCATTGTATTATGACATGTTATGTTGCTGTCAATGCCAAAGAGGGAGATTGTTGGTAATAATGGTTCAATTGTATGTTGTCTTTGATGTTACAAAAAATGTCAAGTCTTTAATAGTTAGTTTCCACTAAGCTCACTCGAGTGATGAGAATAGTTTCTAGTGTCTATCAAATATTCTAGAGATAATCATATTTGAAGATAGTATTTGTCGAGTTTGGGTAGATATCAAAGGAAAGTTGCGGGATGACAGTGTCTACTAAGTTCACTTGGGAACCAAAGAGAAGTTTACACAGATTTAGTGTTAACCAATCTCAAAGATTACCAAAGGAAAATAAGCTTAGGATGTAATGGTAACTGAGTTCATGTGGCTAAATAAGGAATTTTGAAGAAAGTATTTTCCAAGTTAGTGTCAACCGAGCTGGGTCAGCTAACAAATAATTTTCTTGAATCAACATATTTAGTTTGATGAATTTATTTGTTAGGTCTATCTAACTTAAGGGATGAATATTGAATATTTGTAAGTGTATTCAAGATGACTTGAATAGGAAAAAGATGTAAGTATAAGTTCAAGTTGTGGGATTGAAAAAGAGAAGAATGGGATTAAAGATATAAACCAAGGAAGCAAATTGGAAGGATAGCAGAGTATCCTAAATTGGCCGGGCTATGAAGTTTTATCTGATCAAGGAGGATCAAGTATTCAAGAAAGAATAGAGATCTAAAATCAGCAATATAGTTACATTAATAATCATGTCATATCATTGTTACTCTCTAATAATTGTAGTAGTGTAAGAAATCTCTTAACAAATTTAGCTTAACAGCTATTTGTCAAATCCTCTAAGAAGGTGGCATTATTGGAAAGAATTAATTAATTGTGTATTATCTTTGACATTACACAAAATGTCATATCATTTCCAATCAATGTATGTCAAGTTCACTCGGGAAATGAAGACAATTTCCTTTATTTTTCAAGCATTCCAGAGTTTGCCTACTTCAAAAGACAATATCTACCAAGTTCATTCAGTCATCAAAGGAAAGTTTGCAGAAGTTGAGTGTTAACCAAGTTCACTTAGTTAATAAAGAAAATGTTGAATGGAACCAATGTTAACTAAGCTCACTTGGTTACCAAAGGAAATTTTTGAATATGCAATGTTAACTAAGTTCACTTGGTTAACACAGGAAAATCATTTCTAAGTTAGTGCCTACCGAGCATGGTTGGCTAATGAAAGATTTTATTATTTTGGCATATTGAGTTCAATTAAATTAGTTGTTGGTTCTAGCCAATTGAGAAGTTGAATATTAAGTTTTCTAAATTTTATTCAAGTTGACTTGACAATGTGCAAGATATAAATATAAGGTCAAGTTGAGGATTGAATAAGATGTAGAAGTGGAAGTGAATAGAAGATTTGATGATCCTTAGAGGAAGTGAATTAGAAGAATAAGCAAAATATCCTTGTTGAGCTGTAAAGATACATTCAATCAGGAAGGATCAAGTTTACAAGCCAGAATTGAGATCTATAATCAGTAATTTAGTTACATCAAAAGTTAGGTCATCTCATTGTTACTCTCTAGCCATTGTAGTAGTGATCTAAATATCTTAACAGAGTTGTCTTAACAACTATGTTTAAATCCTCTAACAAGGTGACATTTCTAATTGAATTATCTATAGACCTCTAACAAGGCCACTCCTAATAGGGCGATTAAATCCCATAATAGGGTCACACCTAATAGTGTTTTTGTAATCTTTAACATGGTTTGCTCCTAACATGGCTCACTTCAAAAGAGTGAAAACCAATAACTAATTGCAATTGGTGATTTTTCTTAAATTGGGTTTCTAGGTTAAATTTTAGTGTCACTTGTATTCATGCTATTTATTTTATATGTATGTAACTAAGTTAAGTAATATTAATCATAGATAATATCTTAAAGATTTCATGTTAAGAAGTTGCTAAGTTATTTAAGTGTTTATTGAGTTATAACATCTACTAGTGTAAACTAAGTGCACGTGTGTTTGTCGAGTTAAAACATAATTTAGTTTATATAGAGTATTGATTTGTACTAACATTTAAGAGATATGGGATTTGTTTTTTTAGTAACTAATTCACTCCTCCCCTCTTCGTTACTCCTCTTATAGTTCCAACAATTGGTATCAAAGCTTTTGGTGCTTGTAGAAAAGGTTTCAAGGACCTAAGCTAAAGATCAGGATATCTTATAGAAGGGAGATTCCAAAGTTGAACAAAGACAACTTTGTAGCATGGCAAGAACTCATGGGGCTACACTTGGCAACCATTAGAGATACAAGGGTAAAGAATATGGACAATGAATACAAGTCTCTTGCTGGAACTATGTTTGTTAAAGAAATTATAGAGAAGAAGAGTCATAATATCATGATGATTGATATTGCTTCATCTCTCAATTGTTAGATTTGATAAAGTCAAAGATTGTAGAACTGTTCATCAAATGTGAACCAAACTGAAGGATATCTATAGAGGAGATGACAATGTAAGGAGAGCCAAAGATGAAATTCTTAGAGGATAGTTTGATTAGATGAAAAAGAGAGGATGAAAATATTGCAAAATAGGTTGATAGAATCAAAGCCAGTGTCAATGCTATCAAAGCTTCCGGTGGAACAATTGATGATGTAATAGTGGTAAGAAAGGTACTTAGAACCCTTCTTCCTATCTATGCAATCAAAGTGTCTATTATTCAAGAGATGAGATGTAATCCAAATCATACTATAACTTTAGATTCTCTAGTTGGAATATTGGTAGCATTTGAACTAAACAACTATGATAATTATACTCCCAGTTCTAGAAATCTTGAGTTTGCATTTGAAGCTAAGGTATCACTCAAGAAGAAAGCTAAAAATTCTCAAAACAATTAATTTGAAAGTGAAGAGGAAGATAGTTCTGACAGTGATCTTGAAGCCATTTAAGCATTTCTTTACAATAAGGTATCCCGAAGGCAAAGGAAAGTATAAAGGTAAGATTCCTTTAACCTATTTTTCTTGTGAAGAAGTTGGACACATTACTACAAGGTGCCTAAACAGAGAAGAAAAAAATGAAAAGAAGCATAGCAAGTTAAAAGGCAAGAAGAATTTTAATAACTTCAAGGACTACAAAGGAAAAGGTAAGAAATATTATTTTATTACTAAAGGTTTAGATAGTAGTAAAGATGATGAAATGGTTTACATTGCTGTAAAAGATGAATCTAATGATGAATTAGATAAAATTCCACTTATCTCTCATGTTAGAAAAAGTGATACATGAATTATTGATAGTGTATGCTCACATCATATGACTAGTGATAAAACAAAATTTGAACACATGGAACACTATGTTGGTGGTAGTGTGAGATTTGGAAACAATGAACCTTGTTGCATATAGGGAAAGGTTGTATTTCACTAACCAATGAACTTAGATGTGAGAATGTGTATTGGGTTGAAGGAAGTATAATCTATTGAGTGTGGCATAGTTGAATAACATTAGATTCAAGGTAGAATTCATGAATGGGAGGGCCAAATTGCTAGATGGAAAAGGAAGTTCTGTTAGGTCTAGCAAATAAACAAAAGGTAACCCATTCTACCTAGATCTCAGTAAAAGTTCATGTTTTATTGCTCAATTAGAAGAAACATGGTTATGACATAAAAGGTTGTGTCATGTGAACTTTGATAATATTGTCAAGATAAGAAAAAATAGAAGAGTAAGAGGTATTCCTAGTTTGAGGAAACTTGATACAGGTCTATGCAAAAACAATTGAATTTGTAAAATGGGAAAGACAAATTTCAGAAGCAAAGACTATCATTTAGAAGAAGTCTTGGAGCTAGTACATACAGACTTATGTGGACCTATTAGAATAGAGAGCTATGATGGAGATAATTATTTTATTTATTTATTGATGATTATTCTAGAATGATGACTTAATATATCTAAAAGAAAAATCTAATCCTTTTCAAACTTTTAAGTGGTATCTAGCAAGAGTAGAGAAAGAAACTAGAAAGAAGCTAAAATGTTTGAGATCAAATAGAGGTAGCGAATTCAATTCCAATGAGCTCAATGAATTCTACATTAAAAAGAAAATTAAGAGACAAGTATCAGTCCCTAGTTCACCTCAACAAAACGGTATAGATGAAAGAAGGAATAGATCCATCATGGATTGTGCAAGAACCTTGATGATAGAAAAGAATGTTGTGATTATTGTTGCAGTGCATACCTTGAACAAAGTATAGTTGAAGAAAGACTCAAATCAAACTCCTTATGAAATATGGTATGGCTACAAACCCAATGTAAGTTACTTGAAAATATTTGGTAGCAAATGTTATATCTTGAAGGACTATAGGAAAGGTAAATTTGATGTCAAAGGTGATGAAGGCATATTCCTAGGATACTTTTGTAGAAGTAAAGCATGCAAGTGTTTGAATCTAACTACTCATAAGATCATAGAAAGTGCACATGTGAGGATTGATGAATTTGTAGAAAAGGGTGAAGAGGAAAGCAACAAAGAACTTGAGGATTATAGAGAGTTTTTTTATTATGAACCTGATACCATGCCAAATCTATTTGGAAGTCAGGAGGCGTCACCTCCCAAGTCCCTAAAATCTCCAAAAGCTTCCAAGTTGCATCTAATACAACCCAAGTCAAAGTTTGAAGGACTTGACTCATAGTCAAACACTACCAAGTTGGTGCTTCAGGAAACTGAGTCAGAAGGACCCAAGTCACAGATAGTGGGACCTAAGCTTAACATATAAGATCATGAAGAGGTTAATGGAACATGTTCTAAATCCAAAGTACTTGTGTTAGCAAGATATGTCAAAAAGAATCATGCACCTGATCAAATCATTGGAGACAAGTCAAATGGAATAATGACTAGAAAAAAATTGATAGGTATGTATTTTCTTACTAAAATTGAACCTAGAAATGTTAAAGATGCTTTGGATAATGAAAGTTGGATTGAAACTATGAATGAAGAAATAGAAAAAATAGAGAAGAATAAGACTTAGAATCTTGTTACTAGACCCAAGGATTAAAATGTAATTGGTACAAAGTGAGTATTCAGAAACAAGCTAAATGAAGATGGAGAAGTTTCAAGAAATAAAGAAATATTAGTTTGTAAGGGTTATTCTCAAGAAGAAGGTATTGATTATGGTGGAACTTTTTCTCCTATTGCAGGATTAGAAGGTGTTAGAACTTTACTAGCATATGAAGCATACAAAGGATTTAAAGTTTATCAAATGGATACATAATCTACATTCTTGATGAGGAAGTCTATATTGAACAACTTGAAGGTTTTGTAGATCCTAGAAAAAGAGATATTATCTATAAATTTCATAAAGCTTTGTATGGTCTCAAGCAAGCTCCTAGAGCTTAGTATGAAAGACTTCATAACTACTTGAAAAATATTGGGTTTCAAAGAACAAATGATAACAACAATTTGTATATCAAAGAAGGACCAGACAAGAAGATTGTCTTGGCATAAATATTTGAGGATGACACTTTATTTATAGGAAACAATGACTTTTGGAAGGAATTTTTAGTAGAGACGAGTAAAGAATTTGGGATGTACATGTTTGGAGAGATAAAATTCTTTGTTGGATTGTAAATCCAGTAGTAGAAAGATGGTATCTATATTACTCATTCCAAATATATCAAGGAGATATTAAAGAAGCTTGGGATGGAAGACTCAAAATCAATTAGAATACCTATGTCTACTAGACATAAGCTTTCCAAAAATGATGATTCCAAAGAGGTAGATCAAACCATATATAGATCAATAATTGGAAAATTGCAATATGTAGTGCACACAAGCATTGATATTGCATTAGCAATTAGTATGATGGAAAAATTCTCAGCAAATCCCAAAGAAAATCACATGATGGAAATCAAAAGAATCATGAGATATCTGATAGCTACTAAAAAATATGGTTTCTAGTACAAAAAATGAGCCAACTTGGATTTGAAAGCATTCATAGGCGTTGATTGGGCAAGAAGTGTTGATGATAGAAAAAGGACAAGTGGAGGAGAATTTTTTCTTGGTAGAAGACTAGTATCTTAGACAAACAAGAAACAAAATTGTATTTCTCAGTTCACAACAGAAGTAAAATACATGGTAGTAGTAGTTAATTTTTCTAATATTGTTTGGTTCAAGCAACTATTGGTAGGTATGAAGATAGAGATCAAGGATCTAGTGGTCATCTTCTATGATAACACTAGTGCAATCAAATATATCAAAGAATCCTATGATGCATACCAAAACAGAGAACATTGCTACAAAATGTCATTTTTTGAGAGAATTGGTACAAGATGAAGAGGTAAGATTGGATTTGAATACAAAACAACAAATTGTAGATATATTCACTAAGCCATTACCTAAGGATGCATTTTTTTTGTCTAAGAGGTAAGTTAGGGTTGATTCCCCTATTTGAATCTCATTAAATGTAGCTTAGTGATGCATCAACTAGAGCATGATTGAAGATCAAACTATTGATGTAGTATTGATAAAGGCACATTGAAAATGAATTAGTACATGAGATACATTGATATTCACTAAATATTTTCTTTGGCATGAGATGTCAAATAGGGAGAGTTTGGTTGTCATATCACAAAATTTTGGTTTGGCAATGTCAAAGAGGAAGAATTTGTATAATATCAAAAGAGAGTTTTTTATCAGAAGAAGATGTTGAAGGCAGAGTTTTATTGATAGAGGGTGAAACTAAAGGAAAAGGGAGTTCACACTGATAGAGGGAGTTCTCATGGATGAGAATTAAAATGAAACTAAGGATATGTTCCTTACTTTATTCTTGCTCTCAAATTTCATTGTATTATGACATGTTGTGTTGCCATCGATGCTAAAGAGGGAGATTTTTGGAAACAATTAATTAATTGTGTATTATCTTTGATGTTACACAAAATATCATACAATTCTAAATCAGTATATGCCAAGATCACTTGGGTGATGTAGATAGTTTCTTGTGTCTACCAAGCATTCCAGAGTTTGCCTAGTTTGGAAGACAGTTTCTACTGAGTTCACTCAATCGTCAAAGGAAATTTTGTAGAAGTTAAGTGTTAATTAGGCTCACTTGGTTAATAAAGAAAATGTTGGATAGAACCAATGTTAATCAAGCTCACCTAGTAATCAAAGCAACTTTATGAATATGCAATGTTAATCGAGTTCACTTGATTAACATGGGAAAATAATTTCTGAGTTAATGTGTACTAAGAATGGTTGGCTAAGAAAGGATTTTATTCTTTTGTCTTATTGAGTTCAATTTATTTAGTTGTTGGTTTTAGTCAATTGAGAAGTTGAATATTAAGTATTCTAATTTGTATTCAAGCTGACTTGACAATGTGTAAGATATAAATATAAGGTCAAGTTGAGGATTGAATAAGATGTAGAAGTGGAAGTGAATAGAAGATATGATGATGCTTAGAGGAAGCAAAGTAGAAGGATAAGCAAAATATCCTTGTTGAGCTAAAAATATACATTCAATCAGGAAGGATCAAGTGTACAAACAAGAATTGAGATATGTAATTAGAAATTTAGTTGCATTAGAAATCAAGTCATCTCATTGTTACTCTCTAACCATTGTAGCAATGATCTAAATCTCTAAACCGAGTTGGGTTAATAGTTATCTATAAATCCTTTGACAAGGTGGCATTTCTGATTGAATTATCTAAAGACCTCTAACAAGGCCACTCCTAATAGGGTGATTAAATCCTCTAATAGGGTCACACCTAACTATGTTTTTTGTAAGCTTTAATAGGGGTTTCTCCTAATAGGGCTCACTTCAGAAGAGTGAAAATCAGTAACTAGTTATAATTGGTAGTTTTTTCCAAATTGGGTTTCCAAATTAGATCTTGGTGTCACTTGTGTTCATGCTATTTCTTTTATATGTATGCAACTAAGTTAAGTAAGAATAATCATAGATAATATCTTAAATATTTCATGTTAAGAAATTGCCAACTTATTTAAATGTTTATCGAGTTGCAACATATACTATTGTAAACCGAGCACATGTGTATTTTCCTAGTTACAAAAAAATTTAGTTTTTATAGTGTATCGATTTCTACTGAGATCTAAGGGATCTAGGATTCATTTTTGTAGTAACTGATTCACCCCTTCCCTCTCGATTACTCCTCTTATATTTCCAATAGGAATTTCTAGATTGAAGTGTCTAAAGACCTCTAATAAGGCCACTCCTAATAGGGTGATTAAATCCTTTAATAGGGTCACACCTAATAGTGTGTTTTTTTAACTTTAATAAGGTTGGTTCCTAATAGGGTTCAATTCAAAAGAGTGAAAAACAATAACTAGTTGCAATCGGTGTTTTTTTCCCAAATTCGGTTTCAATGTTAAATCCTTGTGTCATATGCATTCATGTTATTTGCTTTCTATTTATACAACTAAGTTAATTATGGTTAATAACATTAAACATCTTAAGAATCATTTATTTTAGCAATTGTCAAGTAATAGGGATTCTTTGTGTTTGTTAAGTGATTTAGTGTTAACCGAGTTACTATAGTATTTTTAATTTTAGTAGAGTTTGATATTGATTTGTATTGACATCTAAGGGATCTTGCATTTATTTTTGTGGTTATTGATTCACCCCTCCCCTCTTAGTTACTCCTCTTATATTTCCAACTATGTTTTATTTTTTTATTTTTATACTCATCTGGGTGTCACAATTATGATGCCAATATCGATATTGCAATGATGTTAGGGAAAATTGCAAAAAAAATTAAAATCACCATAAATTACACTACCATTGCAAATTGCTATCACAATTTGACCCCAAATGTTGTAGTGTCTCCAACTGAATCTCCTGCCACCAGATCTTCACCTTCCCCTTCATTTTTTTCTTTTCAAACTTGACCCTATCAGGATCTTCAATATCTTCATACTCAAATTATTCCTCCAATTCATTGAGCTAATTGATCAACTTCTTTGGGTTAATAATTTCCAAAAATGTAGGAACCTCAAACTTAGGTCTTTTTCCAATCTTGGAGATGGCCTTACAAATTCTTTCTTCTTCTTGGTTCAAAATAGCCTCTTCTTCGACATTTTCTTCTTCTTCATCTTCATCCTTGTTTTTATCTCTTACAAAAATATTTATTCCTCTATGCATTTTTTTTTCCAATGCTTGTATTTGTCTCTAGAGGGCTATAAAACCCTTAGGTGTAATAGTTACAACTCTCCCACAATGCTTTCTTCATGGTGGCATTTTTACACTCCCATTGAAACCCTTTTGCAAACTTCCTCACAATCGACAATCTTTCTACATGCTTAGCTCAAACCATGTTCCTGGTGTAACTAGCTCATAGTTGGTGATCTATTTATAGGATCGAGAACTCTTTCTCTAATACCACTTAAAGAATGGTGCTCCCCTTAATACCAAATGCACACAATAAAAACAAATAAACAAGAGCAATTGGTGAGAACAAAATATGGGCTTCTTATTATTGTCACAATTGTATAATTATAGAAGTTTGAAATACAATTTACAAATCCACATGGGTGCCTTCCTTACAATAATTTGCAACACAAAGCTGCAAACTATCACCCAAAGTTGTCCTAAACAATGTATGGGCATTCCTTAAATAGGTATTTTTACACCACTTGGGAAGTTTCTAGACATCAAACCCTAACCTTGGAGACCGACTAACTTTAAAATTACATAAAGAGTTGGCCTGATACACCTTTGACATTTAACTTGGAAATTTTGGTAAGCCCAAATTTGGAAAGCCATAACTTTCAAATTATTGCTCCAATTGCTTATTATATTCACTTTTTAGAATCCTCAACTTCTATTCTACAGGGTTTGACTTGTGCAAGCTACAGTCAACCCCTTTTCGAGCCCATCTTGAGCTTCTAAGGTATTCAACAATTATCCTAAATTTTTTAATACAAAAATTGCACACCAAAAATACTTATGATAGGGTTCTGAGCCTCAATTGGTGGGTTGATATATCTAAGATGAGAATCCACCTCTTAAATTAGGATATTTTGAGCTCGTATGACCAACTTACTAGGTAGCAAGCTTCTAGAAACAATAGTGCTACACTTAGACAACCCTTATTCAAGAAAAAAAAAGGAAATAATTTTTGGGTGATGCAAGATTTCTCTTACACCCAGGATGCTCCTATATCAATTATATGGATGAACCTGCCCCCAATTATGGAACGCAAGATGTTCATTGACTAAACATGATGTATATTTTCATCAAGATACTTTCCCAAAGAGCATGTTTGTTAGGTTTTCACTATTGTATGAAAAAAATTCTCTTTATTTTATTTTTTTGTACCAAGATACATGTTTGCTAAGTTTTCATCAAGGCAACTATCTTCCTTTTTCCTTCATTTATTTTTGGACTTTTTATTTTATTTTTTTGTCATTTTTGATTTTTAACACTATTTAGAAGATAACATACATATGACATGACATGGATGAATAACTTGAGCATCTTATTCTTTGAATAGTTCTCTTGAAATTTATGTAATAATAGACCATGACTATGATAGTATGCTCAAAGAGATTGGTAGGGGAATGAAAAATGGGGATAAAAGGGATTTAGGCTAGAGATTGGATAGGGTTGATGAAAGGATGGGAAAAGCATGTAAGATGATGGAGGGAATGGAAGAAGGATTGATCTTTAGATGATGGAAATGGATGCAAGCACAAGACTAGCACACATCTTGAAGGGTGATGGAATGATGGAGTTAAAGGAGATTTTGGATTTGGCAAAGGAAAGGATGTGGATTTTTGGACATAAGGACCCAAAATGAATTTGGACGGTGGATGATTTTTTGATGGAGGGTTAGCAATTTTGGATGCCATCTTTGATCTTTCTTTACAACTTTGTGCTTTATGAATCTTCTTAGACATCCACATATATTTTTACTTTTTATTCTTTTGTGGGACCTTTGATTGCTTTATTTGTAAAAGAGATTTAGGAACCCATATTGTGTTTGAGTTTACATTGATGGGTCATTGTGGCATTTTTGATATTTCTTTTTCCTTTTGGATCATATTGTTCTTTGTATTTACTTGTCAATTAGACTAGACATGTTGATCCTTGACTACATGTGGATTCCTTGACTTATAGATCTTATGGTTGGCATCTAAGTTACTCAGAGATTAAATGGATTTCATAGATGGAGGGGAATTATGTGGAGAGCTTTTGGATGGGTGGAAGGTTTTCCAAGATGTGTGCCTTTGTTGACTTGCATATGGGTAGGGGTAAGTGGATTGTGAACTAGTGGTTGGCAGCACATATGGACCTAAAATAGATGGAAGGGGTGAAAGAAGAGGTATATGTTTGGATCTAGAATTGGAAAGAATGCCAACACCTTGAAAGTGAGTTTTAGGACTAAGGTCATGACCTTTAGAAATCTTTTTCATATGAAAGGGTTTTTATGTACTTTGTTCTTTAATGTTGGACCCTTTGACTTGATAATGCTTTTGATTGGTACAATACTTGCTACTAGACGTAAGCCCATTTTTAAGTGTATATGATATGGAATAACTATTAGTTCCATGAATTGGACTATAATTGATAGAATTATAAGAATTAATTTGAAGTGGAAGGGGTTCATGAACATCTTGCACAAATTTATTTATGCCATGAAGGGGGTTGAGAGGGATAATGGGATCCTTTAATAGAATAGAGGTAGTGGTAGGATCATCCAATAGGTGGAATCTTGTGGAGGATATAGGGGGATAATGGTATCTTGAGAAGGATATGGAGGGATAATAGAATTAGGTGGTTGACATGAAGGAATGATAAGATACTTTGGAGGATCTAGGAGTAATGGGATACTTTGATCTTTTCTTGGATTTGGATCATTATGAAAAATGGAAGGGTGATTGTGATCTTTCTTAGGAAGTGAAAATTCAATGGGAAATGGAAGGAAATTTTGGTCTTGAGATGGAAGGAGATCATCATGTATAAGGGTAATGGGGTCATCATGAGGCTCAAGGGAAATATGATCTTGGTCAAATATTGGATGGGGATGGTTATTGCTAGGATCTCGATCTTGATTTACTTTAGGACTCCTTTCTTTTTTCTTTTTCATGACATGGGGTACCATAGTTTGAAAGGGGATTAATGTTTGGATATTATGGATCTAGAATTAAAATTGGACTACTTGAAATGGGATTGCCTTGAGATGGAGGACATAATGTTATTTTATCTAGAATTTGGGAATTATGAAATGGACTAGGATCAAGAATAGGACTAGCTTGGTGTTTTTCTATGGATAGCCCTTCAGGGGCTTCAACATTGGAAGCGAAACTTTAGGATGATAAAGGAAAATGCTCTTGTGAAGGTTTGGGGGATGAAGGAAAAGAGAGAGACATGGATGTTTCTTAGAGGTTCATTTATTGAGTGAAAATATGTATTGCATCCATGTGAATGTTTTGGGATGAGCCATTGCTAGACATGGATGAAATATCATCTTTTTTTTTTCAAATAACTTTTAAAATATTTTCTTAAGAGTATATGGTTTAGATTTATTTTTTTTCATTGATCTTATTGGTGTTGTAGAGTTTAAATGTACATGTTGTACAAGTTTTTTGGGTTTTCCATGTTCCTCAAAAGGATTCACATTGATCATGTTTGTTTGATGTAAAAAAATTAATACGTTTGAGTGTGCTTGGTTGAGAGAGACTTATTGGATTTTTCAACATAAAATTTTCTAGATTAACTTACAATTTTTCCAAAGGTCGAGTTGTTTGCAATGTTGGTGTTGATTGAATTATTTGCACAAAATGTTGTACACTTATTTTAGGTTTACTTGATTAAAATGGAATGAATTTTTTTTCAAAATCAAGGGGTGGACCCCATTGGATCATGACATGTATTGGTGAAGTGTTAGGTGAAGATACCATGTTACACATGCCATTTGGAAAAGATGACACATGTTTTGAAGTAGGTTTGCATTGATCATGTCTTAGGACTTGGTAAAAAATGGCTTGGTCTTCATCATGATTATATTGATTAAAGTTTTCATTTTCCTCATTGATTTTTGCAATAAGTTTTGGTATTTTTTAATCTTTGCATGAGAAATTGCACATTAGCTTTAGGAAAATATTCTATTGAGAATTTACAAAGTGTAGCCATGTCTACATGATGTTTTTTCAACATTTTCAACTTGTATTTCCACCTTTTGACCTCCTTGTCTAATTGTTCTTGCAATTTTTTGATAAGGTGTGCATGGGATCCATGTGATTGATTTTAAGATGTGTAGGGTATTGCTTGTATTGGATCAAAAGAGTTAACACCTTATGAGATGTATGTCATGTTGGAGTCAAAATGTGTTTGTGAACTACAAATGGTGCTTGGATCAAAGAATGTTTGTGTGTTCTTATCACTTGCAATGTACATGGATTGGTATGAGTCTTTTAGCCTTGTAAGAGTTTGAGATCTTGAAAGGATTGGAATGAAGTCTAAATGAAAATGAACCTGAATATGAGGGATGTATGCAAAATGCACTTTGTTTTTTTGGGGTTTTCTGGATTTTGAAAATGCAAGCTAGGATGTGCAAGATTTGTTTTGGATTTTTGGTTTCAGGAATAAAAATGCATCTAAGGTATGATAATGCAAAGATCCCAAATGTATGGAATGAAAATTAAGGTGCTGTTTGGATTTTGACTAAGGTATACAAATGTAAATGAAATGAAGTACTTGTGGAATTTTGGAAAATTAGATTGTAAATGCAAGCTAAGGGTACATATGCAAAGCATTTTTTAGGGATTTTAGAGCTTTTAATTATTCTAATGCAACTAAGGACATGTGTATGTTGATGATATGCAAAGTTAAAGTGTAATGTAGGGGTATACTAAGGTTTGACTATGCAAAGAAATGTGAGTTTGAAATGTTTGTGGACTTGGACAAAGTAGAGGTTTGGATAGTACTCCTTGGACTTTGGAGGCTTTTCATGTGTGGAAAATGTTTTTGGATTTGATATGAAAAATTTTTGGGATGTGATATGAAAATGTTTTAAAATGATAATTTAAAATGCAACTATGTTTTTGAGTTTTTTGGGATAAAGGAATGATATTAAAATCTAAGAGATATGCAAACCAAGGTTTATGCAACTATGGTTTATGCAAACTAGGATTATAAAAACTGAGGACAAGATTATGCAACTTACGTTTAAAATGAGGATTATGACAACTAGAAATATGAAAAATGAGGTTTGAATTTTAAGAAAAATCTTTGGAAAACACAAGGCTAAGAATCTAACCTTACAAGAATGAATATTGGATCTTCACCAAGAAATAAAAAGAACAAAATCAAAATGACAAATTTGATAAAAGGACTAAGTCAAACCCATCAAGACATAGATGAGATTTGGCCCAAATAAACTTTATAAAAGGAAAATGACAAAAGGACCAAGGTTTAGATACTTTATTCATCCAAATAAGGAGATACTGTAAGACTCATGTTTTGTTTGAGTTTTCAACAATACTCAAAAGAGTCCGAGGTTCAAAATGATGGCAACAATAGGATCAAAATGATGGCTAGGATAGGACCAAAATGATGGCTACACAAGGACCTAAATGCAAATTAGAGATTATGATAGGATCAAAATGACGACTATGATATACAAAGTGCAAGATATCTTAATTGCAAAAATGAGGATATTGTTGGGATAAAAATGACGACTACGATATGCAAAAGGAAGCCTAAATGAAAAAAAGCCAATTTTGCAAGGACTATGATAAGTACATTATAATGTAAAATGCAAGATGAATATGAAAAATGAATTCTAAGAGGCATGTTATAAGATCCTAAGGCAACAAGTTTGGTTTTCCATGTTTTACAATGTTTTGGGACAAGTTTGACAAGTGTATTTTCGCAAAATGTTTTTGAAGGTTTCGAAAAAGTGTTTGACAAGTGTATTGTTTTGAAAATTTGTTTTGAAGGTTTTTGACAAGTGTTTGTGCAATTTTATGAATTTGGAAATTATCTTGATTAGTGAAAACACTCACACAAGACACATCAAACATAATGGTTGTTGTTAAAAGTGAAAATGCACACCACAAGCTAGGCTGAAAGCATAGTACCCACTTATACCAAAGTTCTAGCATGCTTATCCATGAAAGAGGATAACCTGGGATCTTGCTAGCATGGGCTCACAACTTAGAATGCACTCATTTCTCAGGCATGCCAAGATATGATTTCCAAGGGGCATCATTCCCAAGGAACTATTGTCTCTACAAAGGACTGCGAGAGTATGGGATGTCTTTATGGGAATGGGTGACCCGTTTAGCTAGTGGATAGAAAGATTTTGGCCAATAAAACACTGTTTTAAGTATAGGACACTTTATTTATCATGTGGATGATAAAATCTTGCAAGAAGTCTACCAATCTTGAGAACCAAGGTTTGATGCACCTCTAAGGGTACAAAATGAGAGCTATCACCTAGCCATATCATTGATTGGACATTACCCACAATTGAGCCTTTATATAGCGATTAGAGTGGAGATCTAGCTTTGGCCTATAACCACTCTGAAGTCATCCCTTGGTGTACCCAATATCAAATACCTTGTTCTAAGGAAGGATTCTCTAAAAGAATTACACAAATTTCTCTACACCCAAGATCCATGAAAGCAAGGGGAGGGGATACATCTATATAACCCTTTGGGATTTATACATTGTAGACATGTTAAGCAGAATAGAAAAAGTTCATTTTAAAGCACCAACTAAAGTATTTTCTAATTTACTAAAAACCACACAAAATGTTATGACAAACCTACAATGTCTTCATCATACATCTTGCATTAAATGCATTGTAGTTTTTTCAATATGATATAATCTTCATCCCATGATTACCATAAGCTATAAATAGATCATTATTAACACAAAAATACTACTCTTAAAGAACTACATAGATTTCTCTTCACCCAAGTTCGATAAATGTGAGGGGAGTGGATATGTCTATAGCCCTATAGAATTTCAAATGATAAGAAGCACCAAAATCTTAAAAGAAAAAGTTCATTTTAATCACATAAGCACATGATTATTCATCTAATTAGAAAGGAATTGTAATAGAAAACATAACTTTATTGTTCTTATCCTTCCTAATTAAAATTGCATGATATTTTTTGTTTATTAACCAATTAAGAAAGGAAATTTGATAACATGTGAAAATTTGTTGTTCTTTCTTTCCTAATTAAATCTAAGTGAGGATTGAAGAGTTATTTGACTGTCCTTATTAGGCTATGTGATATTTGTTGTTCATTCACCTCCTAGTTAGACTATGTGAGTTTGTTTTTTATTTTATATTGCTGAAAATAAGAAAATTTGAGCATGTAAACAAAATAAGACTAGAATAATGGTACAAGATTTCTCATTTCACCTAAAAACATATAAGAAGAGAAAAGCACATTAGTATAGGATGCACATTAAGTTCATCAAATGTACTAGAAAAAAGGTGAGAATGCATAATAGAGGGACCAAAAACTCTATAAAATGATGCAAATAATCCTAGTCAAAACATAAAATCCATTTGAAATTAAAAGATATTAAAACAAGAACCACCTTTCAAATGTAGCTCCTATCCCCTCCTTTATTATCCATAGATTTGAAGTTTTTGTAGCTCTTGATCTTGACAAGATGTACCTACAAAATGATAGCAAGATGATAATGATATGATAATGACAAAATGAAAAGATAGCAAGAACACTAGGATAATGTGGCTAGCCAAAATAAGTGCATAAGAGCTCAATTTATAGGATTTTGAAGCCAAATGCAAGAATTGGAAAGAAAGAATGCAAATTGGAAATTGTCATAGTTAGGTGTATAACATGGAAATTTTCCATGAATAAGAGGTGAAATCTAGAAAATTATGACACAACATGACAAAATATGATAAATAGTAAGAAATGTGCATAAAAAGATACAAGAAGGTGGTTGAGGAAACTATAAGAGTAATGCATAGAAAGTGTAAGAAGACATAAGCTAAAAAGTAGGACAGTGTGAGAGTTGGAAATTTGAATTTAAAAACTCATAATTCCTTCTAAAATGGAAATTAAGAATTTTGGAATTAGAAAATTCAAAAAAGGGAAATGGGAAATTAGAATTAGGATTTAGAACAATGGGAAATTAGAATTAGAATTTAGGCAATGGGAAATTAGAAAATTTGGAATTAGAAAATGGTAATTTAGGAATTAGAAATTAGGAAATTAGGAATTCTCATAATTCATGAAAATGGAATAAATTAATTAATAAAGATTAATTAATTGAAAAGGTTAGCAATGAGGAATAATTAATATGGGTGGATGAAATTAAGTAATTAAGAAATAGGAATATACTATAGATTATCTAATTCTATAGAAATAATTAACAAATTGATTGGCCAAAATGATGAAATAAATGCAAGATAACCCTATTGAAGGATCATGATGAAAATTTTGATAAATGGAATGATATTGGAAATTAAACATCAAGGACATAATCAAATTGATGAAACAAATGATGCCAGGTTGCTTGACACAAAATGATGACTTGTCAAGGATGCATGACAAGGATTGACGAAATGTGACTTTTAATGAACATTGTAAATGTCATAAGATTGATAAAAATTGATTGATAAGATTGATCATAATAACATCAACAAACACAATCAATGCTATTAAATTGATAAAATAAGAACAAGATTAGACATTGAAGGACTCAATGATGTCAATAATCGAGCTAATAACAAATGATGACAAGGCACCGAGGGACATGACAATGCCAAATATCAAATTGATAAAATGATGACATCCCAAGTACACATGACATGAATAAGCAATTGTTGATAAGGCATTGAAGGATGTAACAATGGCTAAAGGATTGATCATGATGATTGATTAGGTTTGATTTCAAGTGATTTTGATGCCACTAAATTGGTTTGAAAGGTTAAGAAAAGGTTAAGATTAGATATGAATCAATTTAGAGATGATTTGGATTTGACTAAAAAGGGTCACAAATGATGAAAAATATGTCAAAAGAACATTGTGAAAAAATTCTACATGATGATCAAGTTGGCCAAAAGACCAAAGATAGTGAACTAAGAAAATGGGACAAGTTAGGGTGAAAAAGTGATGAAAGAGTAGCTATGAACCATTTTTGAGCATCTAACAATATAGTTTAGGATCAATGGAGGATTAGCCATTCTTTAGTTTTATCTTATTTTCATTGAGTTTTATATGATTCTTATCTTCTTTATGTTAGTTTTCTTTGCAATTTTGGTGTTGAGGATGTAAATTCACTAAAGTGTCACCCTATTAGGTTGTCCAAAGCTCAAAGTGTAGAAGGGATTGATAGATCCTTGTTAGTTGGGATGTGGCTATCCTCCAAAAAAAAATGCACATTTGACAAAAATTGAAAAAAATCAAAGACACAATGGATTTTGCTGAAATTTTAAGCATTTATTCTTCATGATTTGTATGTTTTGTAATAAAAAACAACAAAAAAATTGAGAAAAAAATCATTGCGTTTTCAAAGATCTGAAGAAAAAGAAATTAACTTTTCGTGCATTCTGTTTGAAGCATAGTTGACAACTAGTTGGTCCAAGTCTTGGATATATTTTTATAATTGGAGGTGGCTTCTCCATAGAAAATTGAAAGGTCAAATTGGTGGCTATTTACCATAACCCTTTTTGGGAACCAATAGCCCCAACATTCATCAAACAAAAGATTGGGATGAGGTTCTAGGGCTTAGCAAAATCTTTTCTTGAATTTTTGTAATGATAATTCTTGGTGTTTAGAATCAATCTTTTGTTATGCTAAGGGATGTTGCATCCCATTAGTGTGTTTTGACTTCATACAACACTATAATTAGTAGGTTATACTTCAATTGGAATCTCTACCATTTGGCTTGGAGAATTTGTGTAGGTTTTGACAATTTTTGCTTTGGTAATGGTGTTAGATATTTTATACTTGTGTTAAGGGTCATTCATGTTAGTAGGTTTGTAGAGGAGCCCTTTTATTATAGTAGGAATCTATTTCAAACCCTCCAAAAACCTTCATCTACATTTCAATACGTGTAGTATCATAAATCACACATTTTGGAAGGGATGATTCACACTAGTAAAAGGAGTGATCTAGAACCTAAAGAGGCAATCATAAGATAAAGAGCAGTTCCCAACCTTTTAGAAAAGTTTCCTAAGAAAATATTTTTTCCAACGATCTAGCTTGAATGGTTATTATCTCAATTTTGGTTACATGTTTTGTGCCATGTTGATACTTGTGAGTGAGTGGGAATGACTATTGTCTAGTAGTAAGGCTTGGGTTGGATATTGGAACTCCCCATCATTCAAGCTCTTGGATACATATTTCATGGAATGGGCACCTATTCACACTTGATCCTTGTGATTTCCTTATGCCTTAGGTTGAACCAAAGGTGAAAATGACACTTCAAGTTTCATTGTTTAGGAAATAATCTTATTTCAATTCTTTCCCAATTGTGAAAGGTGTGTTAATTATTCAATATTCTACTATCAAGTTAGAAAAAGAGTCTTCCCTTTGTTTGAACCACAAGGTTGTGATGTAATGAAGTTTCATGCTTATTCAATCACTTTGTAAATTTATGGTGTGCTCTTATAGTTGTATTTTTTTGGGTCATAAAAAATTTTAGTGTGTAGCTTGAAACATCTCTTGTTTGCATAATTGTAACACATTAGTGTTTGCATAATTGTAACACGTTAGTTCTACAATTGTATGGTAAAATGATACTAATCTCTTCATTTTATAATTTTTTAAAAAATGCACGCCCCTTTATTATGTGCTAATGTATTACACAAATCTTGAGGTATTAAAATTGTGGAAAGGCCCACTTAATATTGAAGTCTTACTGCATGTAATAGATGCTTTTTGATGATAGGGGTACACAATACATCTTTGGTCTTCAAGAATCATTCTTAAAGCCTTCTTCCTTGATGGTTTTGATGGATATAAGATACATTCTCAAGGTAATCTTTATGCCATCCAATAAAATGGTAATTGGAGAAAGTGCGATGTTTGACTTGTGCGACCATCCCCTAATGTTTCCAATAGAGTAGAAAGAGAGGTTGATTGGTTTTCAAGAAATTGATTACATTTACCCATGCTCAGGGTCTAATGTAGGAGAATGTGAGAGAAGCATGAGAAAAAGATTACACATAGGGTTTAATATAGGAGCATGAAAAGTTAGACAAAAAGGGAAAAGTTCACTTATGTGGAGGGCTATGAAAAAACTAGACAAAATAGCTAACACCAAAGTAGAAAAATTCTAGTTAAAAAGGTAGTTGAAATGAGCTACAAAACTTTCAAGACTTAGATAGAAGGTTTTTTTATATTGGTTTGTTGCAAGACCAAGGTATCCAATGGGCCTAGATTGTGGTTATATGTTCTTTTGTCCACTTTCTTTGTCTCATATTATTTTTTCTATTATTCCTAACACTTTTCCAAAGTACTCAAAAAGGAAATATTAGAACCATTCAAAATCATTAACTCCATAGTTGGAAATCTTTTACCAATAAAAGAGTTGGAGAAACATTAAAACTAATCATCTCTATCACAATAAACCACTCATTATGGGCCCAAACTTGATGGATCAAACAATCACCTCATGGTGATTTGTCATAGACCTAGTATGGAGGTGTATCATTTTCCATATGGAAATAATTTTTTCCTTTATATATAGGAGATGGGGTGAAATTCAACTGAGATCTAAGTATAGCAAGACTTGTCCTGAGCAAGAATTGATACTTGACCCATCCTTCCACTATATAGAAGCTTTTGGATGGGTTACTACTTAGAAAGGCTAACATAGAACTATCCCCAAGTAGTGTGAGAAAGTGTCATGGTTGATCTATGCCTATTCAATCTCAATTGGCATGACCAATGGATAACCTTATGTACCACAAGGGTTGGAAAAATAGGCAACAAATTCTTCAACACCTTAGTTTTTTAACTACCATAGAAAGTCTAACAAGGGCTTGGGAATCAACTATGACAAATTTTCTCAATCAAACAAGTAGTATAGGTGAAAGGCCCATATTGATAAATGCAAAATAATGCAAAGTATTCTAAGATATAGGTAGATGTGAAAGGTTGGGAAAAAAAAAATGGTTTTGCTTGATCTTACCAAGGATTAACAAAATCTTAGAGAAATATGATCAATCTAATATGACGCAAACACAACCGGAAGAAAATTTTATAAGTCTACAGAAATAGGAAAAAACCAATAAGGACTTTGAGTCAAATTTGAATCAAGTAGAAATTGGGGCAGCAAGCAAAGGAGACGGTAGTGAAGGTCAAAAAGACAATGATATCTATTATAGCCCTAACTAAAACACCACTTTTGTGGTCCTCAAAGTTACATGTGTAAGAGCTTATAGATTTAAAAAAGGATGAAAATTCTAGAACTAGAAAATGGGAAGATGAGAAAAAAGTATATGAAGTAATCAAATACACAAGAAAAATGGAATATGAAATCAATTAGTTGAAAACCATACAACTTCTCTTGGTACTTTATTATCCTCAATTAAGGTCATGTAAAAGGTCAAAAGAAGAGTGAGAGGGAAGAATATGCAAGTTCTATGAAAATGGTATAGTTGAGACCAAATGGTGCTTCCTCACTGAGCACATCCATGTCAAGTACGATGCCATCTTTGAGGTTGGCATAAGCATAAACAATTTATTTGAGGAGCATATGATGATGCAAACTGCTAATTTGATTGTCAAGATTCATAGCATGATATCTGATCTAGAAAGGAATATGGAGTTCATATAAGGCTACCACTCATGGTCCCTTAGATAAATGGTCTTGTAGATGTCCTTAAAAATCTTCATTCATTCATTTACCACAAGTCTGATTCTTATGTATTCTACAAAAAAAATAGACTTACAAAGAGTGTCTTTTGGAACCACAAATTCCCTAAGGAATGTACCAAGTCCAACAAAATAAAATGTGTGCATAAGAAAACCACTATAGGGATTTGTGGAAAACTTTAGTGGCTACCATTTCCAATTGGCTACTCCCATCATGTACTATTCTCCAATTAATATTAGCTTCTACTTCTATAGACTTTATTTTCCTTAAGAATTTGCCAGTTATTTGTAATTTGGGTATGTTTAGGTTGCCTTTTACAACCAAATGAAAGAAATTGTAGAAAGGTCTGTCAATGTTTTTTATTTCGATAACTTACAGGATCGTGTTTATAAAATTGTGCCTAGGATTGAGATTTCTTCATGCAAATGGCTATCCTCTTATTGACCTTGAGAGTCTAAAAGATTCATAATTAGTCATGAGAATCATCCAATTCTATAGGAAGGTCACTTCTTTACATTACAAATTTTGTTTCTGATTAACATAAGTACTTTTTTTTGGTACAAGAGATTTTTAAAAAAATTGTAGGACAATTTTGTATGGATCTAAGGATCTTATATACCAATATTATGGATGTGGAATCCTTTAAAATATAATATTAGAATATGCTACTAAATGAAAAAATGAAAAAAATTGATGTCTTAGGTAGAGGATGAACCCCTACTCTAAACTGAAGCATTATTAATGAAAAAGAGAATAAATTTGACCATCAATAGAAAAACATTTATGTTAAAACACTTGACTTATAAAATGATAAAATTCCTAAGGTTGAAGTGCATACAAAACTTGTGTTTGAGTTCTCAAAAAGGTTTAATTAACAATGACTTCAGTCATCAACCCAGTCCAAATTAAAGCTTTCTTCATGTGAGGCCTCACCTTGACCCATCATAGCATATATATTTTATTTACATCTTGAAATTAGAGACATTTGTATTTTGATAGCTATTCGAGACTTAGATGGATAGTGGATTATGTCATCTATTAATTTTGATACTTTAGTAGTGTTTTACATTTATGATATGCACTAACAAATTGATATTATGTATGAAATGATTGAGCACATATGGATGCAGTTTTATAACATGATAATATTAGTTTATAAAGTGATGCAAAATGTTAAATTCAATTATGGTGATTTATGATATGTAGATAAATGTTAAGTTGAATATGATGATTTAGGATATGCAAATTTATTATGATGGTTTATGATATACAGAATTGAGATTCTAAAACCTTGAATGATTTAATTGAAATGATTAGGAAAGGGAATTTAAATTGAATTATGTCAATATGGATTTCATAAAATTAAAATTATGCATTTATGATATATAAATTTTATATGACCTTGTTGGACTACTAATGCTCAAGTTTAATGTGCAGGAAGTGGTACCATGGAAAATCTTGTGGGGAATAAGTTCCAAACATTGTGAACATAGTTTAACCAAGGTGAATCTTTGGAAGATTCAAAAGCCTCATTTTGAAAGTATTTTGCTTTATAAATGTACAGTTTCTTGCTTGTGGAAATGTTTAATCAAAAAGGTGCATTAGGAGCATGTCATGGAAATGTGGATGTGTTTTAATGTGTCACTTGACACTTGTGGATTTTGTATGTAATTGACATTTCATTTAGGGTTTTGATCATGGTGATAATTTACCCTAAAACTAATTATCTTCTTAATGAGTGAGTAAAGCCACTTGACAAGGGGTAGGATGGGTCACAATCAGAGGAAATTCGAATTTGGACTTGGCTAGGGTTTTGAGGGGTCATTAGGTGGTCCCAAGGTGTCTTTTATGATAAAATAAGTTACCCATATGATAGTATATCAAGTTAGGAACCTAATTTTGATCATGTGAGTGCCTAGATAGCCTAGGGAGGCCCTTTACCAATGCATTATTTCATCAATTCGAATTTGGAATTGTCACATTTGTTTTCTCCCAAGTTCCCACTAAGTCAAATATAGAAAATTTAGAGGAGACAAGTTTGTAAGAGCAAGTGGATGGGTTTCTTTGCCATAATAGTTAGTGAGAAGGCCCTATTTGAGAGCCTTGGACAAATTAGTGGGTTCTTTACCCACTCTCTAAGTTTAGAGAAAGTTAGGTTTGGAGGGAGATCAAGGGAGCTCTACTACAACCATCATTGCCTTTATCTTGGACCAAGGTTGGTGCTTTAAACCATGTTTCAATTTCTTTCTTTTAGTATTGCAAAATAAATCTGCAAATATGGAGAATTTGTCAATGGAGCATGAATAGTATTGTGAATCTTCGCATTGTAGGTTTTGGTGTTGTGTTGTGGCAATGTGAATGTGTATTGTGTTCTTGAAGACTTCTTGGTTTTTTCTTCTTGATTTTCTTAGTTGGATTTGAATGTTGAATGTGATAATGGGTGTGAAGGCTTCACTCACCTTTGGGAGGGAAGAGAAGTCTTGGGTGAAGGGCTTAGTTGGGCTCAACATTGTAGTTGAGAAGATTTATGTCATGATGGAGAGTTGTTTTCCTTCATGGAGTATGGGCTCCATTGAAGCCATATACCTTTGTTGTTTTAGGAGATACAAGGGGTTTGTGTGTATGAAGGGGAAGATTCTTGTGATGGCCTTGAGAGGTAAATGCAATTGCAATTGCAATATGATGTTTATGTTGGTTATGGCATCTCCTCTTTGAAGAGCCCACCTTCACCCAATGTAAAATGATTCCAATGGTGAATTAATGTGCAAGCCATGGGAGGGATTTTTTTTGTGTTATGTGTTGTATTTCATGCAATAGAAAGTGATGTATGTGTGTAACCCATTTGGATTTTGTTTCCCCATGCTCAGTGGGTGGCTTCATAGAAGCCTAGGATGGGAGGTGAGCCTCTATGGTTCCTAGTTTGTGCATTATGTGCAGATTTTGGGAAGATGGATTTCCTTGAAGATGTTAGGGTTTCACCCTTGAAAAGTTGGAGAAATCAATTGTGCAAAGAGAGACAAATGTTTTATGTCATCTCAAATGTATTGTGGTTTTCAAGTCTTCATTGTTATTGCATTTTTATGTAAAAGGGATTGTTCATCATTATATGATGTTGAAATTGTGTAAGGGAAGACTAAGAAACTGTACATAGTTCTCTTGTAAGTACATATTCATTGTAAATATTTACATTATGTGACTAATGCAATATGGAAAATCATGTAAATAAAATACTTCTCCTTTCAATTCAATTAATGTAAATATTTAATAGAGGTTGCAATTTGTTTCTTGGAAATGCTTGATTTAATTCAATACATAATCAGACATAGTGTAAATGTGAAGGCTGTGTATTCAATAAATGGAAGTGAGATATCCTACTTGAAAGTTCATTTTGTGTATACAAATTAAATCATTTATCTTTCCAAGTTCTATTATATTTTTTAGATAGGTAATACCATCACATCATTAAAACATATTCACAAAGAAAAAGTCATGCTAGAATTAGGACAAATCTAGTTTGAAAATAAAGGCATGGTTCAATACCCATAAGGGGAAAAGCTTGTAGGTGCACATTAAGTCTTTGGAAAATGTATGGGAAATAAAATTAATTTATGTGCCATTACTGAATGAGCTTCGCACCTTGATTCTAGCAGAAGCCCATCGTACACCTTACTCGGTACATCCAGGTGTCAAGAAGATGCATGCTAATTTGAGGCATTTATTCTTTTGGTCTGGGATGAAGTGGGACATTTTTGATTATGTGGTTAGGTGTCTTGAGTGTCAGAGAGTTAAGGCAAAACACCAGCACTCGACTGGACTTTTGCAACCAAATCTCATTCCTTCATGGAAGTGGGATATCATCTCCATGGATTTCATTATATGATTACCGATGACTGTTCATCATCATGATGCTATCATGGTCACCATTGATCGGTTGACTAAGGTGGCACATTTTTCTCTGATCAGGTCTTCCTACATAGTAGCTTCTATAGCTAATGTCTTCATGCGTGACAATGTGAGATTACATGGCATTCCTAGAAAGATCATTTCTGATAGGGATCTTGTATTTACATCCGCATTCTGGACATTGTTGCAGCATGAGCTTGGAGCGCAATTAAATTTCAGTTTGGCATATCATCTAGAGACTGATGGTCAGATAGAGAGGGTGAATTAGGTTTTGGAAGATATGTTATGGATGTATGTGATGGATATGTAGACACATTGGGAGGACTATCTCTACCTAGTGGATTTTTCTTACAACAACATGTATCACAGTTCTATTGGCATGGCACCATTTCAGGCATTATATGGACGTCCTTGTCATACACCATTGAGTTGGGATAGTCTTGAGGATTACATCCAATTGGGTCCTAAGATGCTTCATGATATGGAGCAATAGGTAGTGCATATCCGTGAGCACTTGACTATGGCACAAGATAGGCAGAAAAAGTATGCTGATGCTCATAGGACAAATAAGCAATTTTCTGTGGGAGATAAGGTTTTCTTGCAAGTGCATCTGTGAAAGAGTTCGATATGATATGGAAAGGGTTCTAAGTTAGCACCTCGCTTTGTGGGACCATTCGAGATTCTAGAGAGGATTGGCCCAGTTGCTTACCGCCTTGCTCTACTGCCCAACCTAGCTCGCATTCATGATGTTTTCCATGTTTCAGTACTTAGGCAATATATTCCTAATGTTGTACATGTTCTTTATTGGAATGCGTTGCAGGTAGAGGATGGGCAGCTGGATTTGGAGCCAGTTCATATTCTAAAGTAGCGAGAGTTGACCCTCAAGGGTTGAACCATCGAGTAGGTAAGGGTCCAATGGGACCCTACTAATGATTCTCTAGCTACATGGGAGGATGCAGCTAGATTACGAGAGTTATATCCCTACCTATTTGTAGTCTTCCAAGAGTAAGCCTAATCCAAGGGGGGGTGGATGTAGTGCATGCCCTCGTTCACATCTTTCTAGACATTGTTGCTATTATTATCAGACTATGTTAGACTAGTTTTATGTTGATGGATTAGTGGTATTGTTTTGAGACTATTAGATATTATGTTATGGATTAAGTTGATATATGATGAGATCATTTAGACTTTACATTTCATGTATGCATGATGATCATTACATTGCTTTCAATTATTGATGATGATTAGTTAGATGGTTTATTATCTCATGTGTTTTATTATGGATACTTACCCCATACTTGCATGTGTATGGTGTGCGTGTTTGCTCTTATTGTATGGCATTTCTGATGTGGTTAAGGAAGCGAGCCGTAGTCACCTGCTAGTCAGGATCTACATGATGCACCACTTCCTGCCATTGCCTATTTAGCTTAGTATTATATATATATTGTATGTACATGCATGGTTTTTATACAGGTTGCAGGTACCGGGTATCAACTTCCCTGAATTGCTAGGATGAGCGTACCCTATTATACTTTCTCAATGATAAGAGAAGGGAGATAAATTCTCAAGTCCAAATCCCAAACCCTTAAGCCATTTTTCCTAGTGAAGTAGGACAAGTATCTGGATATTTTACCCACCAAATGTGTCGGATGACATATTTCATGATTTTTAACCCTTTAGACTGATTTTGTATGAATTGTTCTATGATGGGTTTTCATATTTTATCTTGGAGGTCTATGGTGAATTTTCTATTAATTAAGTCTTAATAAATAGATTTAATTAATAAATTAATTATTTGGAGAAAATTAATATAATATCATGATCTTTGATATTTTGACTATAATTAATTAAATGAGAATTAATTGAGAAAAAAATAAATAAAAGAAAATTAGAAATTAGAAATCAATAATAATTATAAAATAATAATAATAATGAAAGTTATAAAAAAATTAAATAAGAGTTATAAGCTTGCCTAGGAGTTAACACACCTTTTCATTTCTCATATGTCAACAACACAGGGGTTAGTGCACCAATTAAGCACATGGTGTCTACAACCTAATGACTCATCTAGAAGGTTGGAATAGACTCATGCTTAGTTGTCTACACCTTCTAGTTGTTTCTAGAGACATTCTAGGTGCTTCTTGAGAGTTCTTTATATTTAGGCATTCCTCGAAGCTTAGACACAGCGTGGGAGAGCATTTTGGAGCATTGGAGGACTCAGGAACTTTGGAGAAGGGAGGAGCTTGCTTTGCACGTTTTCTAAGAAAAAGCGAATTAGCATCAAAATTTAGGTAGACTCTTGTGAATTTACTTATGATATTTCCGCATCTTGTACTCCCTATCTTCTTTGTGTCTTCCATATGTTTTCTAAAGAATTTCATATTTTGGTTGTATGTATTCTCAATATGGGCAGTTAAAATTTATTCGAGAAAACTTTATATGCATAGATCTGAAGAGAACATGGGGCCAGGGTTTAAATTGTAGCCGAATCCATTAGAAAATTAATTGGGTAAATTTGGAGAACAAACATTTTATAGATTTCTTAAAATTGCAAGTCTTTAAAAATGATCTTAATATGAACATGTAAATTCAGATCTGCATATATATATATACACACACATTTATATATATATACATACATATGTATATATACATACATATATATTTAATTGAAAGTACGAACGATATATTGCCGTGAGAATTTTAAAAATTGTATCGCGATTTGTATTGAAACAACATTTAAAAAAAAAAATGTATTGAAAACGTTATTAAAATAAATATGTTATAAACTATGGAGGGTTGGGTTATACCTCGTACCTCCCTCTTTTTTCATTCCTATGTATGTTGATAGGTTGCAAGGTACCTGCGTATGCAGAGTACCCACGATAAAGTACTGCCTTTATGGCAATGGTCGCAGGGTACCTGCGTATGTAGAATACCTGTGATGGTTTAGTCACGTGCCAACAATATGAAATTGGCGACGACTCAATAAAATTTGATTTTGGCTTTGGTTATTAATAGTAATATAAGGAAATCAATTTTTATATAACTTGATTTTATAATGTTATTAAATGTCATTATCAATTGTTATATATATATATATATATATATGTGTGTGTGTGTGTGTGTGTGTGTGTGTATATATATATATATATGTATATATATATATATATATATATATATATATTTATGTATGTATATATATATAAATAAATATATATATATATATGTATATAAGTATATATGTATATATATTAATAATAAATAATTAATATATTATAAAAATAATTGTATTAAAAGATGTTTTCTTTAATAATAAATTATTTTGTAATGTTTTGGTATGACAATATAGATTTGATTTAATTAATTGATTTGAATTATGAAGAGAGGATGATTATGAAAAGTATTGGTAATTCTCATGTTAAAATATACAATATAAATTTGATAGGGGTCATTTTCAAACAATTTTTATATAAACAATGGAACAAATAGAAAATTGAGTCTAATGGTTTTGGGAGAGAAACTTTTATCTGTCAAACAAATACATGGGTTAGGAAAAACGTTCAAAATGTTCCTCCATTCATTTTCCAAAACTAGAAATGAAAACTGAGACCTCCACACTCTATTCAAAGATGTAATTTTAGCAAAACCAAAACATGTGTTTGCATTGTGTTTTCTCTATGCTATTTGTTTTGGGTTTTGGGTTAACTAGTGTTGACCAGTTATAGGATGTCTACCAGAGGCTTGGGGGTTATGATTGTGATGTCGTGATGAGTCTTATTTCTGATCTTTATTAACCCAACTGTGGTTATGTGATGGAATGCTCTATGTAATATTTGTAATTACTGATTGTTATAGTTGAGATTCATATGTATGAGACACTTGACCTAATCATTTTTGAGTCATCGATCAGTTATCCTTGGGATATTTTCTAGTCGCCATGATGGGACTGAAATGTTGATTTATGATGTCATGTTGTGACACGTTTTGACTCAACCATTTTGGAGTCTTCGATCAGTATGATTTGAGATATATTTTGGTTATTGAGAACCAATGGATACTTTTGATTATCAGTGATGCTTCAATTGCCAATAGAGAGCTGTTGTGGTCATGATTTTCTATGGATGCTTTTCAGATGCTCATGGAGATTTGATGCATTTATTGTGGATATTTGATGTTCTTATTATGGATTATCTTTTTATTTTTCTTTCCAGTCGCTTGTATAGGACTAGGGTCATTTATGATTCCATGAGCTTAGGGTAGGTTATTTGCTTGTAGTGTCGGGAAGTGGCTTGTAATGGGGGCTGAGGCCCTAAGAGGCTATCGGGGTAACTCATTGTAAGTTGTTTAATAAGTGAAAACATTCACACCTAATACTGACTAAATGAACCTAAAAAGATAATTGTTTTTGTTCTTGCCCATGCCTTGAGTGCTTGTATAGACTAGGATGGGAGTAGAAAGAATGCATGGTTGCGACCTTGCATTCCATAGTATGCCTTGTCAGTATGAGAGGATACTAGTGGCTGCATGAGGATTAGTAAGGACCTGTGGAGTTTAGCTAACTGCCAAGGTAACTTCTACATGATATATGCGATGACACTTTTTCGCTTGCATAGTAGGTTCCTACATATCTTTGTGTGCCTTTGGGAATTAGATGTCAGTTTTATGTGATGGAACCTTTGAGTTAGTATACTTCTAGGATTTTGAGACTTAGAGAGTATTCTTATGCTATGTGATTTTGATAGCCTATTTGGGACTTGAGGTTATCTCCTCAGCATGGTGGGAGTGGACCACTTAGGTACCATGCGGTCGAGTGGTAGTGTTTTTCCACTCTTATCATTTGAGATCTGTTTGAGACATCGAGGCTGATGTGTCCTTCGTGATGGTGGATATGTATCCTTTCACTGATGATTAGCATATGTTAGATGATGTTATCTTATGCTTATATTTTCATGTTGGATTACTTTCTGTATATGATGTAGTATATGTTAGGAGTGACATTCCTACTATGTTAATACTGATGATCTCTTCAGTAATTTGGAATGTCACGCACAGAGGGATGGCTAGGATCCACGATGGTCTAATGATGCTATTAATGGTTGGGAAGAACCATGCACTTAGTTTATTATGTTTGATCTTTATGATAGATGTATATATCTTCTATGATGATGTAACGTGTGTATCATGTGATTATCTTTACTTTGATGTATCATGGATTAGAATAGGATGATGTACCTTATTTCACATATGTATATTCTTTTAAGCTTTTCATACCCTGTGACATGTATAGTGGTTGATTGAGCATTTAGAAATGTAATGTATAAAACATTGTACTTATCATTATTATTTCATGTGGTTGTTGTATTAGATGGATTCAATAATGTTAGTTGATTTAGATGTAATTCAACGTTAAGGGATCCTTATAGAATTTAATCTATTATGTATGTTATGTTTACCTTTAGATGGACATTGCTATTGCTTCTGTTATGGTGCATAAGTTATATGTGGTATTTACTTTCATGTTTTAAAAAAAAACTGCTACCAAACTTAGTGAAATTCTAGGATAATTCTTTGGATCCCTTGGCGCGGCATTACATTTTTATTATGTAATAAATCATATTGTCTTAAAACTTTATTATTATTTTAATTCTTTTAAAAATTGATCTATATTTTTACATGTAATAAATTATAATGTTTAAACCTTTATTATTATTTTAATTCTTTTATTACTTCAATTGAAGTAACATTTAATAATTAAAATGTAAAATAATATTTAAGTTTAAACTTTTAAAAATAATAACTAAGAGTTTATATTATCCATCTAATGAATTTTAAAACTAAAAATAGATATCCTTTTTAAATTTATTTTTAATATTATTTTTATCTTTAATATTTGTTTAAAAAATCAAAATTATATAAAAGCTTTATAAATTCAAATGTGAATAAATATAATTATTAATTATTTATGCATTTAATGTTTCAAATATTATAATTATAATAAATGATGATTTACTGTAAAATATTAAAAAGTAGGAGTAGAAACTAATTATCATAATTAAATAATATTTTTTACTTAGAAATTTGATTAAGTTATCTTGTTCAAATATTTTATTTATATTTATGTTATAGATGATTTATTGAACTTCAATGTTTTTATCATGTATGAAATATTAGTATTTTATAAAATCATAAATAATAATTTATAATTAGACATTTGATGTAATTACAATTATGTTATTTATATTTGTGTTGATAAATGACTATAATAAATTCTAAGAAGTAAAAAGGAGTAAAAATAACAATTTTAATAATGATTAAACAAATAAGTAAAACTTAAAAATTTGATAGAATTACATCGTTAATAAATAAATTTCATAAAATCTTATTTATAATTTTTTATGTGCACTATTTACATTTTATTTAAATTTTTTATAATAAATATTTAAATAATAATATTAAAAACTTTAAATTTAAGTATTATTTTACACTTTTACCAATTAATATTAATTTAATAAATAAATCAATAATAATAATTTTAAAAAAAAATTTATAATTCATTACATAAATATATTTCCATAAAATACTGACTAATTTTACTTTTTTTTTTTTAAATTATTAAATTTCCATAAGTTAAATGAATTCGTATTGATGCATTTCAAAATTTTCTCTTAATTGTTATAAAATAAAATAATAATAAAAAATCTTTTCAATGTTTAAAAGAAAATGAATTGTATTGTGTGGATTTTGAGATTAGACTCTCGCTAGGCATTTCGAGACAGAGATAGGGACGGTCAGAGTCCAAGCACATTTTATTCCAAATATTTAATAGACAAAATATGTAACACTGGCTAGCTGGTGCATATATTTAGCTATTTAGCCAGTGCTAAGTTTTATTTCAAATAAAAAAATGTTTGTAAAAGTCATCTTTAAAACAATTCTTTTCCCCTAACATAAGTACCTAGGGGGAAGTGTATTGCAACAAAAGTGTCCATTAAGCCTCCCCCATGTCATGTGGACCTAGGAAGGAGGGGGAGCCACATTGGGGATGGGAAGTAAGTGGGGAGTTTTGAAAAAGGAGAATTAGGTGCCTATTTTGGGAGTTGAAAGTTTGGGGATGGGTTAGTATAAATGTTTTGGTATTTTTTGGGTGTAGGATATACTGGAATGTAAGGGGGATTAATAAATTATGTTTGGGGAAATTATATGCTAATATTACAATTAGATATTTGTATGAGGCATATGTTAATAATAAATAACAAATGAGGTAAGGTGTTAGATTGGTGATTAGGTAGGATAGTTAGTAATGTTGGAAGAGATAGTTATTAGGACATTAAAATAAGTTTACTTTTTTTTCAAAAAATAAAATTGTTTTGTTATTAAGAGGGTTTTCTTTTATTAAAATGTAATAAAGATCTAGTTTGTAATTAAACTCAGTATTAACTAAAGAGGGAGCTAGAATTATACCTAAGTCAGTACTAATAAATATAGAGTGATATGTATATTATAATTTTAAAACAATAATAAAATTTATAATAAATTAAAATAAGATAAATAAAAGGTGGTAGTCATGATAATTACATTAGAATGAATATCCTAATAAGTAATCTATATAATATACAGATTACACATGTGAAACTAAAATAGGAAAGGATGTGATATATATACGACACATTATAGTGGGAAAGAAATTTTATGGATGCATACTAATTTAGTACCAACAAAGGAATTAAATGGTAGAGGGCAATATAATACTTGTAAAAATAATTTACTCTATATACATAGTGTAGTGATAATAAGTAACTTAGTGACATCTTGTTGTAATGTTGTGTGTATGCTTCGTGCTCAACACCTTAGTTTATGTTCCAAAAGAAAGCAAATTTAAATAAAATTAGATATATAGACATTTAACTAAAGCATATCCCTAAGCGTTAACTTGAGATTCTAGTATCTTAACCCTAACACCTAAGACCTAGTTAGAATATCAACATACTTGGAAGTTGTTAAGTATTACCTCCAACCCATGATCGAATTAGTGATATGCTAATGTCCTTAGAAACTTGAGTTGTAGATTTCAATCTCTGTGTAGTTTAATAGTGTATATCTATTATGCATAGATACATGTGTATTGTCCCTTGATGTAATTTTTTTAAAAAAATAAAATAAAAAAAATTGTTGGTTGTATTTTGCCTCATAAATTTAGGGCATGGCATTATGGTATTAGAGCAATTGGTTACAACACTAGAGCCTAACCCATTGCACTTAACTTATTAAAAATGAAACTTATGTGTAGGATGCCTGCCATTACCCGTAATGGTTACTGGAGGGCTAGAGGTCCTAGAGGTGTACGAGTGGCATCTAGAGGGACAAGACATGTAGTTGTCAAACCTCCACCTGAGCAACCTTAAAATCTTAATCAACTCTTGATAACCATTCAGAATCTTATCAGAGTAGTGTAGGAGAGGATGCCACCTATAGTCCCATAGACCTAACAATAAGGAATGGGGGATCATAGATTCGATAATAGGGAAAGAAGTGGGAGTCCCCCACCTAGAGATGTAGCAGGACAAGGTGACCATGAAGAGGCCTTAGTTCATTAGATTGAACCACCAATCATAGAGCCACCAGTCATAGTGAGAACAGCCAGAGACATAGGGAATGAGATTATGGATTTGATCTAACTCAAGCCACCTCTTTTTTACAAAAAAATGGATGGTACACAGCCAAAGGCATGGTTACATAGCTTAGAGAGGTGCTTCAGGTTATGACCATATGAGAGAAATCTGAAGGCCCGACTTGCTATCCACTTATTATGAGATAATGTTTCCAATTGGTGGAAATAAGAGAAGACCATAGGAAGAGTTAGAGTAGAGACACTTAACTCAAAGACATTTGTGGCCAGATTCAAAGACATATATCTTTTAGAGCAATTCAGATAGAGTCAAATTGAGGAGTTCCATGACCTCCAACAGAGGGGTTTTACTGTAGCACAATATGAGAGCAGGTTCTTAGAGCTCCGTCCTTTTTTTGAATACATAAAGGATGAGAAGCTATGGATCTATTGATTTACCAAGGGTCTTAACTTGTCTCATTATAATTTAGTATGCCTAGCTTTTCCAAGCACTTTTAGGGAGGTAGTTGAGACAACATTGGTTGCAAAAGATCTCTATAATAAATAAGAATCCTCAGATTGATCTCACAACTAGAATTACTCCCAACATTCAGGAAAACATAAACCCTCATGGAAGGGTAATCAAGGTCAGTCAGCAGGGTCCTCTAAGTCTCCACAAGTTTAGCAAAAGTCAAAAAAAGATAAAGGATAGAAGTTAGCATAGGGGTATCACGGCTCTAAGCTTGAGTAGTGGTAGTCTGAAGGGTCTCAATGACATCGAAGACCACAAGCTCCATATGCATAGTCAACTAGGACTTAGGAGTCTTGCCATGGTGGGTATAGTAGATTTGACAAGATAGGTGGTTACTAGCAGTCTAGGTCACAGGGCATTTAGATTCAGACTCGTGGGCCTTGTTACGCTTGTAGTGGTATGGGACATATAGCCAAAGAGTGCCCTTAGGGACCAACAACTAGTAATTAGCAAGGATCCACTTCAAAGCCTATGGTAGGAGACATGGGTAGATCCCACAAGGTATTTTCAATAGTTAATAATTGCCAAGCTGAGTATCAAGCTATAGTAATTGAGGCTATATGTATAATCAAGGGTATTAAGTTTTGTATTTTCTTTGATTTTAGAGCTACCAATTCTTTTGTATCTCCTTTTATAGTGGAGCATTATGAGCTAGTGGCAACTAGGTAGAACAATATTTTGGAAGTCAAATTGGTATTTGGGGCTAAGGTGATAGTTAATTCTTATATACATGATTGTCTAATTCAAATTGGAAACATGAGCATGATCACAGATCTTTGAGTTACCCCCTTAGGATCGTATGATGTAGTCCTTTGTATGGATTGGCTATGTGCACATAACACTAAGATGGATTGTAGAAAAAAGACAATTAAGTTTCTTGATGATTTTGGTACTCCTATGGTGATCTTAGGGGTGCAAAGGCCAGTGTCTCTTTGTATGATCTCCACCATGCAGCTTAAGAAGTGTCTACAAAAGGGATGTTAGTTGTTTGTAGTATCTATCAGTAATAAGGAGGAAGATGATGACAAGGAACTATCTCTAGATGACTATCTAATACTACAAGAATTCAAGCATGTGTTTCCCTTAGAGCTTCCAGGTATGCCACCACCTAGGGTAGTTGATTTCCATATAGATTTGGTACTAGGAGTAGAGCCCATTTTGAGATCTCCATTTAGGATGGCTACACATAAACTCAATGAACTTAAGATTTAGTTGGATGAACTCTTGGAGAAGGGGCATATCCATCCTAGTGTACCATCTTTGGGTGCTCTGGTGATCTTTGTGAAGAAGAAAGATGGGTCTTTCAAATTATGTATCAACTACTGAAAATTAAATAAGGTAACAGTCAAGAATCAACCACTCCCTAGAATTGATGACCTATTCGATTAGTTATAGGGTGCTTGAGTATTCTCCAAGATAGATTTGAAGTCAGGATATCATCAATTGCAAATTGTCGAAAGTGGCATTCATAAGACTGAATTTTGTACAAGGTATGGCCACCACGAGTTCATAGTGGTACCATTTGGTCTTACAAATTGCCTAGTTGTATTCATGAGCCTTATGAACAGGGTGTTTCATACATTTCTGGATAACTTTATGGTAGTGTTTCTTGATGATATATTAAAATATGCATGTGATAAGAAGGAACACGAAGAACACTTGAAGTAACTATTGTGATGCTTAAGGGTAAAAAAACTATATGGCAGTTTTTCCAAGTGTGCCTTCTTCAAGAAGGAAGTACATTATTTAGGTCATGTGATATCATGAGATGGAATCAGAGTGGATCCATCCAAGATGTAGGCCATCATGGATTGGCTAGCATCGACTAATGTTTTAGAAGTTGGGAGCTTCATGGGATTAGCAAGATATTATAGATGATTTGTGGTAGGATTCTCCAGAGTAGCTCATCCCATCACCTCATTTCAGAGGAAAGGAAAGAAGTTTGAATGGACAAACAAGTGCAAGAGGGCATTCCAAGAACTCAAGAAGGCACTCACTAGTCCACCCATTCTGGCAGTACCTAATCCTTCATTAGATTTTGTAGTATGCACAGATGCTTCAGTGGATGGTATTGGAGCCGTTCTCATGTGGAATGATCATGTCATAGCATATGAGTCTAGGAAACTCAAGACTCACAAGCTCAAGTATCCCACCCATAATTTGGAGCTTGCATTAGTAGTTCATGCCTTGGAAAGATGGCACCACTTTCTTCTAAGGCATCACTTTGAGCTTCATTCAGATCACAAAAATTTGTAGTATATTTTCACATAGCCGAATCTAAATGCCCGACAGAGGAGATGGATGGAGTTCCTATGTGAATATGATTTTGATGTACATTACATTAAAGGAAAGGAGAATGTAGTTGTAGATTCCTTGAGTAGGAGACATCATGAGATATCTTCCATGATTATTGAGACAAATTCGAGAGAGCACATACTATAGCATCTTCTCAAAGATGTATTTTATACAGAAGTTTGTTAGTTAGTCCATTCTCAAAGATGCCTAGAGGGAAAATTTTCTAATTTTTAATTGGGTTTGGATGGATTACTATGCCATAAAGGGTGCATTTATGTACCATCCTCAAGTGACTTACAAGAGTTTATCATTTTGGAGGCATAAAAAGCACGCTATGCAGCACATCTAGGTGTCATGAAGCTTCATGTAGATTTAAGGCAATTATATCATTGGCCAAGAATGAGGATGCAGATTGCCAACATCATAGCCAAATGTGTAGAGTGTCAGAGAGTTAAGGGAGAACAAATACATCCAGGTGGACTCTTGCAGCCACATGAGATACCTAAGTGGAAGTGGGACACTATATTTATGGACTTCATATTTGGTCTTCCGATGTCTTCTCATCATCACAATGCCATCATGGTGACCGTAGAAACTTTGACCAAAGTTTCTCACTTCTCACCTATTCACACTACCTTCACAACACCCATAGTGGCACAGGTATTCTTGTGAGATATTGTTAGACTCCATGGCATTCCTCATAAGATAATATCAGATAGAGGCTCCTTATTTACCTCCTCATTTTGGAGGGAGTTGTAGACATCACTGGGTACCAAGCTCAACTTTAGAATATAGCCTATCACCCTCAAACGGATGGGAAAAAAAGAGAGTTAACCGGATCCTAGAGGATATGTTATGAATGTATGTGATGGACCACCAGTCCAAGTGGGAAGAGTACCTCCATCTTGCTAAATTTTCCTATAACAATGGGTATCACACTTCCATAGGCATGCCACCCTATCAAGCCTTGTATGGTAGGCCTTGTAGGACACCCCTAAGTTGGGATAGTATTGAAGACATGATATCTATAGTGCCATAGTTAGTCAAGGACATGGAGTAGCAGGTGTTATTGATCAAACAATGCCTTAGCAAAGCCCAAGAAAGACAAAAGAAATATGTAGATGCAAAGAGGGTGGATAGAGCGTACATGGTTGGTGAAAGAGTATTTCTATGAGTGCAACCACATAGGAGCGCAATCCATTTTGGAAAAAGCTCTAAGTTAGCACCTTGCTTTTTGGATCTCTTTGAGATTTTAGAGAGTATAGGACCAGTTGCTTATCATTTAGCCCTGCCACCTAACCTACCATGCATTCATGATTTATTTCATGTATTTATATTAAGGAAGTATATTTATGATGAATCTCACATCATAGATTGCACTGCTTTGCAAGGTGGAGGTAAACAGACAGATAACATTTGAGCCCATTCACATTTTGGATCGACGGTGCCTCACACTTCAAGGTAGATAGCTGTACTAGGTTAGAGTCTAGTGGGATTATTATGATGAGGTCATGACTTCATGGGAGGATGCAACTTAGATGAAGACTCAGTACCAATATCTTTTTGATGAACTCTAGGAGGAAGTTCATGTCTAGGGGGAGGATGCGAGGCGATCTATCATAGCATAGATATTTTGTTCACATCTTGACATTTGAGACATTGGTATTTTAATAGCTATTTGAGACTTAGATGGATAGTGGATTGTGTTATCTATTGGTTTTGATACTTCAGTGCTGTTTTACATTTATGATATGCACTGAGAAATTGATATTATGTATGAAATGATTGAACACATATGAATGCAATTTTATTACATGATAATATTACTTTATAATGCAATGAAAAATGTTAAATTGGATTATGGTGTTATATTTAATATGATGATTTATGATATCTAGATAAATGTTAAGTTGAATATGATGATTTAGGATATGTATATTTATTATGATGGTTTATGATATGCAAAATTGAGATTCTAAGACCTTGAATGATTTAATTGAAATGATTAGGAAAGAGAATTTAAATTGAATTATGTCAATATGGATTTTGTAAAATTAAAAATTATGCATTTATGTTATATATATTTTATATGACCTCCTTGGACTACTAATGCTCGAGTTTAATGTGTAGGAAGTGGAACCATGGAAATTCTTGGGGGAATCAAGTTCCAAAACTTATGAACACAATTTAACCAAGTAAAATCTTTGGAAGATTCAAAAGCCTTGTTGTGAAAGTATTTTTCTTCATAAATGTAAGGTTGCTTGCTTGTGGAAATGTTTAATCATAAAGGTGTATCAGGAGCATGTCATGGTAATGTGAATTTGTTTTTATGTGTCACTTGACACTTTTGGATTTTATGTGTCACTGACATGTTATTTATGGTTTTGATCATGGTGGTAATTTACCTTGAAACTAATTACCTTGTTAATGAGTGAGTAAACCCACTTGACAAGGGGTAGGATGGGTCACAATCAGAGGAAATTCAAATTTGGACTTTGCTAGGGTTTTGAGGTGTCATTAGGTGGTCCTAAGGTGTCATTTATGATAAAATAAGTTACCCATATCATAGTATATCAATTTAGGGACCTAATTTTACCATGTGAGTTCCTAGACAACTTAGGGGGCCTCTTTACCTATGCATTCTTCCATCAATTCGAATTTGAAGTTGTCACATGTATTTTCTCCCATGTTCTCACTAATTCAAATATAGAAAATTTAGAGGACACAAGTTTGTAAGAGCAAGTGGTTGGGCCTCTTTGCAAAAATAGTTAGTTAGAAGGCCTTATTTGAGAGTCTTGGACAAATTAGTGAGTTGTTCACCCACTCTCTAAGTTTATAGATAGTTAGGTTTGGAGGGAGATTAAGGGAGCTCTAATATAACTATCACTATCTTTAGCTTGGACCAAGGTTGGTGCTTCAAACTATGTTTCATTTTATTTCTTTTATTATTGCAAAATAAATGTACAAGTATGGAGAATTTGTTAATGGAGCAAGCATTGTATTGTGAATCTTTGCATTGTGGGTTTTGTTGTTGTGTTGTGGCAATGTGAATGTGTATTATGTTCTTGAAGGTTTCTTGGTTTTTCCTTCTTTATTTTCTTGTTTGGATTTGAATGTTGAATGTGATCATGGGTGTGAAGGCTTCACTCACCCTTCGGAGGGAAGATAAGTCTTGGGTGAAGGGCTTAGTTGGGATCAACATTGTAGTTGAGAATATTTAGCTCATTGAAGCCATATACCTTTGTTTTTTTGGGAGATACAAGGGGTTTTTATGTATGAAGGGTAAGATTCTTGTGATGACCTTGAGAGGAAAATGTAATTATAGTATTATTTTTATGTTGGTTATGGCATCTCTTCTTTGAAGAGCCCACCTTCACCCAATGTGAAATGATTCCAATGGTGGATCAATGCGCAATCTGTGGGAGGGATTTGTTTGTGTTTCATACAATGGAAAGTGATGTATGTGTGTAACCCATTTGGATCTTGTTTCCCCCTACTTGGTGGGTGTCTTCATAGAAGCCTAGGACGGGAGATGAGCATCCATGGTTCCTAGTTTGTGTGTTATGTATAGGTTTTGGGAAGATGGATTTCCTTGAAGATTTTAGGGTTTCAATCTTGACAAGTTGGAAAAATAAATTGTGCAAAGAAAGACCAATGTTTTATTTCATCTCAAATGTATTTTGGTTTTCAAGTTTTCATTGTTATTGCATTTTGATGTAAAAGGGATTGTTCATCATTATATGTTCTTGAAATTGTGTAAGGGAAGATTGAGAAACTATACATAGTTATCTTGTAAGGAAATATTCATTGTAAATCTTTACATTATGTGATTGATGCAATATGGAAAATCATGTAAATTAAATACTTCTCCTTTCAATTAAATTAATGTACATATTTCATAGAGGTTGCAATTTGTTTCTTGGAAATGGTTTATTTAATTTAATACATAATCAGGTGTAGTGTTAATGTGTAGGCTATGTATTCAATAAATGGAAGTGAGATATCCTACTTGATAGTTTATAGTTTATTTTGTGTATACAAATTAAATCATTTATCTTTGCAAGTTCTATTAGATTTTTAAGATAGGTAATATCATCACATCAATAAAACATATTCACAAAGAAAAAGTCATGGTAGAATTTGGAGAAATCTAGTTTAAAAATAAAGGTATAGTTCAATACCCATAAGGGGACAAGCCTGTAGGTGAACATTAAGTCTTTGGAAAATGTATGGGAAAAAAAATTAATTCCCTTCCCTAGATTATAGAGTAATATTTTAATAATAGGAGAATATCTTGATTTAGAGAAAGTCTCAAACAATAATAAAATATCTAGTCCTAAATCATTCATAAGAGAGGACTCTCATAAATTTCATGACCCTTGTGTCCTTTAAGCCACCCCCATGTTACGTGGACCTAGGAAGGAGGGAGGGCCATGTTGTGGATGGGAAGTAAGTTGGGAGTTTTGAAAAAGAAGAATTAGGTGCCTATTTTTGGAGTTGAACATTTGGGGATGGGTTAGTATAAATGTTTTGGTATTTTTGGGGTGTAGGATATAGTGGAATGTAAGGGGGGATTAATAAATTATGTTTGGGGAAATTATGTGCTAATATTAGAATTAGATATTTGTATGAGGAATGTGTTAATAATAGTTAGCAAATGAGTTAAGGTGTTAGATTGGTGATTAGGTAGGATAGTTAGTATTTTTGGAAGAGATGGTTATTAGAACATTGAAATAAGTTTTTTTTTTTTTCAAAAAAATAAAATAGTTTTATTGTTAAGAGGGTTTTCTTTTATTAAAATGTAATAAAGATCTAGTTTTTAATTAAACTCAGTATTAACTAAAGAGGGAGCTAGAATTATAGCTAAGTCAATACTACTAAATATAGAGTGGTATGTATATTATAATATTAAAAAAATAATAAAAATTATAAATAAATTAAAATAAGATAAATAAAGGGCAGTAGTCATGATAACAACAGTAGAATGAATATCCTAATAAGTAATCTATATAATATCAAGATTACACACACAAAACTAAAATAGGAAAGGCTGTGATATATATAGGACACATTATAGTGGGAAAGAAATTTTATAGATGCATCGTAATTGAGTACCAACAAAGGAAGTAAATGGTAGATGACAATATAATACTTATGAAAATAATTTATTCTATATACATAGTGTAATGATAATAAGTAACTTAGTGACATCTTGTTGTAATGTCACGTGTATGCCTCCTGCTCAACACCCTAGTTTATGTTCCAAAACAAAGCAAATTGAAATAAAATTAGAAATGTAGACATTTAACTAAAGCATATCCCTAAGCATTAACTTGAGATTCTAGCATCCTAACCCTAACACCTAAGACCTAGTTAGAATATCAATGTACTTGGAAGTTGCTAAGTATTACCTCCAACCCATGATCAAAGTAGTGATACCCTAATATCCTTAGAAACCTAAGTTGTAGATTTAAATATCTATGTAGTTTGATAGATTATATCTATTATGCATAGATACATATGCATTATCCCTTCATGTATCTTTAAAAAATAAAAAAAATTGAAAAAATTGTTGGTTGTATTTTGCCTCATAAATTTAGGGCTTGACACTTCTACAACTTTTAGAGAAAGCTTGGGCATTGAAGATGCCATGATGAACTGCCACTTGCTTTTAGTTTTTTCATCATAGATTATTTATTTCAAGGATCTCAACTTTCCTAAAGCTTTGGGAAGCTACCTCAATCCAAAGCACTCTCTCATGTTGTAATGCCCCGCCAAGGGATCCAAAGAATCAACTTAAAGTTTCACTAAGTTTGCTAGCATTTTTTTTTTTTAACATGAAAGTAATATCATTTACAACTAATCCAATTACAACTAATAAATAAATATGAAAGCAATAGCAATAACCATCTAAAAGTAAACATAATAGGAGGATCCCTTAACGTTGAATTACATCTAAATCAACTAACATTATTGAATCCATCTAATACAACAACCACATGAAATAATAATGATAAGTTCAATGTTTATACATTACATTTCTAAATGCTCAATCATCAACTATACATGTCATAGGGTATGAAAAGCTTTAAAGAATATACATATGTGAAATAAGGTACATCATCCTATTCTAATCCATGATGCAACAAAATCACATGTCATACATTATACATCATCATAGAAGATATAGACATCCATCATAAAAGATCAAACATAATAAACTAAGTGCACGATTCCTCCCAACCAAAAATAGCATCATTAGACCATCGTGGGTCCTAGCCATCCCTCCGTGCATGACATTCCAAATCATCGAAGAGATCATCGGTATTAACATAGTAGGAATGTCACACATAAACATACTACATCATATACAGAAAGTAATCTAACATGCAAAAAAAAGCATAAGATAACATCATCTAATATATGATAATCATCAATGAAAGGATACATATCCACCATCATAAAGGATGCATCAGCCACGATGTCTTGAATGGATCTCAAATGATAAGAGTGGAAAAACACTACCACCTGACCATGTGGAACCTAAGTGGTCCACTCCCACCGTGCTGAGGAGATAATCTCAAGTCCCAAATAGGTTAACAAAATCATATAGCATAGATACTGTCTAAGTTTAGGAATCCTAAAAGTATACTAACTCAAAGGTTCCAATCACAAAACCAACATCTAATCCCAGAGGCACACAATGACTTGTAGGAAACCTACTCTATAAGCGGGCAAGTGTCATCGCATATATCATGTAGAAGTTACCCTGGCAATTAGCTTACAACTCCACAGGTCCCTACCGATCCTTATGCGGCCACTAGTATCCTCTCATACTGGTAAGGCATACTATGGAATGTAAGGTCACAACCATGCATTCTCTCTACTCCCATCCTAGTCTGTACTAGCACTTGAGGCATGGGTGAGAACAAAAAAATTATCTTTTTAGGTTCATTTAATTAGTATTAGGTGTGAATGTTTTCACTTATTAAAACAACTTACAATGAGTTACCCTGGCTGCCTCTTAGGGCCCCAGCCCCCATTGCAAGCCACTTCCTGACACTATAAGCAGATAACCTACCCTAAGCTCATGGAATCATAAATCTCAAAATCACAAAAGATAATCCACAATATAAACATCAAATCTCTATGAGTCAATTGAAAATCATAATAGATAATCATGACCACAATAGTTCTCTATTGGCAACTGAAGGTATCCCTGATAATCAAATGTATCCATTGGTTCTCAATAACCAAAATATATCTCAAAATCATACTGATTGAAGACTCCAAAATGGTCGAGTCAAACATGTCACAACATGACATCATAAAATAACATTTCAGTCCCATCATGGCAACTGGAAAATATCCCAAGGATAACTGATTGATGACTAAAAAATGATTAGGTCAAGTGTCTCATACATAAGAATCTCTGCTTCTCACAAGAAGACTAGAAAACAATAACAATCAGTAATTACAACCATTTCATAGAGCATTCCATCACATAACCATGGTTGGGTTTGTAAAGATCAAAAATAAGAAATCATCATGACATCACAATCATAACCCCCGAGCCTTTGGTAGACGTCCTATAACTGGTCAATACTAGTCAACCCAAAACCCAAAACAAATAGCATGGAGAAAACACATTACAAGCACATGTTTTGGTTTTGCTAAAATTGTATCATTGAATTAAGTGTGGAGGTATCAGTTTCTATTTCCAATTTTAGATATTGAATGGAGGAATATTTTGCACGGTTTTCCTAATCCATGTATAGGTTTTGTGAATAAAGGTTTCCCTTTATAACTTTAAAAATCGATCTCCCAATGATTAAAATGATATTTTGTTTATATAAACGTTATTTGCAAATGTCCCCCTTTAAATTTAAATAGTAAATTTTGACATGAGAATTTACCAATAAACATCTTTTCTTCATAATCCAAATTATTTAAATCTATATAGTTAGACTGTGATATTACAAAATAATTCATTATTATAAAAGGTGATCCTTTAATTCTAATCATTTATCAAATTATGATAACTATTAATTACTAATAACTTATATACATACTTACACACACACACACACACACACACACACACACACACACACACACACACACACACACACACACACACACACACACACACACACATACATAAGTATATATATAATTATTAATATTAATATTTTATAAAAAATAAAATATAAAATCGAATTATGAATCTGAGCCATATAACATATCATTATTGTTTTTAAGAAATTGAATACGATTTTAAAATCACTACACATCCTTATAAATATTGGCTCCCTCTTTTAAAGGGAAGCCGTGCGGCCTGCCACTGTCACAGGGCCTGCGACAGTAGGCACAGTTGCCGGCGCACTCATAAGCATGGGTCAGGTGGGTAAACCCCCCCCTCCAAATTTTGATTACAATGTTATTTTTTTCTATAACATTTTTTTCAAATCACTGTTTCAATACAAATCGTGATGCAATTTTATAAATTCTCACTGCGATATATCATTCGTACTTTCAATCAAATATATATATACACATGTACATATATATATATATATATATATATATATATGTACATATATATATATATATATATATATATATACATATACATATATATATATATATATATATATATATATACATATATATATATATATATATGTATATATATATATATATATATATATATATATATATGTATATGTATATATATATATATATATATATATATGTACATATATATGTATATATGTATATATATGTGTGTGTGTGTGTGTGTGTGTGTATATGCAGAGATTTATTAAGCATAACATATATATATATATATGCAGATCTAAATTAACATGTCCATATCTACACAATTTTAAAGGCTTTCAATTTTAAGAAATCGATAAAAAATTTGTTCTCCAAATTTACTCAATATATTTTCTAATGGATTTGGCTATAATTTGAACCCTAGCCCCATAATCTCTTCAGATCTATGCATATAAGGTTTTCTTAAATAAATTTTAACTACCCATATTGAAAAATGCATACAACCAAAATAGGAAAACCCTTAGAAAGCATATGGAAGACACGAAGAAGACAAGAAGTGTGGGATGCAAAAATAACATAAGAAAAATCACAAGAGTCTACCTAGATTCTAATGCTAATTCGCTTCTCCTCAAAAATTGTAGAGCAAGCTCCTTCCTTCTCCTACGTTCCCGAGTCCTCCAATGCTCCAAAAATGCTCTCCAAATGCTCTCCCTAAGCCTCTAGGAGTGCCCAAATATAAAGGACTCTTAGGAAGCACCTAGAATGTTTGTAAAAAACAACTAGAAGGTGTCACTGACTAAGCATGTGTCTTTTCCAACCTTCTAGATGAGTCATAAGGTTGTAGACACCATGTGCTTTAATTGGTACACTAACTCCTGTGTTGTTGACATATGAGAATTCAAAAAGGTGCGTTAACTCCTAGGCAAGCTTATAACTTTTATTTTAATTTTTATAATTTTATTTTTAATTTTTATAACTTTTATTATTATTTATTTATTACTTTATTATTATTTTATAATTATTCTTAATTTTAATTTCTAATTTTCTTTTATTTAATTCTTTTTCTCAGTTAATTCTCATTTAATTAATTATAGTCAAAATATCAAAGATCATGATATTATATTAATTTTTTCCAAATAATTAATTTATTAATTAAATCTATTTATCAAGACTTAATTAATAGAAAATTTACCATAGACCTCCAAGATAAAATAAGAAAACCCATCATAGAACAATTCATACAAAATCAGTCTAAAGGGTTAAAAATCACAAATTATGTCATCCGACACATTCGAAAGGTAAAATATCTAGATACTTTTCCTACCTCATTAGGACAAATGGTTTAAAGGTTTGGGATTTGGACTTGAGAATTTATCTCCCTTCTATTGTCATTGAGATAGTGTAATGGGGTACACTCATCCTGGCAATTCAAGGAAGTCGATACCCGGTACCTGCAACCTACATAAAAACCATGCATATACATACAATATATATATATAATGCTAAGCTAAACAGGCAATGGCAGGAAGTGGTGCATCGAGTAGATCCTGACTAGCACGTGACTATGACTTCCTTCCTTAACCACATCAAAAACACCATACATAAGAACAAACACACATACCATACACATGCAAGTATGGGATAAGTATCCATAAGAAGACACATGGAATAAACCATCTATCTAATCAATAACTAGAATAATGTAATCATCATCATGCATACATGAAATATAGAGTCTAAGTAATCTCATCACATATCAGTTGAATCCATAGCACAATATCTGATAGTCTCAAAACAATGTTGCTAACCATCAACATAAAACTAGCCCTAAAAGAGTTTGACAATGATAACAAAAATCTGACCTAGGGGTAGGCACTACACATGTCTAGTATCATTAAATTTGATAGTTGATATAATTTCATAGGTAGGTCCTTTAGAAGCATGCATGGTGAAATATCAAGATATTCTAGTTGCCCAAGATGGCAAGAGGAGGCTGGAAGCATTGCCAGGCTTGGACATGTAGACAATTTTAGTACTCTAAGCTACCTTAGCTTCCCCAAGTGATCTGGTAACATATGAAATAGATGACAATTTGTGATGGGTAGTCTCTAGATGGAAGTTAAATTGCACATCTTTATTGGCAATTCCTCTAAATCATTGCACTAATTGAGATTCATTTCTACAAGCTTGGGAAATTCTAGGCCTTTCCTATTAGTCAATCGAGCCATGTTTCCAAGGCCCTTGCATAGACATACAATTTCTTTTTCCAAGGTCTACAAGGGTTTGTTCTATTCATAAAGAGGAGGTACAATCAACCTTTCCAAGTGTAGAGATTTAATTTGAGAGAATCAATAAACTCTAGCACATTAAGTGTGGTACGGTTTGAATTGAAATTATATATTGTAAGAACATTTAGGTTTGGCATCCTCTCCAAAAATGGTGGAAGAAAGTACTCATTGTGAAGTATAAAAATAGAGCTCTTCCCCCACCTCATCAAAATAAGAAAATGAAGTGATCACAGAGGTCATTAAACATTACTAACATGTTGGTTTTTCAGATTTCCCACTCCACTGTCTGTCGTATTCTTTGGTTCATCAATATGAACTTAAGTCTTAAATTGATTATTGAGTCTCTCAAGAAAATGGAAAGTTATAAAATTCTCTGCAAATTTATCTTCCAAATTGAATTTAATAACATTAGAACTTGAGTTAAATAAAAAATAGAGATTGAGAAAAGAACAATCCAATTTACTTGAAATTAAAAATGAAATGTTAAGGAACTCCATATGCTCATACCCTATATTACTAGCAATGTTTATGAGATTGCAGCTTGCAAGCTCTAACAAGACCACAAAAGCATTGTGTCATTCCATCTGATGGACATACACCCATATGTCTAACAATGCATCAACACTACACTTTCTTCCTTTGGGAAATGCTCCTAGATCCAAGAAACACTACCTCAACTCATCATCTAGGACATCTATACTAGTTTCTAAACAATCAAGAAGACCCTCTTTGTGATATTCAGATATGTATTCTCTTGTAGAAATCTTCTGCTTGGCACACTCACAAACTAGAGTGGACTCACCATGTAAAGAGCTCCCAATAACCTTGAGGGCAAGAGGCAAGCCTTTGTAATGTCCCTCAACGTAAAGAATTTGTAATATTAGTTGACTTTTCATCTCATTGTCATTAAAAAAATAATTACATTAAAAAAAATAAAAAGATTGGTGAAACATTATATTTATATTAATACTAACTGGTTCAAAATGGCTCTTGGAGAAAAGATCTAGAAAAGAAAAACTCTAGTCATTGCTTGATATAGAAAAGATGCAGAAGAAGAAATACTACATCAAGAGAGAGTATCTATCAACACTAATGAATCTTGTCCTATAGATTCTTAAATCAAGAATATAGTGATTACAAAGAGCACAAAACTCATATGAATATGATTCACTGTTTAGTGCCAAAGACAAAACCAAAAGCCCAACCAAAAACTATCATAAAGATTACCATTACTGATCTACATCCAAAACTCTAATTGAGACCATGATATTAGAAATTCATATGATGCAAGTGCAATCCAATACCCTAACCTATATACAATATCTCAAAAGAACAAGTGAGATCTATAAAAGAAAAAATATGTGAAATCATAGAGAAGTCATGATTTACTATCAAATAAAATATGAGGACTCAACCTTATTCTGAACACATTCTTTTTTCACAATATTAACCGAGTTGGGTAGGTCAAGGAGGTTAAGTGGGGAAAGTAAAGAGTTAATATAAACCTTGTCAATACCCAAATTATCCAGACAATCAGCTAAAAGATTGCCTTCTCTGTAAGTATGCATGATATAACATTCAAAGATTGAATCAAGAAGAGACCATACTTGATGTAATATATATTGTATGGACCAATTATATACATGAAATTTAATACACACATTGATAATAATGGACGAATCCCCTTCAACATGTAACTTAGATATAGAAAGTTATTTTGCAAGTTCAAAACTAAAAAGCAAGACCAAGGCCATGGCTTTGTTATTAATACATTGAGGGAGAGAAGATGATTTTTCTGCAATCACATGACCTTTAAAATCTATAATGACCATTCCATAGCTAGAGCTTCCTAGATTTCCTCTAGAGGTCCCATGAAAATTGAGTTTGAAATAACCTTCACTTGGAGGAATCCACTTGGTTTGTGCTCGAATAAGAGGAATCTTGGATGGACACAATGGAGTAGGAAGATGAGGAAAAGTAAACCCTTCCACCGATGAATAACATAGCCATCCTAAGGAGAAAAAAAATGTTTACCCTTATATTTACTTACTGAAGCATTAACAAGCTCAATAATTGATCTCTCTAATCCTTCCAAAAATTGAGGGATTGGAGATGACATCTTTCTAAAAAATTTCTTGTTTCTTTCCCACCAAATTGCCCATACTATAGATGTAGGGATGCACTTCCAAAGACATGAAAACATTGATTTAGAGTATAAGATTGGCCATGCTTGGAATGAATCCCATAGAGAATTAGGTAATGGCATATGGAAATTAAGCTTATTAAGAACAAAATGCCAATAATCTTGGGCAAAATGATAGTTTAAGAGGAGGTGATTTGTTGTTTCTATAGGTTGTAGACAAAGCACATAGTTAAAGGGATCACAAATGTTCAATATGTGAAGACAATCACTACTTGAAATTTGGTTCTTTAGTGCAAGCAATGCAAAGCATCTTGCTTTTGGAAGAACTGAACTATTCTAGCAAAATTAAAAAGCATGATATGTGGTCTGATTAAATTGGTTGTGTTGTAGAGCCAAGTATCCTAGTTTAATAGAGTATTTACCATCTTTAGTTGGAACCCAAAAGAAGAAATTTGGTTGATTAGACATAAAAACATTCGTTTCAGCTGGTACTTTTTTTAAAGAAGCAACCTAATTGTGGGATATAAGAAGAATTGATGGGTCTTGCCAAATGAGTAGCCTTGTGAATCTATGAATAGCTGAGACATAGGTAGAAAAAGATGTCCCCCGAGCTTGAATCACTATGTTTGAGAGAATCAATACTAGAAAAGGGGGTAACTCATTCCATGAATCAAACAAAAAATTGACAATATCCCCGATGTTCACTTGTCATGATATGAATGAAGTAATAACTTCTCGAGAAGCCATCATTAAATCCCAAATGACATACCCCTTAGGCGAGTCTAGCACAGTAAGAACTCTAGAAGGTTCCAAGTTATTTAAATATTTCTCTTTTTAAATGTGACATCATTTGGTAGAGAATTTTTCATACATTTGCCAAACAAGTTTAGCACCAAAAGCCCTATTCATATTGTTAATGTTGGGAAGTATGACACCTCCTATTCTATAAGAGGTTGACATGGCATGAATAGGAATTAGTGGTATTTTCTTCTGACCATTCATATTATTTGACCAAAGAAAGGTGGGGATTAAAGTTTCAATTTGAGAGATGATAACTTTGGAGGCTTGTAGAATGGAGAAGTAATAATTAGGAATGATAGAAAGAATAGTTTTGATAAGAAAAATTCTACCTGAGAGGGATAACCAGCGAACCTTCCAAGCACTAATTCTACTATTGATATGATCAATCACAGATTTCCAATAAAAGGGTTTGTTTAATCCCATAAAAAATGGAACATCAAGATAAGTAGAAGGTATTCGATCATGAGGAAAACCAAGAAGATGAATTACTCTTTGAGTAACCAATTGGGATGTATAACTTAAATTTTAGATTTAGTTACTTTGATACATTGACCTAAAACTTGTGTATATAGGTCAATGGATTTCTTCATACTTTGTGCTTCTTGATATGTAGATGACCCAAAGAGTAAAGTATCATCATAAAAAAGAGAATGCATTATGGACAAAGCTGTACCTACAATATTGATACTTTCCACAATCCTTTTTGACTAAAAGAGTTAATAAGTCTTCTGAAGGCCTTTGCCATAATGATAAACAAGAATGGAGAAAGAGGGTCACCTTGAGGAACTCCTTGGGAAGAGGCTAAGAAACCTACTGGTGCACCATTAATGAGAATAGAAAATGTGCACCTAAAATGCAAGCTCTAATCCATTTACACCACCCAGAAGAAAAACCAAACTAATTAAGGACTAGAAGAAGAAAAGACCAATTTAGTTTATTGTAATCCTTCATCATATCTAATTTGGAAAAAAAGGCTGAAATATTATGTTCTTTGATGGAATGAAGGGTCTCATGGGCTATTATAGCTCTCTTAACTATTTCTCGAATGGGAACAAAACCCCCTTGTTCTGTTGATATGATCTATATCATATAGGTATGTGGGATCCAACCTAAGCATGAAAGGTATGTAGGTCAAGATGACTAATGCAGTTAGATTCACTAAGTTTGGTATAACAATATTACACTTACATCAAGGCATAAACACCAAGATAAACCCAAAGTGCAATCTTGCAAAAATAGACAAGGATGATACATTGTAGGTCAAAAATGTCAAGTAGGACAAGCATGAATACTCGTAACACTTTAGATCAGCAAAGTATACCCACAGGAAGAAAACAAGTAAAACATGCCCCATGCCCCTAGTCTTCTAGTCCATGACATCCCTGAAAGACTATTAGGGAGGGAACACTTAGTAATGAAATTGTTATAGACAACACACATCAAAAAATAAAGTTCAATTAACTCTTAACAAGTTTAATGTTTAAGTGCATGTGTGTAAGTCACATGACCATCTTTAAGACTCACATTTGAGAAATATCATAGCATCCTAGATTTAAACTAAGGTATCCAAAAAGTGTTGAGAAAGACTTAGTGTCAAGGAGGGGGGGAAGTGTTGAGAAAAATTGTTGGTATTTTTGCTAAAGAAGTGCCAACAATAAGATAAATAGTTGTGCCCCTTAGACCTAGATTCAAGAATGAGTTCCAAGAAAGGCCGAGAAAAAAAAAGTGATTGAGCACAAATAAAGATGGATAGAAATAGGTTCAAGGGTCTCAAAAAATGCTTGTTTTTAGGTTTTCACCACTTGGAAATCTTTTTAGGACTTTTTATAATATTTTTGCAATTTTTGATTTTTTCGGTGATACATCAAAGTGCCTACTATTAGGTTTTCACCAAGATGACAATTTTTTAGGATATTTTTTTATTTTTAGGATTTTTTCAGCATCACATATGATTTTTTGGATTCTTTCAAGATCGTGAAGTATGTACAAATAGCTAAGCCATGAGAGCCTTAAGCATAGAACTTCTTCAGATATAGGATATTGATAGGCTAAGAGATCTATTCTCCCTCAGGTGTAGAAAGATGATAAGCACCTAACCCAAATACAATAGTGATAATATATGGACCCAACCAATTAGGTTCAAATTTACCCTTCTATTCAATGTTCTATTAGTTCTTAGGGTTCTCTCGAAGAACAAGTTTATCCACTTGGAATTCACAAGGATGAACATTCTAATTATAGCTATTAGACATTCTCTTTTTGATAAGCTTGCATGTGGTCAAGAGTAGCCTTTTGGTGCTCACCTAAGGTTTCCAACTCATGAACTCGCATAGTCCTATAGTCCTCATCAGTTAGTAATCCATGTAGAGAGACTCATAGAGAAATAATCTTGACTTCTAGAGAAAGGACAACTTTAGAGCCATAGAATAGTGAAAAGGGTTTAGCCCTTGTAGAAGTTCAGATGGTTGTTCTATAGGCCCATAATGTCAGGTTGATCTGTAGGTGCTAATCTCTACGTAACTTGTGGACTATTTGATGCAAGATCTTCAAAAAAAAAAAATTTGATGCCTTAGCTTGTACATTTCCTTGAGGGTAGTATATTGAGGGCCAATGTTGTTTATTTTAAACCTTTTGTAGAGTTGCCTAAGGTCCTTATTTTTTAGTTGTCCTCAATTGTCGATGATTAGGGACAAAGGGATACCATAGTGGAAAATGATATGATTCAATATGAACAAGGAAACATGTTTCCCTTTTGCAACAGACAGCAAAACACATTTGACCTGTTTTGTAACATACTCAGTTGCCATGATTATGAACTTATGTTTGCTAGAGGAACTTGGTTGAATCTTACTGACCAAGTCAAATGTCCATTGCTAGAAAGGACAATGTGTGATGTAAGGAATAAGTTCATGCCTAGGAGCATGAATCAAATTTCCATGTAATTGACACATTTTTCATGATTTAGAATATCTAACAACATTAGCCTACATAGTTGACCAATAGTAACATGTCCTAACCAATTTTTGAGCAATGTAATGCCCTGCCAAGGGATCCAAAGAATTTCACTAAGTTTGCCAAATTTTTTATTTTTTTTTTAAACATGAAAGTAAAACCATTCATAATATGCACATAGTAACGGAAGCAATAGTAACATCCAACTGAAAGTAAACATAACATAACATAACATAACAGATTACATTCTTTAAAGATCCCTTAATGTTGAATTACATCTAACTAACTATTCATCTAACATCACATCCTTATGAAATAACAATGATACATCCAACATTCTTAAACCATATACCAGTGTCCTTTTGTAATTATATTTTAGTTTAGCTCAATCATCCACTATACATGATACAAGGTATGAAAAGCTTAAAAGAATAAACATCCATATAAATAAGTGCATCATCATCCAATATTAATCCATGATGCAATAACATAAATAAAAACCACATGATACATCATCACAAAAGATGTAAACATCCATCATAAAAGATAACCATATATCACAAACATAAATAACTAAGTGCACGGTTCCTCCCAACTGTTAATAGCATCATTAGATCATCGTGGATCCTAGCCATCCCTTCGTGCGTAACATTCCAAAGCACCAAAGCGATCATCAGTATTAACATAGTAGGAATGTCACTCCTAAAAACATCCTACTAACATGCAAAATAAAGCATAAGATATCATCATCTAACATATGCAAATCATTAATGTAAGAAACATACCAGTAAATACATCCATCATAGGGTATATCATCTATCATAATGCTCCAAGAATAGAATGAAGATAAATACCAACCAAGAATACTCCAGCCACGGTGTCTCGGACGAATCTCAAATGATAAGAGTGGAAAATACACTACCACCTGGCTGCGTGGAACCTAAGTGGTCCACTCCCACCGTGCTGAGGAGATAATCTCAAGTCCCAAACAGGCTATCAAAACCAAATAACACAAATCTCTATAAGTTTAGAAATCCTAAAAGTATACTAACTCAAAAGTTCCAATCACAAAACCGACATCTACTTCCCAGAGGCACACAATGACATTTAGGAAACCTACTCTGCAAGCGGGAAAGTGTCATCGCATTTATCATGTACAAGTTACCCTGGCAGTTAGCTAAACTCCACGGGTCCATACTGATCTCATGCGGCCACTAGTATCCTCTCGTATTGACGAGGCATACTATGAAATGCAAGGTCGCAACCATGCGTTCTCACTACTCCCATCCTAGCCTGTACAAGCGCTCAAGGCATGGGCAAGAACCAAAAAAATTATCTTTTTAGGTTCATTTAATCCCCATTTAGTGTGTAAATGTTATCACTTATTAACCAAACTTACAATGAGTTACCCTAGTAGCCATTTAGGGCCCCAGCCCCCATTGCAAGCCACTTCCTGACACTACAAGTATATTACCTACCCTAAGCTCATGAAATTATAAAATCATCACAGTATTGTACAAGCGACTGTAAAGAAAATCCAAAAGATAATCCATAAAAAGAATCATCAAATATCCATGATAAAAGCATCAAATATCCACAATAAGAATCATCAAATCTCCAAGATAAGAATCATCAAATTTCCATGAGCATCTGGAAAAGCATCCATAGAAAATCATGACCACAACAGTTCTCTATTGGCAACTGAAGGCATCACTGATAATCATAATTATCCAAAATATGTCTCAAAATAAATCACCATATCCATTGGTTCTCAACAAGCAACCAAGAATATCTCAAAATCATACTGTTCGAAGACTTCAAAAATGGTTGAGTCAAAACATGTCACAAAATAACATCATCAAGAAATAAATCCATATTTCAGTCCCATCATGGCGACTACAAAGTAATCCAAGGATAACTGATTGATGACTCAAAAATGATTAGCTTAAGTATCTCATAAACATACATCTCAGCTTCACACATGAAGACTGATGAATAAATACAAACAGTAAATAAAAACATTTCATAGAGAATACGATCACATAACCATGGTTGGGCTTATAAAGATCGAGACCAAATAAGATCAACATGCCAACAAATATCATAACCCCCGAGCCTCTGGTAACAACCTAGGATGGGTCAACACTAGTCAACCCAAAACCCAAAACAAGAAGCATATATAATACACGATGCAAAAACATGTTTTGGTTTACTAAATTCACATAGTTGAATAAAGTGTAGAGGTTTCCAGTTTTCATTTCAAGTATACTTCAAGTGTCTTAAGTTTTATCATTTGACCTACAAGTCAACCCATTTGTTCCCCGATAGCATTATCCTACCATTATTAATAATTATATTCTAAGAATAACTTGAGGATAAATATTCACTAAAACTGATCATCATTGACCTTTAATTAAATTGTTCTCTATATTTAACCATGATCCATATTCTAATTAATTAACTCTTCTTTAATGTTACTTCAACTTTTCAACATAATTAAAGATCACTATTCATTTATAAAAGAACCAATTATCAATCTTCGATTAAGAAGAAGATAACTGAAATGAATCAATTCTCATAGGTGCACAATCCATGACCTTTTACATTCTAATAGTTTTCAATTAGAAACTTAATTAAGTATTACTAAAGTTTGATTCTTTTAAATTAATCGTTATCATCATTGATAACCATATAATATCTAAAGTCATAATTCAAGTCATAAGACTTATCAACTTCGATATAGATAATTTATAACTTCGCTAGAAGGATCGATATTAGCATATCAATTAAAACTTTATTACATAACTTAATTATTAATTAAATCTAATTAACTCTCATTAATTGATTTAATTAATAATTGCATAACCATAGCAACATTCCAATTAATATCAGTTGACTAATAACTAACTAGAATTTTGTAAGATAAAAGTCAACTATAATTCAATACTCAATAAATATCAATTGATTAAAATCAATTATAAACCATATCCAAAAATGATTATCTTTTACAAAACTTTAATCTTTAAATAATCTTCACTAGATTAAGTCTAATCAAATTAATTGGTAACTATTTAAACCATTTATATTATTATTTATTAATAGTTTGTTAGACCCAAAAAATATTAATAAATAATAAACTTATCAAAACTATTATTAATTGATCTTAAAGAAACCTTACAAACTTCATTAGTTAATATTTAACTTAATTCTTAGCACAATTAAGGTGCTCCATTAATCTATTAAATGTATTAATAATTCAGACCGTTGCTATATTATAACAAGGTTATAATGTAACTATGACTCCTTGTCAATATAATAATTCTTATTTAAATCTAAATCTAATATCATTAAAATTTGAGTCTCTTAATAATCATCATTAAACACCTATATAAATTACCACCTCTTAACTATTTAATATATATTAGATAATATTGAATATACATTAAACAGTTAATATTAAAAGTTCGCTCTTCTCTATTAACAAATTATTGAGAACCTCAAATAATAGATAACTTAAATATTTAAAGCTTCATAACAAGTTAAAAATTCCATTAACAAATTTTATATATATATATATATATATATATATATATATATATATATATTAATAATTAATTATATAATAATCAATATATATATAATAATTTAATAATCAACATCTTTTCAGTTAATGACAAATTGTTTCTTTTACAATTAACAACATAAAATAACAATGTTAAAGTCAATTTATATATAATATATATTTACATATATATATATATATATATATATATATATATATATATATACCCATATATATATATATATATAAACATATATATATATATAACTTTATAAAATACAGTCATGCGGATATAATGCAAGCACGGATTCCTGCAATTTTGTACCCGCCCTGCGGCTTGATACGTAAGCGATTTCAAATCGCTGGCTGGCTTTTCTTTTTAAAATAACAGTCGTGCCATGACTGTACCGCCATCCCGTCGTCGGTCGTGGGTACTCTGCAGTCGCAGGTACCCTGCGACTGCCAACGCCGTGAGGGTAGAGGGGAGTACGGGGCGCAGGTTTGTCCCCCCCAATATCAATATATATATGTATAACGATTTATAAGTTATCATAGACACTTTCACCATATATGAATTCAGATTTGTAAATAAAGTTTCTCATTTCAACTTACATCAATATATATACATATATGTATATATGTATATATATATATGTATGTATATATGTATATGTATGTATATTATATATATATATATATGTATATATATATATATATATACAAAATTTGTTATCAATTATCACTGCATTTATATATATATATATATATATATATATATATATATATATATATATATATATGTAGATTTTACAAAAGAGAACATATATTTAGATCAAAACGAAAAGGGCTTTTCTAACAAGAATTTTTCCCTTTTAAATAATTGTTTCCTAAACATGACTATTAATCCATCCAATAAGTCTAACTATAAATTTGAAGTCATCATTCTCAATTTGATTCAAACCCAAACCCATTTAAACTAATTTCTCTTTAATTGAATCTAGGGTTTTCTAATGTTTTCTTCTCAACCAAATAAATTATCTAGATTCCAATTTCAGATTTAATCATACAGAGTATTCAGACACATATAACAGACATGATGAAGACAGGAAGAGAAATAGTGCAAAGGGAATATGTGAATATTACGAGTGCACCTACACACTAATGCTAATCCGTCATGCCTTAGAAGTCCATAGAAAATCCCTTCCTTCCATCATTTGCAATTCCTCCAAGATCCAAGCCAACCGAATCCTCCAAGTGACTAGAAGTGCTAGAAGAAGCATAGAAGCATGTAGAAAATATATGAGCATATGAAATTCTCCAATGCATGTAAGCTTTGAAGCTTCCATTTTAGCTTGAAGCTTGTAGTTTCCATTAAGCTTGTAGCTTGGAGCTTCCATTCAGCTTTTCATTTAAGCTTGTCCAAACACTCTAGGAGAGCCTCTATTTAAAGGCCTCTAAGATGCATCTAGAGTGTCTCTAGAAAAAATTAGAAGATAAGCATGACAACCAAGCACGAGTCTTCTCCAACCTTCTAGATGAGTCTTAGGGTTGTAGACACCATGTGCTCAAATAAAATGCTAACTTCTAAAGCATTCTTAGAGTGCAAACTCCTGTGTTGTCTACATGACAACTCTCGAGAATTTGCCAACTCCTATGTGAGCAAATATTAAAATAATGCACATTAATTAATTTAATATTTACTTTTACTCTTTCCAATTTTATTTATTTATTTATTAAATCTCATGCACTAACTTTAATAATTTCACTTATTTAAAAGTAAATATATTTATATTTTAGTCACATGAAATCTAGAATCTTTTAATAATTTTAATATATTTTCCACTTTTAAATTTCATTTTCCAAAACTTAATTGCTAAAATATTTATTAGCTTTAATTATTTAGTCATTTATTTAAAAATGAACTCCAAATATATTATTATTAAAATAAATATTGTCACATTCCAAATTTTAACTTTTAACTTTTTATTTTCAAATTTAATTAATTTTCCAATTAATTAAATAAAATAAATATTAAAATACCATATTAATTTTCTATTTAATTAAACCATTAATTAAATCTTTTAATTAGGCTTAATTAATAGAAAATACATCAAAGACTCATAAGGTAAAAATATGAAAACTCATCATAGCCAAAATACATGCAAAATCTAACCAAGGGTTTAAATCACAAATTACGTCATCTGATGCATTCAGAGGGTACTCAACTCAGATACTTGTCCTAATTTTCCAATTAGAACAAATGGCTTAAAGGGTTGGGATTTGGACTTGAGAATTTATCTCCCCTCTCTTATCATTGAGATAATGTGATAGGGTATGCTCATCCTGGCAATTCAGGGAAGTTGATACCCAATACCTGCAACTTGCATAAAAACTATGCATGTACAAACACAATATATACCAAACTAAACAGGCAATGGCAGGAAGTGGTGCATCGTGTAGATCCTGACTAGCAGGTGACTACGACTCCCTTCCTTAACCACATCAGACACGCCATACAAAAGCAAACATGCAAAGCAAACATGCACACCATACACATGCAAGTATGGGGTAAGTATCCATAAGAAAACACATATGATAATAAATCATCTTACTAATCATCATTAATAACTGCAAACACTGAAAATAATCATCATGCATACATGAAATGCAAAATCTAAGTAATCTCATCACATAATAAACTGAATCCATAGCACAATATCTAAAAATCTCAAAAGAATGCTGCTAACCAACAACATAAAACTAGCTCTAAAAGAGTTCAGCAATGATAACAAAATGCGAACTAGGGGCAGGCACTACAAGCAAGTGCAAGGCCATTAGAGTATGACCTGCAAATGTCATTGTAAACTTTAGGTAATTCATTTTTGGACTCTTATATCTTTAAACACCTAAGGAGTATTCTTTCTAAGCTCTTCCTATATAAGCCACTAGAGATAAGGGTATACTGAGAGGTGTTATAAATGAATTGGTGTTTTTCCTTGCTTCTAAGACTTTCAGGAATTATTTGATCATGCAAGTAAGAGAAAATTGTATAATAATGAGAGGAGTTATTACCAACAATAGTGCAAATTACTTGGTCATTAAGGGGGTCATAGGCAAGATGACAGAGTTCTTCCACTAGAAACTCAAAGTGAGATTCATGTTCTTGCAATTGTAGGATAGATGTCAAAGTAGCCATCGCATCAACAACTTTATTTTCTATCTTATGAATTCACTATCATGTGATAAATGTCAAGTAATTCCTCAAGGCATCAACTAGTTGCTTGTAAGGTATTGGATTTTCATCTTTAGTTTGGTACTCATAGTTTACTTGATTGATCACAAGTTGAGAATCTCCATAGATATGCAATTATGTTATTCTCTATTCTAGAGCTGACTTGATCCCATTAAGTAGAGCTTTATTTTCAGCTATATTATTTGTGCATGAAAATAAAAATTTATAGGAATTTGGTATAGTGTAACCATGAGGTGTAAGAAAGAGAATCCCAACACGTACACCATTTTGAGTATGTGACTCGTCAAAGAACATCTTCCAAGTTTTAGCCATAATGGACATCATGGAAGTATCTAGAAAGTTAGTTTGCATCAGAGCACTATTTGTGATAGGAAATTCAGCTAGTTGATCAACAATTTCTTATCCTTTAATGGCCTTATGCTCAACATATTGAATATGAAATTTTGAGAGAATCATCATCCATCTTTCCAATATAACTATAAGTGCAACCTTACCAAAGAGATACTTTAGAGGATCAATTTTGGAAACTAGTTGTATGGTATGAGCGAGTATGTAGTGTCTAATCTTTTGAGATAGGAACATGATAGTGAGACAAGCCTTTTTAATACTATTTTAGTTGATTTCATAAGCCACTAACATATGACTAATATAGTATATGGATCCTTTTGGAAATATTCAATATATGATAGGTTACTAAGAGGGGAGGGATGAATCAGTAACCTTAAATTCTTCTTTGAGTTAGTCATAAACCAATATATGTTATTGTATGCATTAATACTGAAAGTTAAAACATCCATCACATGAAAGAACACAATATTTTAGTGACCCAAAAACCTTCCAAATAGAAAGTAAAAGTGGGGTGGGGATGATACCCACAAACCTTTATACTGTAGCATAAAGTTGGCTTGTTAAGGCATACATTGACCACTTTTGGTGATCTACCCTATGAGGAGCACAAAGGACTACTAGGTCCACCTTGTTAGAGGATTTACAAACATACAATGAAGTATGTACTTAGTTAGGAGATTTGTAGAAAGACTGTCAAGTCTACCTTGTTAGAGGATTTAGAAAACTGAATCACCTATTAAGATGAAGCACTAGATCTACTTACAACTAATTGTTGATATGATCCTTTATGCACTGATCACCTTATGTGATTGATATATCTTTTTTGCCTCTATATTGACCTTGTTGTATCCTTTGAATTGCTACTAATAATCTTTTGCATATATTTCTCATTACTTCACTATTGCTTCCATGCATGTGATATCTTACAATACCCTTACATATATACCTTTCAAATTTACAAAACTGTTCAATCAACCAAAACATAAGTAAACAAATACATTACAAAGTTGGACCAATAATAAATAATTTAGGTTCACTAAAATGACTTGGTGACCTTCTAATCCATGGGATTCATTGCATTACTCGTCATTTTCATGCACTTAGTACAAGTGAAGACTTAATCACTTGATGTAGTTCTGAACTCAGTGACCACTAGTGACTCGGTATATGTAGTGTTACTTGGTAGATACTAAGTTTACCTTGCTTCACTTGGTAAACACTAATTTTTCCAATGCTCGATTTACATAGAATCTGCATGACACAAACTTACTACTCAATAATCATTGTAAGGCTCAGTGGACACTATTGATCTTGTATTTGCTTAGTAGTCATTGTCTGCTCTTCATATTGCCTATATTCACTCAGTAGCCACTGTCTGCTCGATGTAAACTACTGAGCTCTTTCAAAGCTTGGTTAACACTGGAATGCTCGATGAGAGTAGAGAATTAAGTGCTGAGCTTGGTAGCTATATTGATATGGATAAGTGTTGTCACTAATGGCAATACTAACTTAATCCCAACAACTCCTTCCTTCTCATTTTTATCATGATGTGCTAATAGAGCTCCTATAGATTTTTTTGTAGGTGAAATGTATAAGATTAATGGTTTCCCTTGGATTGGTGGCATGAGAATAGGTGGCTTAGATAAATTTTCTTTAAATTGTGCCAAGTTTTTCTCACATTCTTCATTCCAAATGCATGTTGATCCTTTGTGAAAATTTTTGTTAAAAGGTTGTAGCTGATTAGCTAATTGAGCAATGAATCTCCTAATAGATTGAAGGTGTCCTTGTAGACTCCTTAGTTAGCTAATATTTTTACGAGGTGACATCTCCATAATTGCTTGTACCTTTTCTAGAATAGCTTCTATTCCCTTAGGTAAAATGATTTATCCCAGTAGTTTTCCCTATGTGACACCAAAAGCACATTTCTTTGGATTAAGCCTAAGTTGAAATTGTTCCATACAATCTAATATTAGACTTAGGTTAGCCAAGTGAGTGCTTCTTTGTTTGGATTTTGCTAAGGTTTCATCAACATAGTCTTCCATGTTTTTTTGTATCATATCATGAAAGATCATGGTCATAGCCCTTTGATAGGTAGCTCCTACATTTTTAAGACTAAAAGGCATGACATTCTAGCAAAAGGTTCCTCATGCACATGTAAAAGCTATTTTTTCTTGATCCTCAGGAGTTATTATTATTTTATTATATCTTAAAATTCCATCCATGAGGGAGTAAATTTCATAACCTGCAATCATGTCTATTATCATATCTATGTTCGATAGTGAAAAGTCATCCTTTGTGTATGCTTTATTTAAGTACCTAAAATTAGTGCATACACAAATAGATTTGTCATGTTTGGAAACAAGGACAATATTCGAGACTCATTCAACATAATAAATAGTTCTAATGAATTTGGCACATAGGAGATTTTATAATTGAACTTTCATAAGTAGAGCCACATGTGGTTGCATCTTTCTTAATTTCTATTAAATAGGTTTTATGCCAGGATGTATAGAGAGATAGTGCATGATGAGATCTGTGTCAAGTCTAGGCATGTCAATGTAAGTCCATGCAAAATTTATCTAATTTTCCTAGTAAAAAGAGTGAATTTTTCTTTCTCCTCTATGGATAAAAATTGAGCCACATGAATGATTTTAGGAGATTCAATGGTATAGGGATTCATTGGCTGTGTTGGTTTTATCAGGACCGAAGATCTATCCTGGAAGTAGCTTGGAAGACTACCCAATACCTCATCCTCAGGTGCCTCAAAGAGGTTTTCACCCTTGGATACATCTTTTTTTAAACTTTTTTTTTGGTTTAGATACCACCACAAGGTAATTTTCCTACACCATAATTGTGCACCCCCTGAACCCTTCTATCTAAGGGATTCCATAGATTAGAATTCTTGAATGGCTTCTTAGAGATCCTTAGTCATGGAGTGCATAGGTGTGTACATTAGCATAGAAAGAGCTCTCAGTTGTGCCTTATAGATGCAACCCTTTCTAGTAAACCATGAAACATGAGATTCTTTAGATAAGGGAAAGAATGCTAGTGTGAACTCTTGAATATGAAATGCAAGAATGAACTATGCTAGAATGTAATACAAGAATACAACTAAGCTAAGTCTATGAAAATATTACAAACCATGCTAATTAAGCTTATTGATCTATGTTATTGTAAAGGAAACTAAGCTACTTGTAAATGAACTAAGCTGACATGAATGTGCAAAGAATGAGACAAGAAGGAAGAAGTTCTCCACAAATGCTCCAAGAACCTATAAGTAAACCAATAGCACAACATTTGCTCAAAATTGGGACCCTTAGAGAGGGAGAGAGCTCTCTCTTTTAAAGCTATACAAATGGTTGAAATCATGATCAAGAAGTGACGGATCAAGGGTGCGGGTTGAATTTTAGCATGATCCATGTTCAAGATCATGTCAACCAACGAGAGAGAATTGAATTTTCATGTGAGACAAAGTCTTTTATTTTAACTTGTAAATAGGAAAAATACTTTATTTATGCACATTATAATGGGTTGGAAGAATGGGGTCTTTTGTTTAATTAAAAGGGCACATGTTTTTTTAATCAAAATGGACTTAGGATGTTATAGTCAAACTCTAGGTGAGAATCAAGTAAATAGATTTTTAGCAATTTGGCCTAGATAAATGATTAAATAATTTAGCTAAAACACTGATAAAGGGGCTGTTAATCTAAATGACCAAATTTAGGTGATTATATTTTCCCTTTTTTGACTAATATGTGATCTATCTAGGAACACATTACATCAAAGAATAGAGAAGCCAAGTAGGCAACAAAAAGTAGAAAATATGATTTTGAATAATGAAAACCTAGAATGAGACAATAAGTCCTAAATCTACAACCTTGTAGTGATAATACTTAAAACTAGGAGAGAAAGAGGTGATATTATAGCTCAAGAAGAGTACTGAAATCAAGAAAAGTAGATAGCTTGAGAGAATATGGAAAGGTCAAGCATATGCTCCTGAGAAATAGATAGCTATAGTAAACAAGCAATGGTAGAATATTTCTTCCCCCTTAGGATCAAAATAAAAATTAAGTAAAGGGATTGTGAAAATGAGAAAGATATAATAATATTGAGACATAGAAAGATCCATGATGACAGATATGTCATTAAAATCAAAGAGTGACCATAAGGAAGTGATCTAATGCCCTAGTTTGACTAGAGTTGACCAAGAAGGATAAAGTATGAAAATAAGGTCAAATCAAGTAGAAAAATGGTTTATACATGAGATTAAGTGAATTTAAGTGTAGAAATGATGAAGACATGAAGAAATGAAGATATCCCAATGAAGACTCAAATATTAGATCTCAAGAGGTCAGCTAACTGCATAGAAAAGGAAAAAATTAAAATGCAATTTTGACCCGAAAATGGATCCAAGATGTCGAAATTAGCCATGGGTGCAATTTTCATAAAATTTTGAGGAGTTTAAAATGGGTCAAAATGAGGATGAAGGATTATATAAGGGGTCCAAGGGTTATTTTCAATTCATTTTATCTTTTGTGACTTTTGAGAGGTTTTGAGTGGTCTGAGAGAGAGAGAAAGAGAGAGAGAGAGAGAGAGAGAGAGAGAGAGAGAGAGAGAGAGAGAGAGAGAGAGAGAGAGAGAGAGAGAGAGAGAGAGAGATGGCTTTAACATGCATTCTAACTCACCAACACCATTTTGAGTGCAACTGGTTGCACAATTGGCTTGCAAACTATGAGGCCTAGATATGTATTCAAAAATTTCTAACTTTTAAATCATTTAATGCTCCTTTTGAAATGTTTTAATGATTTTCAATGTCATTTTTGCAAAATATCATGTGATACTTTAAAAGTACTACACAAATGTTATAGGAAATATCATGCAATACTTCTAATGACCAAAATGTATCACATGAGAGATATATGGTGTATTACATGAGAGGCATCCAAATATTGCATGATATTGTGTAAAATGTGATTTGAGCAAGAAGCATCACATGAGTATTTCAAGAAATAATGTGCGATATTATAACAACAAAATGTGTCACATGACTATTAGAAGAAATATTGTGCTATTATATTTGATCATTTTTTCACATCTATAGATAGATTTTGCATAGGTGATTGTTGTTTTCTATTATTTTTATCTGTTTATGATGTCACTTGATCTATTATGACTGATAGTGACACTTCATTGTTTCTCATTTTGGAAATGCAGATAGTTTTCTTAGCATTGTTGATCAGAGCCTTGTAGGTGGTGGGGTTGTGTATCATTTGTCATCTAGATAATGACGAGAAGGATGCAGTAGAGAGCATGGGATCTAGTTGGTTACTACACATGCCCCATATTTAAGAGAACCACAATTTATTGATAGAATTAGCCAAGAGGTAGGACAATGAGTATAATACCTTCCATTTTCCCACTGGTGAGGCCACATTCACCCTTAAGGATGTGTATCGCATCCTATGTGTGTCATGCCATGGATATTCTATAAGTATGATAGATATGTCATAGGATTTTCTCTTATAGGTTTTGGATTTCAAGATGAGGTATATTGATGTGAGATTTTGCATGTCACAAGTTTACTATGATCAGGTCCTGATAGAGGGGAGATTAGTAGTTCAACATCTTTTTGAGGATGTACCTATTTTATACTACCACCTTAGTTGGGAGAGATTTATAGACAAGTATGGGGATTAGTATCCCTTAGCATACCTCATATGTTCACTAGTTTCCTAGGCTCTTGCCATTGATAAGGGCTAGAAGGGCTTCCCTCTAGGTTGGGGTTGGTTGGTGGAAGACTTTATTGGATGTCCCTGGATGATGGCATGGGGACTTGCTATCCTAGCTAACATGTATCATGAGCTCCAGAAGATTGTTTATTGAAATGGGAGGACATGGGATTGCAGTATAGTTTTGCCCTAGATGTGGACATGGGAACACATAGTAGTGATACAACCATCAGTGCAGTCATCAAAGAAGAACCACCCATCCATATACCAATACATAGGGTTCATCCCCTAGACACATAGTGAGGGTGTTACTAATTAAAGAACATTATTTGATGAGCTAATATCTTTTTTTTGGAGACTGTACCAATAGTGTGCAAGATAGGTTGATGCCTTAGAGCTCGAGTACATGTGTTATAGCAGGTCACTTGTCAGGAGGTACTTGGATATAGTTGAGCACTTTGTGATCAACTGAGTATCAAGGTAGGTTGGTCATAGGCAAGTGATTTCTACTAAGACCACCACATATGCCCAATTTTTTAGAGAGGAGGATTAAGGTTAGCTTCCTATGTTAGACTACCAAATAGCATTGCGAGATGCAAGGGCTGATTTAGATTATCTCTATGAGATGCAAAGGCATCCCTTTCCATAGTTTTTGTGACTAAATGTACTTCCTAAGGTGGTAGGACAAATAGGTGATGGTGAAGATGGTAGAGGAGGTGGTGGTAGAGGTGGAAGACAAATGGAGGGATTGTGGGGAGATAGATGCAATCCTAAGCTGTGAGGGAGGAGGAGGAGGAGGAGTGACCATATAAGTATAGGAGGGTGGAGAGGACATAGCTATAAAAGGAGCAACTAAAAGGAGGAGATTAGGAGGATGCTTGGGATTCTTAGATTTGAGCCTTAGAGGTAGAGGTTTAGGTGGCATGGATCACCATTGTCATGTGAGATTAGGAACTCATTGATGAGAAGGCATGGAGTGAGGAGCTCCATAGTGATTAGGATACAAGAAGGTGAGAGTCAATGAACCATGGAGCATAGGCATCTTATTACTATGCTACATATAGGGGTGTGTTTCCACTAGGGAAGGGATTCTTGGATTAGTTAGAGTGAGAAGGATAATCAAAGGGTGTGATATAGCTACCAAACAAGAGACATGTTCGCCCACCATGACTAGTATCATTCTAAGAGGGCAAGATTAGTCTTAGGTCTAGGAGTAGGTATAGGCTAATGTCATCATGACACTTTTTGATGTATCATATGTATTTTTAAATAGTTATCCAAAATTAGGATCTCACATGTACATTTATTCTAGTTCATTTGATTTATACATGAGATACTAGATTTGATCGATCTTCATTATATACTTGTCTCATTTTTATGCTCATGTGATGGATATTATACATGGATGTTTCAACACTTGTATTTTCAATTTTGGGTGATGTTTTTCTCATGCTCATGTTTATGTATGCTCAATTGTCATGTTCATGTTTATATGCTCATGGATCTCTCTCATATATGTTTTTATCTCTCATGTTTGTGATGTAGGCTCATGTTTTGAAGATGCAGTACTTGGATAGATTAGATGTGATGATCAAATTAACCCCTTGTGATGATAGTTATAGAAGAAGAAAGAAAGTGGATGTGACCAACAAGGAATGAAAGACATGATTAAGAGAAAGAGTGAGAAGATATGAAAGTAGTTAGTTGATGTGTCCATTAAAGATGAAGAGAGATCTCTCTTTATATGCAAAATGAAAGACTAAGATATAATGAGCCTATAAAGAAAAATAGTATGCAAAATGGTTTACTAGCAAGAGATGTAAAACATTTAGATTGAGATTTCATCATTGAGATTTATTAGGGATATTGAAAGATCATAAAATTTTCACTAGTATAACTATGAGGATATGAGTATGAACTATATTAGATAGATATGTGGGAATCCAACCCAAGCATCAAAGACATGTAGGTCAAGATGACTAATGCATTTATATTCCCTAAGTTTATTATAGAAAGATTACACTTGTATCAAGGCATAAGCACTAGAATAACCCTTGTTTGTAGTCTTGTGAAAATAGAAAAGGATGGTACATTACATGGCTAGAGTGTTAAGTAGAAAAAATGCTAATGCTCACAACATATTAGACTAACAAAGTATACCCACAAGAAAAAAATAAGTAAAACATGCCCCATGCCCCCAATATTCTAGTCCATGACATCCTCAAAAGACTAATAGGGAGGGAACACTTAGCAAAGAAATCATCATAGACAACACACAAAGAAGATAAAATTTAGCACATCTCATCAAGTTTAATGTTTAAGTGCATGTGTGTATGTCACATGGCCATTTCTTTAGGACTCGCATCAAATAGTGAGAAATATTGTAGTATTCTAGACTATAGGTAAGGTATCCAAGATTTTTTGAGAAACACTCAATGTCAAGGGGGAAAGTGTTGAGAAACACTATTTTATATGCATTGTTAGAGAAACCCTAACATACACGAAGACCTTGATAAGATAAGCAATGGAGCCCCCTAGAAAATGACAAGAGTCAGTTCCATGCTAGGAAATGTGAGACAAAAAGAGTATTTTCCTTTAATTTGCAAAATAGAAATAATGCTTTATGTGTGCATATTGAGTGGGTTAGAAGAAAGGGGAATTTTACTTAATTAAAAGGGGACATGTTCTTTTAATCAAATAATGAACTTAGGATATCATAGTCAAACTATAGGTTATAATCAAATTAATTGATTTTTAGCAATTTGGCCTAGGCAAATGATTGATTTACTTAACCAAAATGCTAAGAAGGGGGCTAATAGTCTAGAAGACCATTTTTAGATGATTATATTTTCCCCTCTTTGACTAATGTGTGTTTGATCTAGGAGCACATTACGTCAAAGAAACTAGAAGATGAGTAGGCAACAGTAGAAAGAGATATTTGATTCTAAAAAATGAAATATGAAAAGAGATAGAAAATCCTAAATCTATAGCTTGATAGCGGTAGTACTAAACATTAGGAAAGAGATGATGTCAAAACTCAAAACAAATGCTAACACCAATCAAAGCAGATAGATCGAGAGAAAATGAAAAAGATCAAATGTATGCTCCTAAGAAATAGATAGTTGTAGTAGTTGTAGAAAAGTGATGATAGAGTATTTCTGCCTCCTCAAGATCAAAATCAAAATGAGGTAAGGGGGATGTAGAAATGAGCTATAGATGAGAAAAAGAGATATAGTAATGTTGAAGATGACATATCCATAATTAGAAGCAAAGAGTGATTAGTAAGGAATGATAAAATGTCCCAGTTTGACCAAAGTTGACCACTAAGGATAAAGTATGAAAATTAGGTCAAATTAAGTAGAAAAGATGATTTAGAGATGAAAATGTGAATGTAAGTAGAATTGAAGTGTAGAAATGATGAAGACATGAAGAAATGAGGATGCCTTAGTGAAGATTCAAAGATTAGACCTTAAAAGGTAATCTAATTGTATAGAAGAAGGTAGAATTTTGAAATGCAAAATTGACTATAAAGATGAACTCAGATTTTGATTTTGATCCCAAAAATGGATCTAGGATGTCAAAATTAGCTAGGGTGCAATTTTTGTGGAATCTCAAGGAGTTTTAAAAATGAGCCAAATTGAGGTTGAAAGGCTATATAAGGGGTCCAAGTATCATTTTCAATTCATTTGTCTTTTGTGATTTTGAGAGCTTTTGAGTGATCTAGAGAGAGAAATATAGCATTAGCAAACATTTTGATCCACACACATATTATGAGCATAATTAGTTGCACAACTGGCCCCTTGGCTACAAGGCATCGGTAAGTTATCAATATTTTGACACTTTTTTGTTCATTTATTACCTTTTTCCATGAAAGTTCTATCATATGGGCTATACCTAAATCTTGTGCAAGCTAGTGTGAAATATCACCTAGGCAAAAAGTATCACCTAGGTATAATAAAAAGTGTCAGATGACATTTAATCACCAAAAAGTATCTCCTGAATATAATAAGAAGTATTGTACAACTTGTTTGTTGAGTATTTTGAGTTGTAGTTTTCATGTTTGATCATTTTTTAATGTTACTAATGTTTTCTTGACCTTGTTTTGAAGATTGTGTTCCCCACATTTATTATTAGGGCCCCTAAAGTGGTCAGGTTGTGTATTTTGGGATTCCTTACTGAGGATGAGAAAGCCACCATAGCAAGTATGGGGCTGAAGTGGGTCACTTGATGCCCCATATATGGGTGAAATATGGGTTGCTAATTGCACAAGTTGAACGATGGCATAACGAACACAACACCTTCCACCTACCTACTAGAGAGGTGACCATCACCCTAGAGGATGTGTAGCACATCCTTCAAGAACCATGTTATAGTGAGCTAGTAAGTTTTTATGTTTTATCTTGTGTTTGTGTTGTAAGTTATTGGTATCCATGTGAGGCATACTAATGCAACATTATTTATATACACAAGTCTACTATGATCAGACCTTGACAAAGGGTATAATAGTTGTGCAAGAGATGTTTTAGGATGTCACCATCCTTGATCAATATTTGAGTTGGGAGTGTCTCGTTGATGAGTAAGGTAATGAGTACCCATTATAGTACTTATTATGTTCATTAGTTTCATAGGCTCTGGTTACTAGGCTAGAAGGGTTTCCCACTAGGATGGGGCACAAATCTAGCTGGGCATCCCTAGAGGATGGCATGGGGACTAGCTATCCTTTTAGGTATTTATCATGAGCTACATTAGGTTGTATACTATGATGAACATTCTTGGGCATGTGGGGTAGTGCTAGCTCAAATATTGGCATAGGGGCACATTTTTATTTTTGGACCATGGGTTTAGCTACGAGAACACAGTCAGTCATTTATCTTTAGATATATAGGGTCCCTACTACAAATCCATAGTGGAGATGTCACTTATCATCAACGAGTTTTGGATGAGCTTAGTTCCTTCATGTGGCAGCCGTACCAATAGTACTATAGATGGTCTAACTCTTTGGAGTTAGAGTACATGCATTATAGTTGACCACTAGTTGAGAAGTATGTAGATATAGTGGAGTGGTTTCTGATTAGGTAGTTATGGTGCTAGTCTTTCAAGTAGTAGGTGGTCTCAATATAGACTACCACTTATGTGTGGTACCATGGGGAGGAGGAAAATGGATGGGTGCCTATGCTAGATTATCAAATAGCCCTCCAAGAGATAGTGGTCTCGATGTGTGAGCCTTGGCATTATAGGCCAGTAGTAGTAGATGTGGATGTAGAACCAAAATATTTATATGATATTTAGAGGCATTCATTCCCATGGTTTACCCAACTAGATGCCCTACTCATAACAGTAGGATAGGGGGGAGATGGAGGAGATGTGGCAAAGGTAGAGGCAGAGGCAGATAAATAGAGGTCAGGAGTAGTTCCTGAGCTAGGTGGAGGTAGATGTTGGCCCAAGCCATGAGGGGAGGGGGGAGGAGGATGAGGAGGAGTGTCCGCTATGATATAGGAAAGCTAAGAAAATGGAGGCATAGGTAGAGTAACCAGCTATAGATGATGATCAAGATGCTAGATTTTTGGCTATGGAGGTAGAGTTGTAGGTAGCTTAAGAAACTATCATTGTGCAAGACCAAAAACTAGTGGATGTGCAAGAAGAGGTAGATAGGAGAGAGAAAGATCTGAGAGATGATTCAATAGAGGCCTAATGAGAGGTGGAGTGATAGAAAACTAGGGAAGCCTAATATCATAGGATATACATTGCCGTAGTTCTTGTGGATCAACATGTATTTATGTACTCAAATAGGGCTAGTAGATTGGATCAACCACCATTGAAGGCACCAATGCCTCCTCCCCTAGCATAGTCAAATCATGTGGAGGGAAGTCAATATTAGGACTAGATTGATGTTTCATGAAAGCTTTGGAGTACCCCATGTATTTTGAGATAGATATCTAGATTTTGGATCTCACATTATATATGTATTATGACACATTTTGATATATATGAGATACTAGATTTGATCGATAACCTTGTGTACTTGTCTCATTTTGATGGATGTTTCAACATCTCATCTTTCCATGTGATGTTTTAGTTTTCTTGCTCATGTATGTTATGTTGTATGCTTAGGTTGACATGCTCATGGATCTCTCTCATGTATGATGTTTAGCTCTCATGTGTAGGATATCTACTTATGTTTTGAAAAAAGTAACACTTGGATAGATCATATGTTATTTTTAGATTAACCACTTGTAATGATAAGATAGAAAAGAGGGAAAGTGAAAGATCAAGAAGAAATAAAAGAAGGTATGAAATCAGTTAGCCAACATGTTCGAAAAAGATGAAGAGAGAGCTCTTCTTATATGTATGAATGCAAGACTAAGCTAGAAAATGAACCTAAAATGAAAAGTAGTCTACCAACAAGAAACACATAAAATTTAGACTCTAATTTCATCATTGAGAATTTTATTAAGGGCATCATTAGATCATACAACAATCATTAGTATAACTATGGGGATATGAATATGATCGATATCAAATAGAAATGTGGAAATCCAATCTAAGCATCAAAGACATGTAAGTAAAGATGGTTATGAAATTAGATTCCCTAAGTTAAATACAGAAAGATTATACCTGTATCAAGGCATAAGAGCCAGGATAAATCCCCTGAGTGTGGTCTTCAAAAAATAGTCAAGGATGATATGTTGTAAGTCAAAGTGTCAAGTAGGAAAAACATGAACTCTCTAAATACATTAGACTAACAAAGTATACCCACAATTAGAAAGAAAGTGAACATTCCCCATATCCCTAGTCTTCTAGTCCATGACATCCTCAAAAGACTATTAGGGAGGGAACACATATCAAAGAAACTATCATGAACAATGCACAAAGAAATATAAAATTCATCCTATCTCAGCCATTTAAATATTTTAAGTGTGTGTAAGTGCATGTGTATAAGTCACTTGGCCATTTCTTCAAGACTTGATTCTGATAGTGAGAAATATCATGACATCTAATACTATAGTTAAACTATCTAAGAAGTGTTGAGAAGCACTTGATGTCAAGGGGGTAGTGTTGAGAAACATTATTTTGTGAGTTTCCAAAGAAACCCTAATGCACAAGGAGACCTGAAAAAGGCTAAGCAATTTTTCCCCCGAGATGAGGACAAGGAACAATTCCAAGCTAGGAAATGTGTTGCAGAGTAGGTGATTGAGACTGATAGACATAGGTACAAAGGTCTCAAGTAGCACCTATTTCTAGGTTTTCACAACTTGGCTAATTTTTTTTTATAAAAAAAAAATTGGTGATACATCAAAGTGCCTATTGCTAGGTTTTCACTATGATGATCATTTTTTTAGGACATTCTCTGATTTTTGGGATTTTTTCAAGATCAATAAATATGTACAAATAGTTGAGTAGTGAGCCTTTAGGCATAGAAGTTCTTTAGATGTAGGACATTTATAGGCTCCACTAGTTGTTCCATTTTTGTAGTAGAAAGCTAATAAGCACTAGACCTAAATGTTATTGTGATAATGTAAGGGCCTAACTAGTTAGGTTCAAACTTCCCTTTATGTTCTCTGTTCTGCTAATTTTTAGGGTTTTCTCAAAGCACAAGCTCACCCACTTGAAACTCATGGGGATGAAATTTCTTATTGTAGGTAGTAGAAATGCATTTTTGATAAGCTCTCATATGATCAAAAGAAACCTTTCCATGCTCATCAAGAGTTTCTAGTTCCTATACTCACATAGCCCTATGGTCTTCATTGGGTATCAACACATATAAGGAGACTTGTAATGAGGGGATCTCAACTTATTAGGGGAGGATAGCCTCAAATAGACTAAAGAAAAGGGTGTGGCCCCTGTAGGAGTATGTATGGCATTTCTATAGGCCCATATTGCTGGATTGATCTATAAGTGCCAATCTTTCCCTAATTTGTGGACTATTTTGTGTAAGATTTTTAACAATGTTTTGTTAGAGGCCTTAGCTTGGTTGTTTCCTTAAGGATAGTAGATGGAGGACCAATGTTGTTTGATTCTAAATTTTTTGTACAATTGTTTGAGGTTCCTGTTCTTGAATTTTCCTCCATTGTAAGAAACGGTGGAGAAAGGAATATTGTAGCAAAAAATAATGTGGTTTAGTATAAACATGGCAACATGTTTTCTTATAGCAGAAGATAGTGGCATAGCCTCAACCCATTTGTTTGAAATACTCAATCATTGTGATAATTAAATTATGGCCACTAGATGAACTTGGATGAATCTTTCCTACCAAATCAAAGGCACATTTCTAAAATGGGCAGTATGTCACATAGGGTATAAGCTCTTGTCTAGGAGCATGAATCAAATTGCCATAAAGTTGATGTTTCTTACAAGACTTGGCATAATGAACAATGTGAACTTGCATGGTTGGCCAATAATAATTCACCCTAAGAAATTTTTGAGCAAGTGCAAGGAAATTGAAATGTGATCCACAAATGCCATTATGGACTTCAACTAGTGTCTTTTCAGACTCTTATAGTTCTAAACACCTAAGGAGCATTCTATCTAGACTCTCCCTATGTAAGTCACCAAAGACCAAAGTGTAATGTGAAATATTGCAAAGGAGTTGGAATTTTTGATTGCACATGAGGGTTTTAGGAATAACATGATCACATAGGTAGGAGAAGATAGTAGCACAATGGGAGGAATCATGACCTACAATGGTGTAGATCACATGGTTATTTGATGAATCATAGGTAGGGTGATAGGAATAATGTGATCACACAGGTAGGAGAAGATATTAGCACAATGGGAGGAATCATGACCTACAATTGTGTAGATCAAATGGTTATCTAATGAATCATAGGTAGGATGATGTAGTTCTTCCACGAAGAACTCAAATTGTGATTCATGTTCTTGCAACTGGAGGATAGATGCTAGAGTAGCCATAGCATCAAGAACCTTGTTTTTTGCTCTAGGAATTTTTTGGAATGTCACAAAAGTGAAATAGTTCCTTAGAGAAATAATCAACTTATTGTAAGATACCAACTCTTCATCTTTAGTTTGATATTCATTGTTAACTTGATAGATTACAAGTTGGGAATCTCCATATATGTGCAATATAGTGAATTGACATTCAAGAGTCATTCTAATTCCATTTGTTAAGGCCTCATATTATGTAATTTTTTTAGTGCAAGAGAATAGGAGTTTGTAGGATTTTGGGATTGTATAACCATGAGTTAAAATAAATAGGATGCCTACCCCAGTCCCATTTTGTGGATGAGAACCATCAAAAAACATTTTCCAAGTTCTCTTAGTGATGTACATAATTAAGGCATCTATAAACTCTATCTGCATAATCATTGTATCCTCTAGTATAAAATCAACCAATTGGTCAGCTATGGCCTACCCCTTGATAGCTTTGCATTTGACATATTGAATGTCAAATTCTAAAAGAATCATCTACCATTTAGCCAGGTGGCTAGTAAGCACAACTTTACTTAACAAGTATTTTAAGGGATCAATTTTAGCAATTAGGTGAACTATATGTGCCAACATATAATGTTTGAGTTTTTGAGAAGCAAAGACCACTTCAAGGAAAGCCTTCTCAATGTTGTTGTAGTTCGACTCATAGGCCACCAAAGTGTGATTGACATAATATATAACACATTCTTTTCTAGTCTCATAACTTTGTGCCAATAATGTACCAACAGAGGAATCTATAGTTGAGATATATAAAATTAAGTTTTTCCCAAGATGGGTGGTATCAATATTGGAGGTTTAACCAAGTACCCCTTGATTTGTTCTATACCTTTTTGATAATCTTCATTCCAAATATAGGTAGACCCTCTATGCAAATTCTTGTTGAAAGATTGAGATTTATTAGCCAACTAAGAAATGAATCTTTTAATGGATTGTAGACATCCTTGCAGACTTCTAAGTTGATTGATATTCCTTGGAGGAGGCATTTCCATGATTTCTTTTACTTTTTTAGGATCAACCTCAATTCCTTTTACTAATATAATGTAGCCTAGCAATTTTTGTAGATATGACACCAAAGGCACACTTTTTTGGATTCAGCCTAAGTTAAAATTGTTCCATACGGTCCAATATCAAACTAAGGTCATCAAGATGTGTGTCTCATTATTTAGATTTTGCCAGTATGTCATCAACATAATCTTCCATATTTTTATGCATAATATCATGGAAGATGGTGGTCATTTCTCATTGATAGATAGCAATAGTATTTTTGAGCCCAAAAGGCATGGCATCCTAGCATAAGGTGCCCCATACGCATGTAAAGGTTATCTTTTCTTGATCAACAAGAGCGATTTTAATTTGGTTATACTTGGAAAAGCTATCCATTAGGGAGTACATTTCATAACCCACCATCATATCCACTCTCATGTCTATGTTGGGTAGTGGAAAGTCATCCTTAGGGAATGTCTTGTTTAGATCTCTAAAATCAGTGTAGACTTGAATGGATTTGTCATGTTTAGACACAAGTATAATATTAGAAATCCACTCTACATAATCAATATCTTTGATGAAGTTTTCACTTAGGAGTTTTTCCAACTTTTCCTCAACCAAGAGGAATACATGTGGATGCATCTTTCTCATTTTTAAAAATAGTTTATACACTAGGAGAGATAGATAAATGATGCATAACTAGATTTGTGTCAAGTTCTAGCATATCTAAGTATTTCCATGCAAAATTGATCTTCTTTTCTTGAAAGAACTTGGAAAAACTCTCCTTTTCCTCAATTGATAATGACTGAGCAACATGGATAATTTTAGGAGATTCCTTTGTTTCCAAGTTGATAGGCTATATAGGTTCAATAAGAATTGAAGATGTAGTGCCTTCCCTAGTTCACATCTTGCTATCATTGTCGAACTCTTTCTTGATGAATTTTCTATTAATTAATCCTAATTAAAATATTTAATTAATGGTTTAATTTAATAGAAAATTAATATGATATGTTATTTTTTAATTTTATATAATTAATTGGGAAATTAATTAAACAAAAGAATTGAATTTAGAGATGAAAATTATAAAATCAAAGTTGGAACGTGATAATGTTCATTTAACTTAATAATAATATGTTTAGTGTTCATTTCTAAATACATGCTAAATATTATTATTAAGTAAGTTAATAAATATTTTATTAATTAAGTTTCAAAAAAAAATGTTGAAAATAAATTAATTTATTAAAACTGTCATGAATTACATTATTAGTGCATGAGATTTAAAGAAATAATAATAATAAATTAATTAAAAGGGTCGGGTGAATATTAAATAAAGTAATGTGAATTATTTTAATAATTATTCATCTTGAAGTATGTGTACCTCCTTGATGCATGAGTTGTCTATGACATAGGAGTTAGCGTACTAATTAAGCACATGGTGTCTACAACCTTATCATTCTTATTCATTTATCTAGAAGGTAGGATAAGACTCATGCTTAGTTGTCAACGCTTATCTCCTAGTTGCTTCTAGAGGACTCTAGGTGCACCCTGAGAGGTTTTTATATCCAAGCACTCCTAGTCACTTGGGAGGAGAGTGGGGAGAAAGTTGTAATGAAACCATCAAGACATACAGAGAAAAGACTCAGTCGGTGCACAAGCTCATCCATAAGATTGATCTTAGCATTCTATTGAAAGCCATTCAAAAAGGTATTTCCAATCATTGTTTTTAAGTAGTAAGTTTGTGGGTTTAGTTGGGGCATGTTTTTGTATTTCGTAGCTTCTTAATTTTTCATGATCAACATTTGAGATCAGAGAATTTTAGTTCTAAATATATGAATTGTTTTTAAAACTGAGATCATTGATAGTATCTAGAACAGTGTGGAAAGGTAGTTTGAATCATGACCATCTTAACCAAGTTTCTAGGTCATCTTGAATCATTGATCCTGAGGTAAATTACTTCAAAAAAAATTGAAAGGTTGCTAGTAAGTTACTGTTACATGTGCAGAACCACATTTTTCTTAGTTATTGTTTGTGATGTTTCCTTTTATCATCTCATCTAACTCTTTGTAAGTTAGCAATTATCTTAGATTTGACACATTACAATGTTTCTTGAGTTTCTTTTATGAATGCCTCGACATTTTCATAGCCAATTTACCAAATAACACTTTATTGCAAATCTTGGTTTTTTATGCTCTGAAACTTGTTGGTTGTGATAATTTACCAAAAATAAACACTTAATATAATGCCCAAACTCTTAACTGCTTTTGCCCTTCACTACTGCACGCGGACCGGATGAAATCTGCATATTGATCTGTACAGTGGATTGTGTATTTGAAGAAAGTCAGTTTCCTTGTGGTATCGTATCTCATTCTAGGTTCCTTTAGATTTTCAGATTTGTTTCCGTAAAGAAAAGGTAAAAGGACTGGCATATGAGAACCATAGATCTACCACTATATTGTGATGATGTATGAGTATTATATCTTGCCAATTTCTCTGCCCTATTGTTTTTACTATTGTCTTACTACTCCTACTCGCTCTAGAACTTGACGCAGTCTTTGCGTTATATAATTGAATCTCTTTGTCCTCCCAAATTTATAATCTGTGGCCCTTTTTTTCTGAGTATGAAATTTAATTGAATGTAGTTTATTGTTGAAGATTGAGAGCTAATCTTGGCATTACAACCAATTGTGATCGATCCAAGATTTAAAATGTGTTAATGCGGCATTCTTATGCCATGTCTAGTATTTGAGTGTCAGTGGCTTAGTTCATCCTCCAGCAATATTAAATCACCTGTAGCTTTAAAATGCTTTCCCTTTTATCATATTGTGAAATTTAATATTAAATTTTGTTTATTAATATTAATTCTAAATTACCATAATAACGTAGATACTATCAAAACATCCAACGGCCAGCAGTACACATAGGCCAAGGTTCAAAACATACTGACCACTATAGGAAAATTGTGAACGCTTAAACATCACACACTAAGGCTTGATTCCTAGTGCAAATGTGTTAAATAGTCAAAGTTTGACTTACTTTTCCAAGCTTAATTTCTTCATTAGTGTGTGATGTTTAAAGCTATCCGAAAAATTGCAATGAATTGAAAAGTTCAGTGCAGCATTTAGAAAGAGTTCCAGCCCTTCACAAGAAATGTTGTAGTGACCATAATGTTCTTGCAAGGCCTCAACACCTGCAAAGGAACCCTGATAGAGTTCTGCCGTATCTGGAGAGCTCTTCGCAATAATCTTATGCATTGTGGCTATCCTTCTAAATCTACACTTCACAAAAGCCCATTTGATTATAGCAAATCTTCGCTGCCAAAGCTAATTACCCACTCAGAAATTCGTCATTAGAGATGCAACAGAAAATGGTCTGTCTTAAAAATTGAATAAAACAATTGAATGTGTCAATGAAGGTAGTAAAGGCTTTTCCTATTAATCGTTCTTTATGGGCATCACTAGGAGGAATACTGCTGACAACTAATAATAAGTGGCAGCTACCAGATCTTTTATCCCTGTTGCAAATGTCTTCAACATGCCTTCATGCAATTTAAATACTCAGTGTTCATTTTTACAAATTGCTGATGCTTTGGATTTCAACATTTAATATATATATATATATATAAACAATATCTCCTCTGTAGGATTACACGCAGCTTTGATGTATCTTCCTGTAAGTGTAATCATCTTCAAAGTGATAATGGGTGCGTTGTAGTTTTGATAGTCTTGTTAAATTTGTACGAATGGTGTTCATTTTATTATTGAAAAAGAAATGAGGTAAATTTAACAAATGGATTTTGAGTGTTCTGCCACACACGTCTGTATTAACTGACCACACGGCCTATCATTGAGCCAACCAACGATTTATATTCGCTTAAAAACTTTTAACATCATTTTCTTTAAATATGTTATATAGAGTTTAACTCTATGATGTTCTAATAATCGTTGGATTAATAGCTCTCATAAATATAGTTATATATTATTAAAGTTTATAAATATTATTGTTTAACTATTAATTATAAATAGTTTTGATGAAAGTGTTATTTGTTATTTAATAAATAATTAAATAATAATAATATAGTTTTATATTCAAAATTTAATAATTACCTTAATTAAATTTAGTTTAATTAAGGATAATAATTGAAGTTTTCCGGTTATTGTCACTTGAAGATTTTGGGTTTATCAAAACTTGTAAAGCAATAAATGTTTTAAATAAGAAAATAAATATCTTTAGAATATGTTTTTGAAATAATGGGAGATAATCCTACGTTCTATTCAAAATGTTTAATTTAAATGATCTAATTTTTAATAATACTTAATTGAGTTTTAATTACGTTATTATTGAAATGAATTGGGGTCTGAGATTGATTTATATATATTAACTAATCCAATTAGATGTGATTTAATTAAGATTAGTTAATAACAAAAGATGTCTATTTAAGTATTGAATTTATTATTGATCTTTAATGAAGTCATATTTTACTTCATTGATAAATCAGCAAGTATTATTTGAAATATTTTTTGGTTGCTTGTCGAGAATCGGTGGATACTGTGATTCATTATTTGATGTCTTTCAGTTGCTCCTGAAGAGCTGATGTCAATATAGTAGATTATTTTTGATGTTTTCCAGTCGCTTGTATAGGACTGAGGTGCTTTTATATGATTTTATGATTTGTGATTTCATGAGCCTACACTAGAGGTTTTTTGAGATTTCTTTTATAGTGTTTATGTGGATGGATTACATGATATTTCCTATGATTCAAATTGAAAATTATATTTATGAGGTTCACTTTGTGGAGCATTTATGTGCATTTGGGTGGAAGTACCATCTTATTGCTAGGTTACCTGTTATGAGTTTGAGTTTGATTATTATGAATGTTGTGGTATGGGACACAACTGTGTATTAAGTTCTTAAGAGAGGTTGTCCAGGTACCTGTATTTGGGAGTGGCTTGCAGTAGGGGTCCAAGGCCCAAAGTGGCCAGTACCAGGGTAACCTATTGCAAGTTATGTAATAAGTGATAATCTAGTAATTAATAATTTTGGGGAAACACACTAAAAATATAAGTTAGGGATATTTGACCCACCCATACCTTGAGTGCTTGTATAGACTAAGGATGGGAATGGGATGATTGCCTCGTCTTCATGAGAGGGCTTTCTGGTTCCACATGTGCCACATTGAGGGTCCGGGGTTCAGAGTAACCAGTCCAGGGTAACTCAATGCTTGAGGGTTCGGGGTCTATTGAGAGACCAGTCCAGGGTAACTCAAGTAGCCATGTGATGACACTCCCTAGAATGTAGCCTAAGTCTTCTCTGTAGAGTTTTTGTACCTCTGGTGGTGTACTTATTGTTGAATGTATTTATCGTGGTTATTTTCTTTCATTGATGATGATTGGCAATTTTGGTTGATGTACTCTTGACATGTGGATTTTGACTTAAGCCTATCTCCTCTAGTGCATTCTTTGTTGACTTTTACCTTCCCTCTACTCTTGGATCATTATGATGGATGTTATATCTTATGCTTTATTTGCATGATTAGATTTCTTATGTATATGTTGTAGCATGTTAAATTTCTTTCTGCATATGATGTAGTATGTTTTAGGAGTGACATTCCTACTTTGATAATACTGATGATCTCTTCGATGACTTGGGATGTTATGCACGGAGGGATGGCTAGGGCCCACAATGGTCTAATGATGCTATTGACAGTTGGGAGGAACCGCGCACTTAGATTAATTGTGTTTTATGATGGATGGTTATCTTTTACGATGATTGTTATATCCTTAGGGATGAATGGATGTATCATGTATGTTATTAGTTTCATTTATTTGAATGTACTTGTATCATGGATTTAATAAGGTTGATGAATCATTATCTTTGCATTTTTATATCCTTTTGAGTCGTTCATACCATGTGCCATGTTCAGTAGATGATTGAGCATTCTGAATTGATTTGCCAAGATGCATTCAAAACAAATGAATATTATTGACTTTGGATTTTCTATAATTTATATGGATGTGGTGGTTGTTAGACTTAATTTTCAATTAAATTTAAGTGTGACTCAATGTCTAGGGATCCTTAAGGAATGTAAATTTTTATGCATGCTTTAGTAGAATGTATGTTATTGCTTCCGCTACTATGTGTTTAAGGTGTATGATGTTATCATTCATGTTTCAAAAAAAAAATTGTTTGGAAAACTTAGTAGAAATTTAGGTTAATTCTTTTGGGTCCCTTGGCGGGGTGTTACAGAAGATCTGTCTTGAAAATGGCTTGGCTAACTACCAACTACCTCATCCACTGGCACCTCAAGGAGTTTTTCAGTATTGCATAGGTCTTTACTTTTACTTTTTTAAGGTTTAGATACCACCACAAAGTGGTTTTTGCCATCTAACCAATTATTTTTTATTTTAATTTTATGACTGATGTACTTGATATCCAATTCTGTCATGTTAACCATGGGTTCATTGGTGGAAGAAGTCACAGGTTCAATGGCATTAAGGTAGCAAGCAATCTCATAGTTTTTCTTAAAAGGTGTCACACACTAAAGACTTCAATCCAAGTGATTCCATGATATCAGAATTCTTGAATGTTAGCTTAGAGCTCCCTCTCCATAGAGTTCAAGAAAGTATGTTTCAAGTATATGAGGGCTCTCAATTGAGCCTTATAGACACTTTTCTTGCTAGTAAACCATGAAATGGAAGGTTTATTTGAGACAAATGCAAGAATGCAAGTGTCCACAAAGGGATTCCTCAAATATGCAATGTAAGCATGAATCTACACTATAATGAAATGAGCAAATGCAACTAGATTAAGCAAATGAGATGTGTTACAAAAACTAGCCTAGTTATGCTATATGAGCTAGATTATAGAAAAAAGAAACAAAGCTATCATGCAATATGATTCCAAGCTAAAAATGCTATGGATGCTAGAAAGTAGACAAGAAATATAAGTTCTTCACAAAGCTTCTTAAAAGATTCAAACATGAGACCTAAATCATAAAAATACTCAAGAGTGTGGATCCTTTGAGAAGGGGAGAGATCTTTCTTTTAAAGATGTATGGATGGTGGAGATCAAGATTAAATGATGAATGATCAAGGGTGGAGTTTTAAAATGGGATTGATCCATGTGCACACACAAGTCAACTAGTAAATAAATAGTTGACTTTGCATGTGAGGCAAAAAGAATCATTTCCTTTAATTTGGACAATAGAAATAATGTTGTATGTGTGCACATTGAGTGGGTTAGAAGAAAGGGAGATTTTATTTAAGTAAAAGGCGACATGTTCTTTTAATCAAATAATGAACTTAGGATAGCATAGTCAAACTATAGGCTATAATCAAATTAATTTTTTTGTAGCAATTTTGCCTAGGCAAATGATTAATTAATTTAGCCAAAATGCTGAGAAGGGGACTAATAGTCTAGATGACCATTTTTATGTGATTATAGGTAGTATATAGAGGACTAGTGTTTCTTTATCTTGAATTTCTTGAAGATTTTCTTGAGGTCCTTATTTTTGCATTGTCTTATATTATAACTGACAATGCATGATGGGATATCATAGAGACAAATGATATGGTTGAGAATGAATAAGACAATATTCTTTTTTGTAGTAACAGATAAGGGAAAAACTTCAATCCATTTCATGAAGTATTTAGCTTTTGTAGTGATGAACTTGTGTCCACCAGATGAGCTTGGATGAATTTTTCCTACCAAATCAAAGACACATTGCTAAAAAGGCCAATACATGATAGAAGGGATAATCTCTTGCCCAGGAGCATGAATAAGGTTGTATGTAGCTGACATTTTTTTTAAGATTTATCATATCTAATAGTGAAAGCCTACATAGTTAGCCAATAGTAACCCACCCGAAGTAGTTTATGAGCAAGTAGAATGCCATTAGAGTGTGCCCCACAAATGTCATAATGGACTTCAACTAATGCCTTTTTGGTATAGTGGGAGGCATTATGAAGAAGTTGGCATTTTTGGTTACGTGTAAGATTTTCAAGAATTATTTGATCATGTACTAGTAGAAGATGGTGGAGTAATGAGAGGAATCATGATCAAAGTGTAGATTACATGATTGTTGTGGGAGTCATAAGTAGGGTTTTGTAATTCTTTGACTGGGAACTCAAAGCGAAATTCATGTTCTTGTAATTTTAGAATAGATGCTAAAGTGGTCATAGCATCTATAGCCTTATTTTCTGCCCTAGGGATTTGCTAGAATGTTACAAATGTGATGTAGCTCCTTAGGGAATTAATCAATTTCTTATAAGGTACAAGCTTGTCATCTATAGTTTTATAGTCATTATTAACTTGATTAATGAAAAGTTGAGATTCCCCATATATGTGAAATTCTGCGATCCTCCATTCTAGAGCCATTTTAATCCTATTGGTTAAAGCCTCATACTCTTATATAATGTTGGTGCAAGGAAACAAGAGTTTGTAGGACTTTGGGATTATATAATCATGAGTTTTGATAAATAGATTCTTGCATTAGCTCCATTCTAGGTATGTGAGATATCAAAGAACATCTTCCATGTCCTTTCAATTATATACATGACAAAGACATCAAGAAATTCAATCTACATTGGAGTATTGTCTTGTAATGGAAACTCATCAAGTTGATCTACTATAGCTTTTCTATTAATGGTTTTCTGTTCGATGTACTGAATGTGAAATTTTGAGAGAATAACCATCCATTTTGCAAGTCATCTAGTAAGCACAACTCTACCTAGTAGGTATTTAAGAGGATTAATTTTTTCAATAAGATGCACCATGTGGGCGACCATGTAGTGTCTAACTATCCAGGACACAAATACCACTAGGAGACAAGATTTTTCATTATTACTCTAGTTTACTTCATAAGCCACCAAAGTGTGACTAATATAGTTTATAGACATTCCTTTCTATTCTCATCACTTTGTGCTAGTAATGATCCTAAGGAAGAATCTGTAGGTGATATGTATAAAATCAAAGGTTTTCCTAGTATAGATGGCATCAGTATTGGAGGTGTAGCCAAGTATCCTTTGATTTAATCTAAGCTCTACTAACATTCTTCATTCTAAATGCATGTGGATCCTTTGTCTAAATTTTTGTTGAATAATTTTACTCAACCAACTAACTGAGATATAAATGTCCTAATAGTTTTAAGACATCCTTGAAGACTTCTTAATTGACTCGTGTTCTTCGGAGGAAGCATTTCCAAAATAACTTGCACCATTTTTGGATCAACTTCTATGCCTTTTGAAGAGATGATGTAGCCTAGAAACTTTCCTGATGTGACACCAAAGACACACATTTTGGGAATCCAACATAAGTTGAAACTTTTCCATGCAGTCCAATATCAAACTCAACTCATCAAGGTATGTATCTCTTTTCTTGGATTTAGCTAATGTGTCATCAACATAGTGTTCCATATTCTTATGCATCATATTGTGAAAGATAGTAGTCATAGCTCTTTGGTAGTGGCCACTATATTATTTAACCCAAATGGAATGACATTCCAATAGAAAGTACCCCATGCATATGTAAAATCCATTTATCTAAATCTCCATGGGAAATTTTAATTTGATTGTATCCAAAAATTTCATCCATTAAAGAGTACATTTCATTTCACATTGTCATGTCCAATATCATGTCTATTTAGGAAGTGGAAAATCATCCTTAGGGAATGCTTTTGAAATTTATGCACATATTAATGGACTTATCATGTTTGGACATAGGCACAATGTTGGAGACCCAATTTTCATAGTCAATAGCTTGGATAAATTTTGTGCTTAGCAATGTTTTGAGATCATCTTTTACTAACAATTCCACATGAGGTCAAATTTTTATTAGTTTTTTCTTGATGGGTTTAACACTAGTAGAAATAAACAAGTGATGCATGATAAGATCTATGTTAGGGTTAGGCATATCTAAATAGGTCCATGTAAAGTTTATATTCTTTTCTTAGAAGAATTTAGTAAATTCCTCCTTTTCCTCAGCTGATAATGATTGAGCAATATGAATGATCTTAGGGGACTCTTATATACCAAAATTGATAAGTTGTGTATGTTTGATGAGAATCAAAGATTTATCTTGATAATGGCTTGGCAGACTACCAAGAACCTCATCCTTAGGCACCTCAAAGAGGTTTTCGCCCTTGGATAAGTCTTAATTTTTATTTTTTTGAGGTTTAGACATAGGAACGCAGTGGTTTTCACCATTTGAACTCTTTTTTTCATTTTTCTCTTGATATTTTGAGTAAGGTACTTAATATCTACTTTTGTCATGTGAATCGCTAGTTCATTGGTGGTAGAAATGACAAGTTCGATGACATTTTGGTAGTGAGAAAACTCATTATCATTTTGAAAAGAGGGTAGTTCTAGTCTTTGTTGTTGAATAGACTAGTCTATGAGATCAAGGTGTATCAATGAGAGGAAATTGGAAGCTTCAAGATTTTTGATGGGGAAGGAATTATCTCTAGTGACATAAGAGGTCAATCCTATATGAAAATCTCCAAAGGAATCCAAATCAGGAGTAGACCTAAAGGGATTAGTGTGGTCCACTAAAGAAAAGTGTGAGACAAACTCATTAAACTCTAGACTAGAGTTGTCGACTATGTTTGGTTGGGTAACATAGGTGTGTATGAGATCCACTCCTAAGTCACAAGAAGCATTTGAGAGAGATTCCCATTCATATTCACTAGAGTTAGTGCTCTTATTTTGGGCTAGCAATCGAGCAATATTTTCTCTTATCCTTCCTCCATTAGGATCTTCATTATCACATTCATCAAATTTGTGTTGTCTAGAGGTGGAATCTTTAGCATCATTATTGATGATCAATTGTTCTTCTCCCTAAAGGAGGTAAGTAGGAGGCATGGAATCCTCTTCTTTTAGAGAAGTACTACAAAGGGTGGATCATCATCCTTTGATTCACTAGTCATAGGGGCCCTTCTATCAAACCTTGGTGATTCAAACCCTAACCTAAAGCCTAGTCTAGTGGTATCTCTCTTTTTGCATCCCCCGGTATGACTTAAGGGTTCTATAAGAGCTTTTTTATCACCATTTAGGGACCCTTGGCTATGATAGCCAATGTTTTTCAAAAATTTGTAGCCTTTTCCATAGTGCTTGGGGTAAATGGGAGTAGTGACTGGGACCTCTTTAACATCTTCTTCCTCGTTATAAATCCAATCTATTATAGCTTGATATTCTTTTTATTCTTCTAGAGGAATGAAATACTAAACAAAGGCCCCAAAGAAAATCATAGAAGAAGTTAACGGATTTAGTTTCTCAGAAAGTTTCCCATAAGATCTAGAGAAACTAATAAAATAAAAATATAATCTAGAGTGCATTCTCCCATGCCAAGGATAAGAATTTTCATTTTTTTTCACATGACTTGAGGGATAGTTTGAGCTCATAAGAAGAGAGATTATGGGGGACTAGAATTTTAGCAAAAATGAGCATGTTGATGGACATTGAATTGTCCCCTAGAATAATGATCCTATTACCATCAAATGGGAACTTTGTACATTGATGGCATAACTTGCATGTCATGGATCCATAGTCTTCCTAGCAACAAATTATATGCTAGTAGGATGTCTAAGACTTGAAAGACTACATCTTTTTCCATGGGATCCATACAAGTAGGTAGCACAATTAGGCCTTTAGAAGGTTGTTTAATCTCATCATATACTTTGATGGTGGTTTTCTTTCTAGGATTAGTAACAAATTTAGATATGCCTAGTTGTTGGATGACATTGAAAGAGATATTATTTAACCCAATACCATTGTCTATCAAGACTCGATGGACATGAGTGCAAAAGGTTTGGACTTTGATGTGGAGATCTAGGTTATGAGGATGACTAAGGGACCTGAAATCTTCCTCAGATAATGTGAGATAGTGAGGTGAGGAAATATGATTGACCATAGGTTGGAATCACTCAGCATCAACATCCATAGGAATATTATCTATGTCTCAAGCTTTTTGAAGAATCTCCTTGTACAAAGGAGAGAGTTCTAACAACTCAAAGATGGAAATTTGTACACAACATCATAGCTAGATATGGATGGAGTAGTTGCTTGTTTGGATGAGGAGGCATTCTTAAGATCATTTGCATCTTTCAGGACAACCTTGGATTGCCCCTTGGTAATAGTGTTGGGTGTCTCACCATGCAAACAGATCACATTTGCCACCTAAAGAATTACCTTAGGCCTCTATAATTTTGTTGACCATTGCAAGTTTTTAGGATTACCTTAGGCTTCTCATCATCCATGTCATAGTTGGGTTCTTTGTTAAACTTAGGACCCATCATGAAAATATGTTCAATAGGCTCCTTCATGTTTATGACATTGTCTGTATTAGTGTTAGTGTAATTGATCTTGGCATCATGGTTTTTCTTATTAGCATGGGATGATTCCCCTTTTTTGTAATTGGGTAAGGGTTTCTTGAAGGCTTTATGATCATAATTTTTTAATAGGCCATCTATAAAAACTTTGCCTACATTAATGAGGTCTTGAATAACATCCTTAAGCTTGAAATAAACTTTGGTGTTATGTCCCTTTCTCCTAGGGTAGTTGCAAAGATTATCATCCCACCAATAAGTAGGCTTGATCGATGGGTCATAGAGTCAGGAGTTGTTTTCATGATAAGATTATTTGTGAGCAAGGTCTTTAGGACCACCTCATAGGATTCTACCATTTGTGTATAGAGACATTTTAATTTAGATGATTTCTTGGTTTTGTCAAAGGCTTTAGACTTTGAAGTCTCTTATTTTTTGGAAACATAGATGGCATTAGAGAGGTTGAAGGTTTATTCCTTGGTCTTAGGAGTGTCCACTACTCCATCATTGATGACATACTTTTTTTTTCTTCCAAGGTTTATTTTTGTCTTCGTCATTACCATTTCATTTTTGTCACCTTTCTTAATCAAAATATACTCAATACAAAAAGAGCATTCGATCATGTCATTCAAGGATGTAAAAAATTATTTCCTAAGATCATAATATAGTTTGGGTACAAGTATGTTGATAGAAATGTCAATTTTCTTCGTCTTAGGAATCTACCAAGGGTAGCTAGAGTGTAAAGATATCCAACATTGGAGGTACATAGTGAAATATTCACTTTGTTTTTTCTTGATATTGGTTAAGTCAAACATAGTGATAGGATGTTGCATGTTAAAAGAATAGTGTTGAATGAACTATTGTGCAAGTTCATCGAATTTCTTAAGGGGAGGTGACAACTTTGTGAATAATTCCATGACTTGGCCCCTTAAGATCCTAGAAAATAACCTCATAAGATAAATGTCTTTGTGCATAAAGTCCATGCTAAGAACATATATAGATTCTACAAAAAAATTCTTAAGTTGTTCTTCGAAAACTTGTAATTGAGCAAGTTGATTCTTAAGTTCTCATATTTCTTCCCTCAATATTTCAGCCTCAACAAGTTCTTACTTTTGAATGATTCATTGAACATCAAATTCAAAGGGGAGTTTGTATCCCCTAGCTATCATGTATTGGAAATATTGGTCACCATGTTGTTTTAAGGCTTTTAGTATTAGCCTTTAGAAAACCTCATCTTGTTGAAATTGCATGAGATCCTCACTAGTGTCCCCATCATTGACCTCACTTTCATGATGTGACTGTGAGTGTCTAGGTGATGATAGACATGCCTCTGTGTATATTCTAGGAGTTCTAGGAGATGTTTTGTTTCCACCATTGCCACCAACAAGGTCACTATTGAAAGGTTTACTATAGTAACTATGTCTTTTTTCATTGTTATGTTCATGGGCATTAGTTTCAACTTGATGATAAGATCTTTCTCTAGTGGCCATGCGTATGGCCTCTTATAATCTTTCTTTTCTATGTGTACTTTTTCTTCTAGGTGACATTTTCTCTCTTCAGGATGCATGGTGAGTGATATGTTGTCTTCAACCCTAGGAGTATCAAAGGGTGAATTAAAAGGGTTCTCAAAGCTATAGAGTGGATTATGCCAAGTGTTAACCTCCTCCAACTTATTAGAGATAGGTTCCTCTAGACAAGGTTGTCCACAAGGATGCCTAGTTGGAGTTACTTATTTTTCAAATGTGAATGAAGGGTGACTTCCTTGATTGACTTGGAGCCTAGCCACTACTAGCATGTAAGGACATGTGTTTGTCTAATGGAATGGGATAAAAAAAATTTGACTTAGAGTTTGTATGGTCAAGAATTATCACTTGTTAAAGATAAAATTAGTAAGTGGTTTTTCAAGAGTGCTTAAGAACTTACAACACTAACAACTCAAGCCAAGAGGGTGAGAAAGAAGATCGATACCAAGTGGCTAGAATAGTGAGGTAATTGGATTTTGAAAATTGACCATTAGCAATGTTTTCAACTCACATATGATAAAATAGACCCATATTTTCAACTTAGAAAAGTACCTAACATAAAGATTTTAGACCAGACTCAGGTAGAATGAGGTGAAAACTCACCTAAATCAGCTATGACATAATTTTGAATTAGTTTTGGAAGCAACAGAAGGTGAGCAATATTTCTCAAAAGACTAAGTGATACAAGATGAACAACAATTATCATACCATAAACTTTTCTACATTAGGGTGATACTTTTCATGCATGTGATAGACTTCATAATAGTGATGCAATACTTTTCATGAATGTGATAGACTTCATAATAGTGATATGATACTTTGACAAGTGCAAAATATTGCATGATATTTCTTAGAAGATCATGTAATAAAGGGCCAGTGAACTATGAAAAATAAAATTTAAGGCTTGAAAATCCTATGTTTCAGTTTGATTTTTTGAACTTTTCAGACTAGAATGTAGTGTTCATAGTGTAGGATTTCAGTTTGTAGTACAAAACATCATAGTTTTAAAATATTAAGTGAAATGCACATGTCTCAAGTAAATGGACAAGGGACAAAGCAACCTTTCCAACATGAGAAATTGGGATATCAAAAAGAAAATATCCTATGAATATTTATGAGATGCTTGATGTTCAAGAACATTTACACAGGTCTTTTCACATTCAAAGACACATGCTAATCAATACTACCCAAGGTCACAGTTCATTACTCAACATCCTGGCCCATCCTTGATGCCCCTTCACCTCACACCAAGTGGTTATCCATGAGAGATATTATATTTGTCATGGAAGTTCCATTAGCACAACCAGGAGGACACAAATGGTGAATGTAAAATGTTGGGGTGATCCAAGTAGCCCACTAGGATCAGTCCTTACACCAAGATGTTGAGTGGAAAAATAGGGTAACTTCTATACTATGGTTTTTAGAAAGGACTTCCATTCATAGCACTCCCTCTTCTCCCAATATGAGACATGTTATCTTATGGAAAGTAATGGATCTTATGGCTAGAAGAGTACCTTAAGCATTCTTTCCTAGCATTTTCCTCATGGTCCCACTCCCACAATTACTCACACTAAGAGAAGAAAAGCACTATGTTTACCCAAGTTTTGTGTCCTTGATAGCCTTGAGTTTATAGTGGGTCAGAATAGTCAGGTTCACTTGTACCCATTTGGGTCATTTTGCTTGATCACTCAAGAATAGGCCCTCTAAAGGACTCTAGACTACACAAAATGGATCCACTTTTGGAGGTCAATATTTTTGATTCACCACAAGGGTGAAGTGCATACTCTCATGTTCCAATCATTTCCCCCAAAAATACCAAGAAGCTCAATTATTCCACTTACTTTCAAAATCTAAGGGTGGGTCAAGATTTTTGATTCACCCCAAGGGTGAAGAACATACTTTCTTAGCACCAAACTACCATATCTACAAGTTCTATTTGCCTACAAAAAATGAACAACTAGTATATTGCCACACACAAAATAAAATAAATACAAGCACACTTATTTATTTGTTTTTGTGATTTTAGGCAGCCCTGCAAAAAAGATTTAGAAGCCTCTTAACATTGAATCTTTGACATGCACTCTTTTATAATGATTTTTCATGCATTTTTAGAGCAACCCTACAAACAAAAATGTTAGTCCAACAAAGGGTTAGTCCAAAATAAGATAAAAACCTACAATAAGCCTCAACTAAACAATGAAAAAACTTGAGAAAACTAAAAAATAGAATGCAAAAGACTGAAATTGACCATATAACTTAAACAAAAAAAAATTCTAGGAAGAGTGATACTTTTTTGCTGACTAAATATCGTACGATACTTTTAACTAGATAGGGACGGTACTTTTGCATTGTGTGATATTTTTTAGTATACCCGAGTGATAGAACTTATAGTGCTAGTGTGACAAACTTTTGAATAGTTGTGGGATACTTTAATTGGTAAATTATCATGTTGTAGTATTGAGAAATACGGTACAATACTAATAAAGTATCACATGATAATTAAAAATTCAGAGAAAAAGAAGTACAAAACAACAATCAAACATGCATGACTAAATGTAGCTAAAGAGGCAAACCAAAAGTGTTCTGCTCAATGGTAGGCACCAAAAATGTACACCAAAATTGTGTACCTCCCTAAACCCTTCTATCCAATGGATTCCATAGATTGGAATGCTTGAATGGTAGATTACTGCTCCATAGTCATGGAGTGCAAAGATGTGTGCATTAGCATAGAAAGAGCTCTCAACTAAGCCTTATAGATGCAACCCTTGCTAGTAAACCATGAAATGGGAGATTCTTTAGACAAGGGAAAGAATTCTAGTGTCAAAGACCTCTTGACTATGAAATGCAACAATGAACTATACTAGAATTAATTGCAATAATTCAACCAGGCTAAGCATATGAAAATATTAAAAACCATGCTAATTAAGCTAAGTGATCTATGTTATTGCAAATGAAACTAAGCTACTTGAAAATGAGCCATGCTAACATGAATATGTAAAGAATGAGAAAAGAAGCGAGAAGTTATGCACAAATGCTCCAAGAACCTGTAAGTAAACCTACAACATTACTTTAGCTCAAAATTAGGATCCTTAGATAGGGAGGGAGATCTTTGTTTTATAGGTGTATAGACGGTTGAGATCAAGATAAAGAAGCGGGGGATCAAGGGTGGGGGTTGAATTTTAGCATAATCCATCCACAAGATCATGTCAACCAATGAGAGAGAGTTGCCTTTTCATGTGAGACAAAGTCTTTGCTTTTAATTTGTAAATAGGAAAGAGACTTTATCTATGCAGATTAGAATGGGTTGGAAGAATGAGGTCTTTGTTTTAATTAAAAGGGGACATGCACTTTTCATCAAATATGGACTTAGGATATTATAGTCAAACTATAGGTTAGATTATAGTAAATTATTTATTTATCAATTTTGCCTAGTCTAATGATTAATTCTTTTTTTTTTTAAATGTTGAGAAGGGGGCTAATAGTCTAGATGGCCATTTTTAGGTGATTCTAGTTTTCCATCTAAATGTTTGTTTTTAATTTATCTGTTTAGTTTGCGATTAAGGTATTGGATGTTTATTTCAGTCATGTTGACAACTATTTTGTTGGTGAAAGAAACTATAGGTTCAATGGCATTGAGGTAACATGTGATTTCATAATCATCTTGGAGTGATGATAGCTTTGGTTTCTAATTTTGAATAGACCAATCTAGGAGATCCGAATGTACGAGGGAAAGTGAGGTGTAAGATTCAAGGTTGTTGAAATGATAGGAGTTGTCTCTAGTAACAAGAGAGGTTAAACTAATAGGGAAATCCCTAAAAGATTCTAAATCAAGAGGAGACCTAAAGACATCAGTGTGGTCTACTAAGGCAAGTTGGGAATCCAACTCATCTGACCTTACATGAGACTCATGAATTACGTTCAGTTGGATAAAATAGGCATGTACTGTATCCATACCCAATTCACAAAAAAAATCATAAAGAGACTAACTAATATTTTTGTGACTTAATTCTTTGATCACGAGCTATTAATCAAGCTATGTTTCTTATGATTCTCTCAATATTAGGATCTTTGACATTTGATTCTTCAAAGTCAAGTTGTCTAGACATGGAAGCTTCAACCTCATCATCATGAAATAACATGTCATCTCCCCAAAGAAGGGAAGTAGACAAAGTGAGGTCCACTTCATGTGTCAAAGTAGTAGCAACATATTGAGTGTCATCTTTAGACTCACTGTCAGAAGGAACTTCCCTATCGAATTGTGGAAAATTAATTTTAGCCCCATATCCTAAGCCTATAGTATATTTACTTTTCCCTCCTTTGGTATGGCTTAGGGGTTCAAAAAGAGCATTTTTATTATTATTTAAAGGTTCTTGACCTTGATAGACCATTTTTGTCAAAACTTTATAGCCCTTTCCATATCTCTTAGGAGAAATGGGTGTAGTTTTGTTGACCATGTAATTTCCCCCTTCTCCTTTATAAATCCAATCTCTTATAGCTTGGTCTTCTTTTTAAGCTTCTAAAGGAGTGGAGGATTGAACAAATGTACCAAAAATAGTCATGGTGAAAGTCAAAGGATTCATTTTTGTAGAGGGTTTTCCATAGTACAATAGAGATTTTGGTAGTGTTGTAATGGAGTCTAAAGTGTACTCTTCCATCCCAATTCTCATCATTTTTATTATATTTTCACATTCTACTATAGATGGTTTAATGTCACCAAAAGGCCAATTGTGAGGTACTAGTGACTCAACAGTTTTAAGTATGTTGATAGACATAGAATTGTCCTTCGGGATTAATATTTCTACAAAATTAAATGGAAATTTGATGAATTAAGGATAGGTAGATGGTACAAATTGTATTTTATTGATCCACAATTGACCAAAAAAAATATTATATGCAAGTGGAATCGGTCAGTGTCAGTTTTTGTGGGGACATTAATTGTGCACAAAGCCTTTTCTAGGATCTCCTTGTGCAAATGAGACAACTCTAGTAACTCAAAGATAGAGATCTATGAAAGGGTTAATTTTAATTGATTGACAAGGTCATAACTAGATATGTTCAGTGTAGAAACCTATTTCAAGGAAGAATGATTTGTGGGATCATTTTCTACTTTGATAAAAACTTTAAATTGCCCCCTAGTGACATCATTTAAAGTATCTCTATATGAAGAGGAAGATTCCACCACCTTGCCAGTTGCCATAGGCCTAGTGTCTCTATAGGCTTTCTATGAGTTGTGTGTTCTCAAGACTACTTTAGGCTTCTCATCATCTATATCATAGTTAGGTTTCTCATCAAACTTTGGACCCATCATGTAAATATGTTCACTTAGAGGTTCAATCACATTAATCACATTGTCTGTGTTAGTATAGGCATAGCTAAATTTAGTGTCATTCCCCTTTTTATTTTCCTTAGAGGATTCTCATTTCTCATATTTAGGTAAGGGTTGTTTGAAAGCTTTGTGATCTATTTCTTTTTACTAAACTATCGGTGACAACTTTTCCTTCATTAATAAGATCTTGAATAACATCTTTGAGCTTGAAGGAAATTTTAGTGTTATGACCTTTGTTTCTATGATAATTGCAATAATGATCCTCCCTCCAACAAATAAGCTTCATGGGTGGGTCACAAGGTTGGGAGTTATCAGGTAGTATAATGAGCTTTTTAGCAAGAAATGTTTTCAAGACCACATCATAGGGTTCCACCATTTGTGTATATGTGTGTTTTGTCTTAGAGAACCTCTTATCCTTGTTAGAAGGTTGTTGTTGTGAGGTTTATTTTTGTTTTGCATAATATATGGAATTGGAGAGATTAAAGGTTTATTCTTTACCCTTAGGAGTTTCTATGAATCCATCATTGACAATGTATTTGTTTTTGTTCCAGGGATTGCCTTTGTCTTCTGCATTTCCATTGCAATTTTTATCTTTTTTGAGAATGATGTCACCCTTTTTTATGAAAACATCCTCAATGTGGTAAGTACTCTTAACCATGTCACTAAATGATGTGAACAATTGGTTTCAAAGATCATAGTATAGCTCAAGCACAAGTGTATTGACAAAGATGTCAATTTTCTTAGTTTTAGGAATCTACTGAGGGTATCTAGAGTGCAATGATCTCCAATGTTGTAGGTATATAGAAAAGGATTCACCCTATTTTTTCTAATATTGTACAAGCCCAATATAGTGATGGGATGTTTTTAATTGTAGGAGTACTACTGAATAAATCATTGTGCAAGTTCATCAAATAATTTGAGAGGGGGCAAAAATTTAGCAAGCCACTCCATAGCTTGTCCCCTTACGCTTCTAGGAAACAACCTCATGAGATATGCATCTTCGTGCATAAAATCCATACTAAGACCATCAAAGTGATGTACATGGTCATGTAGATTGCTATTCCCATCATATTTATCATATTTGGGAACCTTAATATCCCTTGGAAATGGTGCCATAAAGAGACTCCTATCAAATAGTAGAGCACATATAGATTCACGAAAAGACATTTTAGGTTTCTCTTTCACTATTTGTAATTGTGTGAGTTGGATTATTAACTCTTGCATTTTTTTTCTCAAGGTTTCAGCCTCAATGTCTTCTCTCTTTTGTAAAATCCTCTAAAAATCATAGTCATTAGGGAGTTTCCATTGCTAGAGGTCATGTATTAGAAATATTGGTTGTGGTTTTGTGCTAAATCCTTGAGCATGAGTTTTTGAAGGATTTAATCTTGTTGAAACCTCACAAGGCCTTCACTAGTAACTTTATCCTCCACCTCACTTTCGTGATGTGATTGCAAGTGTCTAGGTGGTCAAGGACATGCTTTTGTGTCTATTCTTGGAGATTTTGGTAGTGTATTGTTTCCATTATTTCCACTAGCTGGGTTATCCATGAAGGGACTACCATAGTGACCATGAAAATTTCTATTCTCAAAATTATGTGCATGAGTGATGGTCGTGGCATGTTGATAAGTTGCCTCTCTAAAAAACATGCATGTAGCCTCTTCTAATTTGTCTCTATCTAAACATTCTTGTTCCTCATTTTGTGCAAAGAGTGCCTATAGGAAACAATTCCTCTCATCAAGATGCATGGTGAGTGAAACACTATTTGCAGCCCTAGGGGTGTCAAAGGGTGTATCAAAGAAGTTATCAAAGCTATAAAGTGGATTGTGCTAAGTGTTAGCCTCTCCTTACCTATTAGGGATAGGTTCTTCTAGGATGTCTAGTTGGATTTGTTAATTGTTGAAATGTGAATGATGGATGAATTCCTTGACTAAATTAGAGTCTAGTCACAACTAACATGTAACAATTAGCCTTTAGCATAGAAAGAAGAATAGAGCCTTTTAGGAGAAAACTTTTTTCATCACAATGATCACTTGTCAAAATATTAATACAAAGCAAGAGGCTTGTCAAGAGTTATCAAGAATTTACATCACTTAATAATTCTAGCCAAGAGAACAAGGTAACCATATTTTTGACAAGTAAATGAGAGTGAATTTTTCATCCAAGAGACTAAACCATCTTTTTGGCTTTAGACCACACCAAAAATGGAGATTTTAGACTAGATTTGGAAGGACTAGGTGTAAACACCGTGAATTCAACTAAGACACAATTTAAACTTATTATTGTTAGAAACAAGAACCATACAATATCTCATATTAAAGTGTGTGATATTTTTTTAACAATGAATGGGTGAATGCACCAAGTTGTGGTGCCAAAAAAATGATATACAACTCAAATTTCTAAATTTCTAAGCCCAAGCCAAAGTGCATGTGTGCTATAGTATGTGCACACTTTTCAAGAACTCTAAATGCATGATCCATTCCATTTTCCCTTATTTCTTTGTGCTGGTTTCTTCTTTCCTCTCAACAGCACACACGCGGTTTGTGAAATTTGAAGAATTTTCTCATTCTCCTTCTCAAAATGGCTCCTTTCCATTAGAGATCAAGATTGGGATTGTCAAGTATGTTTTCTACTCTTATTTTTACATTGTTTTGTATGTTTTTTCATTTTTTCTTCAAATTTGTTTATTTATTTAAAATGTAATTGGTTTCTTATCAAGATATGTGAATAATCAAACACCAAATTCTTAGCTTGATCAACAAAATAAAAATGAAAACCCTCCACAAGAAGAGTGATAAATTCCACAACCTCCACTAATTGACAGATCTCCTCTAGGCACCCAAGACAATATAATGAATTAAATAGAAAGAGGGAAAATTAATTAGAAGAAATCATTGGAAGGTTGAAAACTTGCAAGAAAATTAATCCTATGAGAGCACAATTACCATCCTCCCTTGAGTCTATTATGAGCCATGTAGCTTCTGTTAGTAGTCAGTTGGATATTTGGCATATTAAGAGAAAATAATAAAGAAGATATTATACAAATAAATTATCCTATAAAGATTTAAGAAAAAAGGACATATAAAAAGGTAGCATATGTGCATTGTTTAAAAATCCTAGAGAAGAAGACATTATTAAACATACAACTAAGAGGTTTCCCATCCATTGGTGCATACATGATGATATTAAAAATAATTTTTGGAATAGATGGTGGATGGTCTTTGATGCCCCTCCCCACAATAATCATGAGGTTTCAATGTATTTTTTTAAAGAAATTGTATTGTGAATTTATCCTTGGGGAGATCCCCAATAATTTTGATATGTTAGATTATGGAGGTAGAGGTGGGGGCTTTTCATGGCCCTAATGTAGTTAGGGCACCTATTGTTAAGCCATAGGGTGAGCATGTGATTATTCCTTCAGTTATGAAGGAACATGTAGAGACCAGTACTCTAGGGACTATCAAGTATTTGAAAGGGACCCTCATTCATTACACATTCTATTAGTTGAGGAGGAGCCTTATTTGCATCGTGATCACATGTGCATATCATGTGGATCCTTATGCACATTTTACAATCATGTTGGAGACACTTTGGATGATGGGCTAGTAACTGATGAGTTCCTAAGTGACATATTTGGTCAAATTTTGTACATATAGTGAATGCCTAATTAATTAGCATGTCTTAACATTGTTCAAAATTCAAGGTACGAGTGTTGATAGCCCTAGTATAGATTCCCCAACCCCATTTTACATCTCATCAATGAGTCAAGAGCTATGTATCAATTTAAATGATTAAATTGATACATATATTTATTCATTAATCATATGAAGGATTGATAAAAAATTTTATCCATGTGCATTAGTTCTCTACTAAACCATTGACATTTGTAAGTGACTCTAAGCCTAGGCATGATATGAGCTTCATAGAGGTACATTTTTTTCATGTTAATTTAATTCATTTGAATATATTTTTTTCATGATTCATTTTACATGTAAATTGTATTATATGGTTTACAATTGTTGATGTCCAAGACTCCTCATCTTCTCCAGTCCATCAATCCTAGAGAATCTGCCATGATGGCTAGTCTAGAGCAATTGACCGAGGTATGAAAGAGATTTCATAATTTTAGTTTTTATTTATAATAATTAGTATTGAAATTTTGAAAGGTATTTATAAGTATGATTGAGTGATTATATTGATTGAATTGTTGTAGGGCCTTGTTACTTCTAATTTTCTGTGAGCCTTTGAGGTGGATGTACAAAGTGACTATTTGATGGTGGTACAAAAATAATTAATTCTGTGTGTACATATATTTGATTTCAATGTATAATAATTATTGATTCATATCTAATTTGTTTGTATCGGCTCCAATTAGAGAGGAGCCTAAACAAGAGGATGAGCAAGTGTGTGAAGAAGACCCCATTATCCACATCATCTCTCTCCATGCAATGACCAAAGACCTCTAGGGATTTTTTTCCTTCTCCTCGTGGGAAGGAGAAGATATAGGGATAAACACACATGTATAGGATTTAGTAGAAACATATCTTGGATTTTATGTTAGTGGACATATTTGACACACATTTGATGTATGATATATATTTGATGCATGGAATTATTAGGCTTATGACATTATTGGTTATCATAGTATATGATATGTTTTTTCATGTATGACATTATTGGTTATCATAAAATAGTATATGTTTGTTCATGTATGACATTATTGGTTATCATTATATATTATATGTTTTTTCATCTATGAAATTATTGGTTATCATAATATATATCTTTTTTTCCTAATTTGCATTTTAAGTACATTTCATGTATTTTATTTTGATGTAATTTGCATCCAAAATGATGTAGAGTGCTCACACCAAAAGCTAGTGGATTCCCAACAAGAGCACTACCTTTCCCACCTTCTTAAGTGTCTTCAAAGACACTTTCCAACTTGGTTACAACACTAAACAAACTTATACCCAACTTCACAAAACTACTTGATCACTTTCCCTATTCAAGACTTGAGAAGCAATAAGGGAAAAATGAGCAAATTTAAGAAATGAATCCTTATCAACTTCTTGCTTCAAACTAACAACTTAGACACTTCAAGGAACACCTAATGATGAGTTTCCACAACTGGTTTACTCTCCTAACATGTATTTTGCAAATTTTCTCTCAATAGTCCTAATTGCCTTTGTAGCCCTTTTTTGTGGTTTTTGGACAAAAAGTTTATTTTTGTCCATTGAACCTAGCAATCAAAATAGGTATTTGGGTATTGATGCAAGAAGGAGGTGGTGATACTAGATTATTATTACCAAACTCTCATCACTAGGTTTCTTGTAAGCCTACCAAACATATTACCATCAGTCCCTTAGGACTCTTCTAAGGCTAGAGACTAGGTGGTTAGCCTATTCCTTATGTCACCCTCACCTATTTCAAATGTCCCTACCTAACCCTTCGAAAATTTAACCAACTACCTCTCACAATGCCCAATCCCTCCACTACCTTACACCCTCCAGGATCTTTCACAACACCATACCCCAATAAGCTTCCAAAAGGCTTAACTCATTTCCATTTAAGTGGTTTCAACATTCAATAAGGTGATATACACCTTAGTGGGCTTCAAAGCATCAATTCTCACAAAAAAACTTAAAGAGGCTCTTTCATATAGCTCTAGCTTTGGGGTTTTAATGTAGGAAATAAAAATCTCTCCAAAAAACTACCAAAACCAATTAGTGATTAAGATACCCAATACTAAGCTTGACTAAATTCCAAAAACATAGACTCCCAACTATTCAATAAAGCATATAACTTATGAGCCAAAGTCTAGACAAATGGGCCTAAAATATGCCTTCTAACTCCAAACTCATTAAAATTTCAAATTAAAAAAAAAAAAAAATGAATTTTTAAAATATTTTTACCTTACCAATATCTTACAAACCTCTATCTTTTGAAGTCCTAACTATTGAGGAGATTCACAAACCTCCAAACCCTTGTTATAATGAGGCTTTACTTGTTGAATAAGATAACTATCTCACAAAATTTAGTCTCTCATCTATTTCAACCTTCCAAGAGATTATTCAACATCCTATGAGTGAAAATAGACTTCCAACATGCATACAGATCATACACCAACCTATGCCACATTCTCATTTGTTGATTCACTATATTTTCTTTGCAATAATATGTAATTTGCTAATTTTTTGCCAACTCTTCACAAAGGTCAAGATTATGTTTCCAAAACATCATATGGAAATTAAGAAAACCAAGAATATCCTTAACATCTCCCACTAACTCTTTTTAGTGATAACATGCAACTAAAGTGGTGTTTCATTCTAACAAAGTATGGGTTTGTTGTTCTAAAACACAGAATAATGATATTTGATAATAACTCAATGATCCTATATACAATTTTAAAATCATCAATGATTCATTGCCATATGAAAAGAACTTAATAATCACCAAAACCTCAAGACAAAGGAGAAGATACTAAGATTGTAACTCAAATACCTATATATATTGATTTTCACAAAAAATAAAAATTATACTTATATTATACAAAGTTATATATTATAATCTGCACTTTTATACTCCACCTCTCTTATTCTCTATCTTCTGCATGCAAATATATTGTTCTTATAAAAACACATGAAATTTCACCTCCTCTAAGAGGCTAATCAAGATGGATGACCGTTAACCTTCCAAAACTTGTCATTTTTTGCAAAAAATTGTTGACCACGACTTTTTGACAATTTTACATTTTTTTGCACATATTTGCATTTTATGATTTATGATGCTTGATAGACACCCTAAATAGTTCCAACATCTCAACATGAAATTTTAACATGCTTTCCACCTTGTCCAACCATTGTCCTTCATCTCCTTCATTTTTTTTGAAATGATTTTTATCTCTGTTATCTTTCTTGGAGGCCTAATTTTAATCTTCAATTCTTCAACTCTGTCTTGGACTAAAGGAATGATCAACATTGTGCCAATATCTAGTGGCTTCCTTATCTGAGGTACCTTGGCTCCACATGAACCAATAAATTTCATCTTCACCCAAGTCTTGCCTTTCCTTGGTGACACAAACACAATATATTGATTACTCATCATGCTATTTTCCAAAAATGATGGCTTCATTAGCAACTTTATCCTTACCATTTTCACAATTTTAGTCCTCTGATTACTTCCTATCTGATTCCAAAATTTCTTGCCAATAACCAAAATAAATTTAGCCTCTTCAAGGGCTATGCCCCTATCTTCTTCATAAATTGATATATTTCTACCTCTTTTATTGATTCCATCTTCTATTGGTCTTCCCCTTTACTACTTTCATCAGCATTTTTAGTCATAGTGTTGATTGTCTACCCCATTTTTTATTCATGCTACAAGGACTTCATTTCCACATCATGTTCCCACCCTTCTTGTATTTCCTCTCTAGTCTTGTTGTTCTCTATTTTAGATATTATTTCTCCCCTTGGCTTTGTGATTTGGTCTACTTCAGTGACCATTTCTTTTCCATATGCCTTATCCTCTATCTTGATAGGTTCCTCCACAATATGTTTAACCTCTTCATTATCAAATTTCTAATTCTCTTCATCTTATGCCTACTATTTTAGAAAAATCTTTAATTTCCTTCCTCTTTCTTTATTCTTTTCTAGTGCCTCCTTTAAATTTTTTATTTTCTCTAACATGCTTCCCTCCTCTTCTCTCTATTTTCTCTTTCTCTTTCTCCTTTTGTCTTCTCAAGGCATCCTTGTAACATATACATGCATTCCATACTTCTTCTAGTTGTGTCATCCTTATCAAAAGAAACTATAAAACTCTCTCAAGCTATCGCAAATTACCAACCCAATCAAAGAAACACAAACTATCTTTTCTCTTGCTCTAATCAAAATCTTGCCCACAACAACTTCTGCAACCAACACAACAATGCTCTCCAATATGGTGTAATCTTGCTCTAATACCAAATATGATGCTTGAAGGAGGTGGTGATACTAGTACTTATAAAAAAAGCTCTCTAACTAGGCTTACTTGAGTCCCCTAGGATTCTCCAAGGCTAGAGACTAGGTGGTTGGCCTTTTCCTCTTACCAAACTCACCTCTACCAAGTATCTCTACGTGAATCTCCACAATACCTAAATAAATAACCTTCACACCTCACAACACCTCAAGTACCTTACACCCTCTAGGATCTTTCACAATACCATATTCAAAATTACTTGCAAAGAATCAACTGATTTCAACATTCATAAGGTTCTATACAACTTAATGGGCTTCAAAACATTAATTCTCACTAACAAACCTAAAGAGGCTCTTTCTTGTATTCCTAGGTAAAGTGGAGGAAAATTTAAATGTTGCTTACATTCTTTTAGATCACAATCTTATAAGTTGACACAATACCTTTGTTTCTTATTATGGATATGGTCTTGAATCTATAAATACTCATTGATTGCATGGAAATACAGAGGATCAACAATTAAAAATGTGACAGTGGCTTGGTTAGAGTTTGTATGTGTGTTGGAAGACTTGTATGCATTAATGGGATGCTAAGGAACCTCTTGGAAGAGGGGAATGAATAAGATAATGGATTTTGGGAGACAATTACCATAATCAGTAATGAAACCCTCATGGACATAAGGGTTTGAAGAATCTTCCTTCTACTTAATGACTAGGAGCCCAAAATTTAGTAGTTGGAAATGTTTTGATAAGGTAATGGAGTATTGAAGTTTTTTTTTTTGAGTTCTTCAATATTTTTGAAAGTTTATAGTCTATAGTTCAATATTGATAGGTGATTAGAATATTTTGATTTCTTACCTAAATTCCAAGCTAGGGCTACAAGGAAGCACCCTCATTAGGTTAGTTTACTTGTAATGGTGCTTGGAGCCTACTAAGGTGTATAGAACCTTATGAATGTTTGAAAATGACTTTATTGGTAGTGAGTTGACTTTAGAAGCAATTTGGAGTATGGTATTGTGAAAGATCTTAGTGGGTGTAAGGTAGTGGAGGTATTATGTGTTCTGTGAGATGGTTGAGTTTGTGAAGGTTTAGGTAGAGATATTTAGAATAGGTGAGTGTGGCATGAAGAATAGGAAAATTTCTTAGTCCCTAGCCTTGTAAGAGTCCTAAGGCACTAAAAGAAATATGTTTGGAACTCTTGGAAGAAGCCTAGTTATAGAGTTTGGTAAGAAGAACAAGATTAACACCTCCTACTTGCATCACCAAATCCAAGCCCTATCCACAAAATCAGCATTTTAAGGACTAAAAACACCATATTTTCACACTAGGGAACATTCATTAACTCCTTAGATCATCTAAAAAAAATATGAAACTTAGGAATCTTAATCTACCTACTCTAACCTTAGGAATTTCTTAGAAAATCTATATATTTGGTATTAAAATTTTTTTGAACGTAAACCTTATGCCTCCTCTAAATTCATAGAGGGTATTTAATAATTTTACATATATTCCAACTACTTACTAGTTGGTTTGATTGGTTACAAGGTTAATTTCAACGTTTTCCAAAAAATTGCTAAAATTGTCAAAAGGTTAGCAACTTTTATTGCAAAATGTAATTTTTGCACTACCTCTTCCTAGAACTTAACCAAGTGGTTTTTGGTAACACATAAGACCTATATAAGGTGTAGTGACTCTCAAAACACTTCTTGAGTCAACTTATTAACAAAAAACAACAAGAAAAACAAAAATCCTTAAGACTAAGGCAACTTGGGTTTATAGGTGACCTCAAGTTCCTTGACCTTACAAACAAGGATTTCCTTATTACCATAAAAAATAACATGTTAAAAATGAGGTGTATGATCACCCCTTTACCTTTTATCATGATTCTCCATCATTGGATGAGTTGATAGATCTATTTCTCACCTAGGTGCCCTACACCACAAGTTTTAGCATCACCCAAGATGGGGAAACAAAATCAAAATAGAATCCAGTATCCAAAAAGAGAGAATTATTGTAGATGTTGAAAACACAATCCTGTAGCACTCAAAATTTCCTCCATATCTTGCACAAGCTTTGAGATATGCCCCATCAAAGATTGTTGTCCTATAGCATTTAGTGACTCTTAGGGTCAATTTGGTTTGGCATGCTCGAGAATATTTGAGCGGCCAATAGGATAGGATGAGCTTATAACTAAGGTTTACCCAACCACTTGGAGGTAATAAAATAGTCAGTTTGGTTAGAGAGATTCACTAGTTGGTGACTTTTTATTAGCCAACACTACAAGTTTCAGTATCACTCGAGATGGGGCCAAAAAATTAAAACATAATTCAATCTCTAAAAAGAGAGGGGTTATTGTATATGTTAGAAAAACAATCCTATAGCACCCATAATTGCATCCATACCTCACATGAGCTCCAAGATATACCTCACCAAAGAATTCTTCCCTATGGAATTTAATGACTCTTAGGGTCAATTTGGTTTGGCATGTCTGAGAACATTCGAGTGGTCAATGGGATATGACAAGCTTGGAAATATGGTATACCCAACTACCTAGAGCTAAAATAGATAGTTTGATCCCATGATGAATGGTTAGAGAGATTCACCAATTGGTGACTTTGTACTAGCCAAAACTACAAGTATCAACATCACCTGAGATGGGCCACAAAATCAAAACAAAATCCAATCTCTAGAAAGAGAGAGGTTATTTTTAGTGTTGACAACATGATCCTATAGCACCCAAAATTGCATCTATACTTCACACAAGCTTCAAGATATTCCTTGTCAAAGATTGCTACCATATGGAATTTAATGAGTCTTAGGATCAATTCGGTTCAGTGTACCTAAGAACATTTGAGAGGTCAATAGGATGGGATGAGCTTGGATCTACAGTTTACCTAGCCACTTGGAGCTAACAAAATAGACAATTTGATCTCACGATGAATGGTTAGAGAGATTTACCATTTGGTGACTTTGTACTAGCCAACACTACAAGTTTCAACATCACATGCAATGGGGCCACAAAATCAAAATAGAATCCTAACTCCAAAAAGTGAGAAGGATTATTGTAGGTGTCAAAAACACAATCTTGTAGCACCCATTAATTGCATCCATACTTCACACAAGCTCTAAGATATGCCTTGTTAAAGATCACTTCCCTATGGCATTTAATGACTCTTAGGGTCAATTTGGTTCAGCGTGCCTAGGAATGTTCAAGTGGTCAACAAGATAGGAAGAGCTTGGAACTAGGGTTTACCTAGCCACCCAGAGCTAACAGAATTGACAGTTTGATCCCATGAAAAATGGTTGGAGAGATTCATCAACTGGTGACTCTATACAAACCAACACTACAAGTTTTAGCATCATTCAAGATGGGGCCACAAAATCAAAGTTGAATCCAATCTCCAAAAATTGAGATAGGTTATTGTGATAGCTCCTATTTTCATTAAGCTTAATTTTCAAATTTTATTGTGAAAGTAAAGAAGTTGTAATTGTTAGGGTTGTATATTTTGTTTCCATTTGCAGAGGAAACCCTAGCATGTTTTGCCTTGATCCAATTATTTTTCATTGATGTCCCAAGTGTGAGTTTTGGTGCCCTAGGGTTTTAATTTTATCCTATATGGAAAAAAACTTCATAAAATAATATTCTAATCCCTATCCCTAGGTTTTAAAACCAAGAAAGTTTTCATTTTGTCTTGTACATCATTTTCTATGATGTTATGATAAACAAGGTTAGTAGAGTATCAGGAGGAAGTGTTTTTAATGTTATGATCTTTAATGTTACAATCTTAAGACAAATGTGTTTTTGTCGTATCATGGATGATAAAGTTGGTTTTCCTAATCATATAATTTCCTGTGTATTGTATGATTGTATCACAATTTAAATAGTTTGTATTTCAGCTATCTACGATATTATCACAAGGAAGGTTATCATGGCATCAGAAACAATGAAATAAGGTGCCATAATATTATGAAGCTATGGACATTATAGGATCATGAAGGAAATACTAGGATGTTGTGATGCTACTAGATACTTATGGTTGTAAGATCATAAGGTGGTAAAAGACAAGCTAATGTAACAGTACACTATCAGACAAGTGACAGGTGTCCATCTTTGATTGATCCAATCATGAAGCTTACATCATTTGGATGCTTAGTTAGGATTAGTGGGACCAAACGGGAATTTTATATTATTTTTGTGTGGCATGTAGCATTTCCAACCTTATGATAAATGGTTCATCAAAAGATCTTAGGGTGATAAAATATGTGTCCCAATGCAATGATTAAGTTGTGATTGTAAGATCACAAATGAAGATTGCAAAGTTTGCGATGCTATGGTGTAAAGGGTTAACTATTTATCAGAGTATCTTAGAAGTTCTAGAGGTAATAGGAGATTTTATGAAATAATAAAGGTGACCACAATTGAAATATTGTATGCTGAGAAAGGTTAAGATAAGCTATTTGCCGAGAGATCGTAGAAGAAGATAGGGTCAGTGCTGATGCCATGAAAATGAAGGAATCATAAGATCGTAGAAGGATTTTTCTGAGTAAAAGCACAAATCTGTGTCACCGTTTATGATACCAAAACCTATTTTGGTCAAATATCATTTTTCTATCAAAACTCTTTTTTTTTCAAAAACTAAAAATACCCTTTTATATATCTTAGATTCAATATCATCATTATATAAATTTTTGAGTGTTTTGATAAGTTATAATATGTTATAATATCAAAATATTATAAGTCGATATTTCAACATTTCAAAAGATGCTCCCTCAAAAAAGGACAAAAAATAGTAAATCATATCAAAAAAATTAAAAAATTATATTTATCTCTAGAGGAGAGAATCCTCTTCATGAATATGTAATTTTTTTTTGAAAAGGTATAGATTTGAAAGGGAAGTTTTGACAGGAGGAAAAAATTGTTGGATTCTGATAAGGTCAAACTTGAGTACTTATAACAAAGAAAATATACATAAAAAATAATTATTTCTTTTTTTGTTCACTAGCTATACATGTCATCTATAAGATATTTTCAAATTAGAACAAAACAAGATGATTTGCATATACTTGTTTGATAGGAACTACACCCTATATTTTTTACTATTAAAAAATGGACTTCAAAATAAAGTAAAATGAATAAATTTGTACTCAAAAAAATTATAAAAATTATAGGCATAAAATTCATCCAATTCTACACATTTCATCAATTTACATCATCTTCATATTTTAAACACAAATACCATTTTTTTTGTCATTAATGTTGAATTGTCACATTCTGATATCTTGTTTCTTTATAAAAGGTGACACATGTTTGTTCTTTTACCCTGCTATGGTTTTAGATTGAACAACAAGGGTTTTTCAAGGGTTTTGTAACATCAGGAGACTATTTCTTTAGCTATATGATAATATGAGAGGTCTTTTCATTAGTCATGATCGTAGCATCATAGGCCCTATTTTGAAATTAAAGTGTTAAGTCACTTTTTTGAGCTAGAAATGAAAATGAACTTCTTGACCAATAAGATTTAAGCATAGTACAAAAAGTGTATTGCTAGATAGTAATGGTGATGCTCCTTCGATTTGATAGGATGAGTTGATATTGTGTTTCAAGTCTGTTAAAAATCAATGCATAGTGAATGTCGATTTACATATATTAACTTGTAAAGATTTTCCTACTTTACAATTATAGTTTTCCATTTGTAGAGAGAGAAAATTTGAGCAATTTTTGAGTTTTTAGTGCAATACAGATTGTTATTTTCAAAGCTTGAAGAATAGATTCCTAGTTTCCATATCTTGCTTACTAGCATAAGTGTCAAGATGTCTAACAAAGAAGTGGAAGAAATTTAATCATCAAACATGGGAGCTACAAAGCCTTCAACTTCTAAAGGAGGGAAAACTAGGCAAAGGAAACCAAATAGGTTTGTTGAAGAATGGATGAAACTTTTCCTTGGTTCTTCTAATTCTAATGTTGTAGATGATCAAGCTTTCATTGATCCATATGCCCTCTGCAAAGATGTTGTATGCCCTGGTGTTACTGGTTTAGAGCTTTTCAAATATTTCTATTATAATAGGGAGAAGAAAATTCCTATGTGTAACCTATGGAAGAAGAACCTAGCCAACTTGATATTTCTAGAAGTTTTTATAGATGTAGAGTTGATGAAGGTCCTATTTTGATGCTATAATCCAGCCACTAAATCCTTCCATAGGAAAGATGGAACCATCCTTTGCACTCTAGACCGAGAATCACTCATTGAGGCCCTTGGACTAGATGGAGCTATGGTTCATCCTGTAGATTTAAAATATTTGTAGAGGAAATTTGAGGCAAATACCAAGGCATATACTAGGAAATCTATGCTACAACATATTTCAATGAAATTGAAGGAAGTGAGTGATTACCCTAAGAAGATGGAAAAATGATGCCACTAGACAAGTTTAAAAACTATTTTGTAAAAACAATTTATGGTGTCCATAATGTGGTTGGCAAGGATGGAATTGATGTAGTATATGGAGCAGAGTTTATATTTTCCAAAGATGTACAAGAATCCTACCATGGTGGGGAGTGTGATTATGTTAATTACATTGTAGAGGTGATGAAAGAAAATATTGGTAGGGCTTAGAGTGGAGAGCTAAAGGATTTCACTTTCCATCATTATTCATTGTCGATGCACTTGATCCTCTACAAGAATGTAGGATATATAAGCTCTAATTTTATTGATCACACTTCGTATGCAAATGGAGACCTATCAGTGCAGCTATGGACATAGGTATGGGATAGAAATTATCATTTTCCTGATTCTATCTCATTTTTCAATAATTTTAGTGTTGTAATCATGAAGATGTTAGATCCAAGATATTTCAGGCACCCAATATTCTAGAAGGCCTTTTGAGACTAGCCCTTCTTCTTGAGGGAAAAATACTTGACCATAATTGGGGGGACATCTTTTTATTCCCAACCTTTTCTTTAATGAGAGTCTATGGTTGTCCTAACCCACCCCACATACTACCAAAGTTTATCCCTCCTAAGTTAGTTATAATTTAATTTATATGGCAATTATTTATGGTCAGTAGGGAGTACTTGGGACCTAAAGTGCATAGGCGAAAATTCTTATGTAGATGTTTTAGGATTGGGGATTTTACAATTGGGAAAGAGGCTTTGGATCAGATCCATTCTTATCTCCACCACTATAATTTGTCTACTAGCCCCTATAGAATGTATGACCCTAACAACTAGATAAGGGTTACCCTTAAAGAAATGAGAAATTATGTATTGCCCAGCACTAGGGAATTGCCCCATGAGGATTTCATTCCAAACATAGTTTCAGAGGGTGAGACTATTGATAAGCTAGCAAAGCTAGATGATGTTTTGAGGGTGGAAAGAGAGTTGAAAAGAATAGATCCCCAATTTTTTGGATTGTACATAAATATTCTCTATCCTCAAAGGATTAGGAAGATAGTCATTGACCATGCTGAGATCATGGCTAAGATGCCTAAGGGGCCAATAGGAGAAGAACATAAGGTATGCCTTGATAGCCTTGAGCTCGATGTAACCCTTGAGATAGAAGAAGATAATGTCACTGAAGCATCATGGGTGACAAAAGGAAATAAGAGACAAAAAGCTATCCACATCCTTGACGACGTGAAATAGAGGACACTACAAATTTTACCTAGGAATAGTCAATATTTTACTAACTTAAGACAAAATTACTTCTAGAACATAGTAAATATAGTTGAGAACACACTCACGAACTTGGAATTAGCAGTAGCAAGGCTAGATGATAGGATCATCCAAGCCCAATAGTTCCTAGAAGATGATGAATTCATAAAATCCACTAAATTCAAGAGCTTTCTATATAAAATAAAATAGATTGAGCTAGTATAAAAGATGAAACCAGGGGAATCTAATGAGCAGAAGCTAGAATTGGTGGAGAAGTTGTAGGCCTATGATCTTGAGAGTGAAGTAATGACTCTAGAGGAGGCTAGGGATCTTGTACAGAGGAGTGACATGTTGTTGGTGCCTAGATGGGACTTGGAACAAGAATTTATGCTTGATCAAATAATGAGGTAGGAAGATGCCATTTCATATGAGGCATTTGGTGCAGCTAGATTGTAGAAAGGGACTGGTTTTAACATTGATACCAAATCTCTGGTAATCTGGAGTATGGCTCCTTCCTACAATAAGCCAAAATTAATGAATGTACAGAGTGTTGAACAAGGTAACATGATTGTATGGACTCTACAAGGCACCTCTGGTATAGAGATTTCTAAGGCATTGAAACACTTTTCATTTATGAATGAAGCCAAGGTAGAGGAAATAGAAACTAGACTTTCTAAATCCATACATGATTACATAGATGTGAGGAAACTCTATGAAAATGAGCTCAGAAGTAGCCATGTGTATAAAGAAAAGATTGTGGATCTTGAGGCCAAGATCCAAGAATTAGAAAGTGAAGTTGCATCTCTCAAGAAGTAACTTACACAAGAAAAGTAGGTAGTTGTTGTAGAATAGAGGGAAGAACATGAAGATCAACAACAACCAACTAGGGATACAATTGAGGCCCTAACATAAATAGAGGATTTGGAAGAAGAGGAGGCATTAGAACCTAGAAGGATGATGATTGATACTCCATCTACTTAGTAGGGAGGTGATATAAGGATAATTGTCCTTAGGAATATGATGAGCCATAGAATTCAAGTGTTGAAAAACATGTCATAGTAGGCTCACAATTTTTATGTTGCTTTGCAAAGTGCTAAATAATTTTGCAATGAGGAACTTTCATGGCTATCACCCACATTTAATCTTTGGGGGCCATATATTTAATTTCTAGAGAGGCTAATTGTGCTCATGGCTTAAAAGCCAGATTTTCCTAATAAAATAATCAGAGTGAAGGAAAGCCTGGAAATAGTAAAAGAATTAATGGGTTTCTTCACTAGGAAATTATAAACTATACAAGGGAAGTTAAAAGTTTTATCTTAGGGAATACAACCTTGCATACCAGTAATTTTGAATGTTGCTAGCACAGTGATAGACTAGCAAGAATGGTCTAATTCTTTTGATAAAATTTTAACTCAAGAGGCTACAGTATCAACTTTTGAAGACACTTCTGATATTTGATATAATAAATTAATTTATTCCCTATTTAAGGTAGAAATAGATTTGAATAAATTTATTGTTGAATCAAAAGCAGTCATGGATGCTAGCTGGACCAAGGCCACTCAAGATTTGCAAGAGGTAAAAACTACAAAGTGGCCCACAAAAAGTGAAATTTATTTTTGGGAGGCACTAGGAGAGATTAAAGCTCCACCAATAGGAAGTAGTTGAGATATTTTGCATATAGGTCAATGAAGGACAATGGGGAGAAAAATCAAAGGCCTAATATAAATGTTCTCTTACTGCCTCAACTACTTTTTTTTTTAATGGATATTTTTGAAGAATGTTCTATATACCTTTTTGTTCCTATCTTCCAAAGTCTTTGTATCCATTAACATTTTGACATGTGTCCTTTTCTCATCCATAGCTCGATGCAATCCAATATATGGATTTCCAAGATGAAGAGTAGAGGTCAGTTTTTTGTATAATTTTCTCATGTGTCATGTATTATTTTGGAGATCATCCATTTGTTCTGTAGTTGTATGAAAGATTTTAGTTATTTCATACTTGAATACAAAAAAGTTGAACATTTGGTACCTATGTTTTGCCTTTGTGTTATATCATGAGTTTCTATTAGCAATATAAAGATCTGAATAAGAAGCATTTTCCCTTAATTATCATTATCTTTGAGTTTTGTCTCCTTTATCGTATATCCATAATCTTAGGACTGAATGAACAAGTTTTATTCAGTTTAATGCAATTTACACAATTGTATATCTCTTATTGATTACTACTAATTTAAAGAATTAGGTAATTGCTTTCTATAATGGATAAGGTTTAGGATTTATGAAAAGGATGAGGAACAAAATGAAACTTAGAGTTCAATGTTGATAATTTTAATCACAAGTTGATTAAAAGGTCCAAACCTACTAATCTTTGACTCTATATATCCCAATGGATAAGACACTGGTCTATTTAAAAGTTCAATAATACACTGATGATTCACTTAATTGTAGAACATTCACAACAAAAAATCAATTTACCATTTAATGTATTAAAAACCTAAGTGCTAGTCATCACTTATTTCCATCTACTTTTTGGTTGTAGTTAGCAACTGTGCTCAAAAAGTTTATTAGCAAATTAGAGAACAATATTGACTATTTTTGTTGTAGGGAATGATCTTTGAAAGAAAAAGTATCAAGTTAACAAGATTAATCCCTTAGGTTTTCTCACCTTAGCCTTGCAAATCCTAAAGTGAAGTGAATCTTAATGAATCTATTAATGTTGGCCCAGAACTAAGATTTAGCCTTGCTAAATATAGTATTTATCTCATCCTTAGGCTTATCCCTATCTTTATTTCCTAGTATCAGGTTTAAATCCACTTGATATCTTCCTTACCAAAAAGAACTCCAACATATTGTAGGTGTTAGAAACATGATCTTGTAGCACTAAAATTGCATCCGTACCTCACACGAGCTCTAAGATATGCCCCATTAAGATCACTAGGCTATGACATTTAACGACTCTTAGAGTCAATCAATTTAGTTTGGCATGTCTGAGAATGTTTGAGTGGTCAACAGTATGAGACAAGCTTAGAACTAGGGTTTACCTATACTAGTATATTTGAGATCATTTTTTGACCAAATTTTTTGACCTTCTAATAAAATGGGATCAAATTGGTCAAAATATACAAGAAAACATTTTTTTTAAAAAATACATGCCTGTGTAGGTCAAAATTTTGACCAACACGAGCTTAATATGTAAAAAAGAAATTTTGTGACGCCTATTATCATTAGCCGATAGGCTTTCACCTGGGTGATAGCTCACTAAGAATTCCTCATGCTGTTGTATGCTTTCGTGCTTGCTAGCCGAGTTCTACTACCACCATCAAGATGTCCATGCTGAAGTTGTGGTTGGAGATGTGTCGATAGCTGGCTGATTGCAACAGGGATGGAGGGTCCACAGGTTCACTGGAGACATTCAAATTGTGGACGGATGGAGGCCACGAGTCTACTATTAGGGCATCACCGGCTCTGCAGATAAGCAATGGGATTTCCCCACTGTGCTCAGCTCTCACTTGCACGTTAGCTAACACCTTTGTGGAGCTCAAAATGCTACGTAGTTGCTGTGGAGCTAGGCAAAGGGCCATGAGTTAGTCAATGGGAGAACCACTTGATCGCACCGTCTCTCCAACCACTGCAATTTTGCCGCTTAGGTTTTCTATAAATCTGCCTACTAAGGGGTTTGCTTCAGGGATCACTTGTATGCTATGGGTTGAATAGGTATTCTTCCTCTGCCACTTTGTTTCCATTCTATTTACATGCTTAATGCTTGTCAATCACCTTGCCTAGATCACTTCTTATTACTTCCCACAAGAAGTGCGATGATAATAAAAGAGGCAGACAACAGCGGCTTGGAGTTTTTCTTTACATTTCTCATAGGGACTCTAATTTTTCTTTGTGGATTTATAATTTATTCATGAATTTATTGAAATCAATCTGGAGTTGTGCTACTTGCAAATGCCAATTTAATTTAATGTTTGGTACTTTTCATTTCAAAATTACAATATGTAGTGATTTATCATTGCATGTCAATAGAAAGCTTCCGTGACAATGGACTGCTAGGCTAAATTTAAATCATGCTGCCATGTTTTGTCAAACCAAGAGCTCATAATTAGTTTTCCTATTTTATTACACTCAGTCCTGCCCATAGTTGGCAATTAACTCAGGCCAAGGTCATGGTTGTCTTGCTCTCTTCAGCTGGTTTTAATTCATTCTATAGCCAGCCAGATTGTGTTCATATTTGGGTGCCCTACTCTACCTATGTGGTTTCAATAAATCTTAGTGGAGAGTTGTGGTGTTTGAATTAATTCATTTTACATCCAGCCAGCTTGTGTTCAACACTTACACTTGAACTTAGAGTTCTGCACTAAATTTCTTGTGCCACTATCTGCAATAGATTTTGATTTCTTTACCCTATTTACTTAAGTTTTCTGTGAATATGAATTATGGACATTGAACATTAGTGCATTATGCATATTGTTGTGGTCATGGATTTACATCAAAATTTTTTTTTCTCTCAACATTATTTTCTAACTCATTAAGTTTGTCAATTTAATTGACAAAATGTATATCATCTTGTGATTATGAGATAGATTATTTGTTCTTGAAAATTTAATGACTTCTATTTACTCTGCCTCTTCATTATAAATGCTTCTTATCTCAGTATCAAAATGCCCTAACCTTCTCTACTGCTGAAAATCTTTAAATTTGTTTTTGCTAGGCCACACTCCAAATTTTCTTTTGTCTCAATTTCTGGTAGATTCCTTCTCAGTTTATAAATTTCATGAATGAACACAACTTTGCCTCTGGTTACAAATTCAAAAAATTGATCATCAGTCTTCCTCCATTTACTTTCTAAAGTATGGAATCTAAGAGATTCTTGTATCATATATCTATACTAAAATAATTGTTCTATTTTCTTTATCATTTATATCAACAAGTGCAGTGACTGCTGCTGCTTGCTATTTGAGCTATTCCATCTTATCTGTATTTAGCACTATTATATTTTTTGTTTGAATCACAACTACCATAACAAGTATCTACAGTATTCATAATCGAGATACTCTAATTTTCAAGACACAAAACCAACACCACCCTTCCAGTCAAGACTGTTCTTCTAGTAATATGAATTTGGTGGAGATGCAACTTTATTAATAAAATATTCTTAAACCTCCCCTATTAGTTCAATGCTCCTATCTGATATTCACATTTAATTTTACCAAATTATTATTGATTGTTTTACTATTTGAAGAAAATTACTTAAATTAGTCGATAAAATATAAAACACATTGAAATCGTAAGTGAATCTAGATAATCAATAAAATATAAGGGATCAAACTAAAATTCATCATTTACAAATATCTCTGCTTTGTTTTCAATGAGAAAATGTAGTTTTTAGGCACATTAGAATAGGAAATAGCATGCAAAGCCTGCAGGGCATGCGGCCTATACATCAACATTCATAAATGTACTCCAAAAAGTGTAGAACTCACAGATTGGGCCAGAGATCTTTGAAGATGTAAATAAAACATGTTTTAAAGTAATGTGTTTCCAAGGAGGTTTCCAATGAATTTGAAGGTTAGATTAGAAGATCTACCTGTCTTAATGACCACCTTGAAAGAGTTTGGGCAAAGCTTGCCCATTATCTTCCACTAATATGAATTTGATATAGATGCTACCTTATTAGTTAAATATTCTTAAACCTCCCTTGTTAGTTCAATGTTCTTATCCCATATTCACATTAAAATTGTACTAAAGTGGGAAATCATTGCAATATGCAACTCAAATAATAGCTGATACAGGGGGGCTATTGATGTCTGCACCTTAAACCCCTGCCATGTGCTACACTAAAATACTATCTGTGCTCCTCAAGTAAAATAAGTATACTACTCTAACAAAATATATGAGACTCAACATGGCATTGATACCATATCATGTTGCCTAAAACTTAAACCTAAAACTTTCCATATTGCTTCCATGTGATACTCCCCTATTTGAAGTCAACAATATTATTGTCTCCTATATGATGCTTGAGCAATGAATCTTTCATCTACTCTGGTCTTATTTATAAATAGTCCAAAGCTTGATTGTCTAAAGCTCATCTATGAACCTGCATATATGAACCAACCTGAATTTGAACTATCAACATCTACATTTCTATTTTATATTTTGTATAATCTAAGGTATGTGATGTTGCTTGGTTGTGTTGCTATATGTATGTATGCATCTTTAGTATGTGACAGTTCTGTCAAGACTATCTTTGAAATTAGTGACCCCAATTGGCATTAAATTTATGTACTACTATATGTGGGAATCTTCATGCTGCAAAATCCAAAGCTCCCAAAGTTAAATTTCTATACTACTATATGTACGTATGCATCTTTAGTATGTGACAGTTCTGTAAAGACTATCTTTGAAATTACTGACCCCAATTGGCATTAAATTTTTGTACTACTATATGTAGGAATCTTCATGCTGCAAAATCCAAAGCTCCCAAAGTTAAGTGTGTATAGGCATGTATTATTGCCACTTCCCAAGCAGGTCAACCATCCTAGTAACATTTCTACAATTTCCCCATAAATAGGTCATAGAGATCAAATTATCCTCCAATTGAAGATCAGGTCATAGAGATAAAATTGTCTTCCAATTGAAGATCAGAGTTTGATCATTGTCTTTCTTGTTTTGATAAGGTTCATCAAAATAGGGCTAAATGAAACTCATAGAGATCAAATTGTGCTCCAATTGAAGATCAGAGTCAGATAATTGTCTTTCTTAGTCTGATAAGGTTCACTACTGTCAATTGATACCTATTACACAAGACATATACTCTCAGCTCAAAATATAACGAACAAGATTGAATTGCAAGAATCTATTTGAATGTTCATAAAGAGTTGCTAAAAAATGAACTAATTGAAGGAGGAGATCGATCATCCATACATTTTTTTTTGAGAAAAAAGAATAATGAACACTTACAAAGGGAATCTCAGGTGCCACCACAAAAAAGTCAAGAATCTGATACCCTAATGTGTTTGCTGCATTTTTAGGTGCTGCCACAAAAAAATGCTTGTGACTAAAATGGACCTCACTTGAGTTTTGAATAACTATTATTGTTCATCTGTTTATATATATTGACATCTTGCAACAGAGACCCTCACCTTTTCAAAGATGTTGTTTCAGTCTTATACTTTCATATGCAAGTGCATTGGTTTCAACTGATTGACTTTTAATCTTTTGTTATAAACTCTGAAAATCGGGCACATTTCCTCCAATGATTATTTTACCTATAGTCAGTCTATTTTATTTTATATTAGGCATGGGTTGGAAGATTTTGTGTGAGAGAGCGTGCAAAATATAGGTAAGTGAAATAATTTACAGAATTGATATTGTTGTTTTCTTCTTTGTTGTTAATGTACAATGTACATTCAAATTAAAGATGAGCTGCTCTGTTCTGAAATCAATAGCCATAGTTTTGTCAACACTGTTAGGTCCAATTTGGAACAGCAACTGAGTGCTAGATTGACTCCAACATGTAGGGTGTGAATTATAATTGAATGGAAGCCGTCTGGGTACTTCTAACAAGTTGAAATGGTCAGACAAACTGAATTTGTGATCAACTTATGTTATTTTTTGTTACTGTAACCAAACTCTCCTTTGTGAGTCTTCTTTGGACTGTGCAGTGTGAAAACAATGATGAACTGGACTCAGATTGGTTAAATCAACTCCTTACAAAAATTTCCTTTTAGGCGCCCACCAAAAATAGTATGATTCTTCAGAATGATGGGTTTCCTGCACAAGTTTCATAATGATCTCTTTATGGGATGTACAAATTAAAGATGAGCTACTATGTTTTGAAATCAACAGTGATAGTTTTGTCATTGCTGTTAGGTCCAATTTGGAATAGCAACTGAGTGGTGGATTGACTCCAACATGTAGGGTGTGAATTGTAATTGAATGGAAGTCGTTTGGGTACTTCTAACAAGTTGAAATGGTCAGAAAAAGTGAATTTGTGATCGACTTATGTTCTTTTTTGCTACTATAACCAAACTCACCTTTGTGAGTTTTTTTTGTACTGTGCAGTGTGAAAATTGTGATCGTGGGGAAACATTACATCTTTCACTAGTATTGTCTCATTTTGAAGGGATGCATCTCCTTGTGGTCAAGCACTGCCTTTGAATATTGTCTATTCCTATTAAATTTAATTGCAACACCTACTTTTATGTAATTATAAGTTTGCAATTTAAAGCAGGGGTTGGTATAAATGGGTTTGTTTATAGCAGAGAAGTTTCCTCAATCTTCTTCACAGCCACAAATCTGAAATTAACAAGCACAACTCAACTCTCGGAATAGTAACTAAACCAAGGACTATTGACATTTGCATCTAAACCATCCAACTAGCTCGAGGGCTTTCTTCTCAGCAGATGTATTGTGCAAAATTGCAAAGACTGACATTAAAACTGGATGACCATAAATGTTAGACCATACCCTCTCCATTTACATCTATTTCTCTATGAGTACCAGAGTGTGTAAGTTGCCTCAAAAAGAAAATTCAAATATGGTGGCTAAGCATCACAAATTTGAACCTGTCAATTTCCAATGCTAGGCAAGCTAGCTAATTTATCCTCTTGTTGTCTAGACTCTTGAATGTAAAAAGCAACATGTTTCAAAAATTGGTTTTCCCTCTATATCAAACTCTTCATGATTTAAACTAATTCTCTATTATCACCTCCACTCTACATTAAAACAGTAACACCTATCGGCTGCACCCTTGGACCCTACCAAGGTACAAGTGCTAGTTATATTCTTGACGCCCGTGCAGGAGAGTATTCTGGATAAATTTCCTCTGCATTTCTTCAATTTGCAAATCAATATGATATGAACCCCAAGCAGGGAGAATAGGCAATGATGAGGATTGGTCACTAAGCATGTGATTCTTCAATTTGAATATAATGCATCGCAGAGGGTAAGTACTAAAACCATTATTTTCGGCTAGGGTTTGAAGTTAAACAATTTTTTTTCAATGGCTTTGAAGTCATTTGTTCTAGACCTTCTCTATCTCTACCCATGGCTAATATGGGTATGCTATTATTACAAGGCAAAAATGTCACAAATATCCCATCATCATCATCGTAGTAGTAGCAAGATTACTCACGGTCCTTCATTTACGCATTGTATCCTATTTGACTTGTTTGCTTAACATGTTTCTACGTTCCTTCCATGCATTTTTAGCTTCTCTAGTATTCGGTCACTTCTCTTGCAATTTCATACGGTGTCTTGTCCTCACTATTTCGGGAAAACTTGTCCACCCCACGTACCTTTAGCAAAAAGTTCACCATCTACACCATAAAAAGGGGAAAAATAAGAGGGACAATTAGTTCCTTCTCAAACCCATAAAACTTGAAAGAGAATAGAGTCATGAGCATGAAACCCTAGAAGAATCTTACGTGGTCATATATGTTCCTTGTTACAATGTGCAAAGGCATGTCTCCAATCACAATAATTGGGTGGTCTCGCTGGTTGTTTGTAGCACAATTACCTTCATTATCAGGTGACTTTGAAGCACATATTTCTCTATCAGGATCATTTGGGGTAGGCTAGTAAGGGTTATTGATAAGTTCTGACAACTTTCCATGATTCCTCTCTATTAAAATTCGAACAAGTTTGACTTGGTTGAGCTCCATAATGTAGTGCAGGGCGTTTGATGTGCGAGTTATTAAAAACTCTAAAGCTTCTTTGAATCCCAAACTCATTACCAATTTCAGTGGAGTTTCTCTTTTATTATTTACAAAGTCACACAAATTGATATCTAAGCCAACCAACTATTTGGCCAGATCCACACAATTTTTTCTCATAGCTAAATGTAGAGCTGTATCACCTTTGTTGTCCTTCATTGTTATTGCTTTGATTAAATTTGCATGAATCACACAGTTAAACAAAACAAACTAGCAAAACATAGCCTTTTAAATTTTAGAAAGAAAGAAAGAAGAGAATGACCTTGAACTGGTAGCTTTGCTGCTAGCTCTCGTAACAGATCTGCACTCATGAATCGACTGTCTTAAAAATGAGAAACAATTGAAGAATAGATTCTAATAAAATAAAACAAAAGAATGTATGAAGAGAATGAATGAACCTGGGTCTCCTGCTATTACTGCCACATCAAAACATGTTCTTCCCTCCCACATTGTTAACAAGCTTGAAGGATCGACATGTTTTAGAGGCTCTTTTGCAATGATTATATCAGTATTTTGACAAGCCACAAAGAATCCCTTTACATTATCTATGTTTGCCATGCTCTGATTGTAGCTTAAGCTTGTAAACAATATTTATTCTGCACTGCCAATGCTAACTAATAAAAAGCTACTGAAAATGTGAAAAATAAAACAATTCCCAACATTTTACTTACCCATGATGTGTACTTCTACCAGAGTTGTCAATTTTCAACACCATCAAATCAATGAACTAACTCACCATATGAAATTGCAAGAGAAGTGATCATATGGGAACACTGAGCACACCTTACAAGTCTCCAGAACTTGTGTGCTCTTCTCAATAGCATGTGCACTTATGTGCAACACTTGGTATCATTGTGTACTAGTATGCATGATCCCATGCTAGTCTCTATTTTATCATGTGCCACCACACATGACTTTTTATAAATCCATCATGTGCCCCTTGCAAAATTAGCAAATCTGTAAATATAGGCTTCTTTGGCCATGGCAGGACTCTCGAAACCAACAGGTTATTGGAAGATAAATAGATATGGGTATGCTATATTTTATGATTTAGACCCCTTTGAAAAAAAATGATATCACTACAAACCTTCTTCTCTGCCATAGCTACACCCTAGGTGTTCTAAGTCCTATTTTGATGAAGCATTACCTAGACTTCACTATTAATGGAAGTTATAAAATTAGGAGCATTTGGAAAAATAAGGTCTATAACTTCTTCTTTGTGAATGGATTTATCTATTTAGAGACATAGTCTTTGGTGTGATTTTGACGGATGGAAAAAAGTTTCTTTCATTTTTTCAAATATGGTAAATGGATTTTGATTGTGCCTTGCTTGTGAACCATGTGGATGGATTTTAACTCATAGTGGAGATGAGCAGAAGGAATATGGTGCATAAGGAAGACATTGGCTTAAAATATTTCAAAGATAAATAAGCAGTTGGCTATGGGGTCCCCCATTCCACTATGGAAGGCCTATTATAGAGTAAGTTGCTTTCTTCCTCTTAGTGCAAATACCCACTTCTCATTGCCTCTTCATTCATGAAGAGACGACAAGTTCTACACTTGTGATTTTCAATACAATCATCTGCATCAAGGTCTTTTCAGGTTTAGTTCAGTTTTAGAGAAGAGAAGAGAAGGTAGCATAAAAGAAGTGGGTGAATGTGAAAATGAAGGATAATGAGGGGAGAGTCATTTCTAGTGGGTTTTGTAACATGGTTGAGAATGATTTAGATATGCAACACATTCATAAAGTTAGTGTTGGGCCCTGAGAAAGCACACTTCATTGCATTGAAGGGGTTGTGAAGGAGACCTTGTTTCCTGATGATCCCTTAAGGTAGTTTAACAACCAGCCAGCAAAAAGAAAGTGCTTCTTGGGAGTTCAGTATCTCTTTCCCATCCTTGAATGGGCTCCAAATTATTCCTTGAGACTTTTCAAGTCAGATCTTATCTTTGGCATAACTATAGCCAGCCTCGCCATACCACAGGCAAGGAAACTTTAGTCCATGTTCTTTTCTCTACAGTTTGAATCATATTCAATGATCTACCATTATAATACTCTTCATTACTTGAATGGTAACATTTATTTTTATTTTCTTAGAGCGACAATGGAACTTATTCAAGGTCTGATACTAATTCACTATATTTTGTAGGGCATTAGTTATGCCAAGATGGCCAACCTTCCTCCTATTCTTGGACTTTGTGAGTATCTGGCTTATGTACTTGAAAGCTTTTATAATAGTTATAGGGCATGGCCATCAATGATGTTGGCAGTTTGGTTATTTTGACTGGTGACAATTAAATGGTTTGGATGTATAATTGTTGTGAACTTTCTAATGCTATTTGTTTTGGTTGATAGCAGAAGAGATGACTTATAACAGATGCACCATACTAACTTTTCTTCTTTCTTTATGTGCTTGAATGCTTTGGGTACTTCAGTAGTTTTCATTTTAATTTGAGGAGAACAGAATGAGTGGTATAATGATTCTCCAAAACTTGGTCAGCTAAGCTTTTCATAATTTCATCACTATCTTCTTTTTCATAATCATAGATTATGAAGTGTGATTCAAAATGTACATGTAAAAATTATATAAAATAAATTTAAAAATAATCTCTTTATCAAAATGAACAGTGAAAAATGACTACCAACAATGTACTATGTGACTAAAAAGCTACATCCTGTATAGTATCTCATATGGATTAATTCTCTCCTGTCCTATCACCTATCTTTTTATTTAGTTCTAACACTGCAGCTAACTATATTATAATGTATTTCATTAGAACTCTCTTTGATCTTTCATCTTAATTTGTAGCTAACTAGAACTGTAGCTAACTATCATGTTTATCAGTGTCAGCTTCCTTGATATATCTAGAATTCACTTCTTTTTCCTTGTGTAACTTACTTTGTGGTTATGATACGTAGGCATCAGTATTTTTGCTATTCAATGCATCCAAAAGGCTAAGTTACTCAGAAGTTAAGACTCAATTGAATTTGACCAATGAAGATATTGTCAAATTGCTACATTCTCTTTCATGTGTGAAACATAAAATTCTCAATAAAGAGAGAAATACAAAAACTGTGACACAAACAGATGTCTTTGAAGTCAATTCAAAATTCACTAATAAGATGAGGAGAATTAAGGTATGAACTCTGATATAACAAATTGTATACTATTTTGCTTGTCTATTTTTAACAAAAACTAATGCATGTGGAGATCACATGGGAATTGGTTTCTACCTTATTGCAGATTCCACTCCCACCAGTGGATGAGGAAGAAAAGGTGATTGAGGATGTGGATAAAGATAGACGTTATGCAATTAATGCATCAATTATAAGAATTATGAAGAATAGAAAAGTTTTAGCACACCAACAACTTGTTATGGAGTGCGTTGAGCAACTTGGATGGATGTTCAAGGTGAATTGCCTGACTGGATGCTAGATACTTTTGTTTTCATCACTAGTACTTTAGATTTGCTTACTACTTTCCACAATGAATGGGTTTATACCTGTGTGAATTTATAAATAGTGGTCTTTTCCTTTTTTAGTAGATTGTCCTTTATTTGTAAGAAAATGATATACTTGGATAAGTAGGCATATTGATATATCTTCATAGGCATATTCATAGGCATATTGGCGATTGTTTGATGTACTTTTTCCTCTTTGTAGTACATAGTTTATGTTTGTGGTCCTGATGTGATCATATTTGGCATGGTGGTTCTTTGGAAAGGGAGGAGATCCTAGCAGTGGCAATCCCAAACTTTAGATTATTGTTCCTTCTATGGCTTTTGGTGGAGCATTAATAAGTTTTGTACTGTGCCCAATAGAGTTGATAAAGGTAACAAGAACTAGACTTTGTATCTATTGTATGTATATAAATTGAACTCTAGAATCCATACCTTTGACTATTTGCTATTTTGCAGTGTAGATTGCAAGTTTAGGAGAATGACAATGGGCAACTTAAAAAGCATCAGTAGAGATATGCTGGGCCTCTAGACTGTGCATTGCAAACTCTTAAAAATGAAAGGCTAAGGTGTTAAATTGTTGTTACTATTTGGTATGTAGTTGTAGGCATGCAATATAAATGCTTCACATGGTATCTTTCATTATACAAGATACTGTTTGATTGTTTCATTGGTGCATAATTTTCTAGGTACAAGGTTTGGAGACACACGTTTCTTCAGTACTTATGAATTGAATCATTATCATATGCTTTCACTTATTAGTATGCATGATAAGGTGAATCCCCAAATGAATTCCCAGTCTTCTCAATTTGTTAGAGTAGATTTACCTGTGGGGTGTAGACCACATGGAGAGCTTGCTTTCTTATTTAGAGTTTTGTTTCTCATCCTTTTCCCAAAGGGATGTCTACCTCTGCTACTTTGTTAAATACATCAGAAAGGATTTCACAATGTTCCTTGTAAAATTTTGCTAAATCTAAATTTGATGAATCTTGACAAGTTATGAATTCTCCTTCCAAATTAATTGATTATGAATCACCATCATTCCTATTTTTTAGGCTCCCATTAGATTGACTGCTACATATAATGGTGCTCTCATGTTCTTGTTGCAATGCTCTTTCAAAAATTACCCTATAATTGCAAACTCAATTTATATCACAGATAAGCTATATACAAGCTAAAAGTTAGTAATCATTACACCTATATGTAGAATATCAGTTAAATATTATCAAGGTGCCTTAGTGTACATAGCCTGTAAGAGGGAGAGATCTCATTAGCTAAGAAGAATGTGTTTGCACATTTTTCAAATGCCTGAACTTAACTAAAAACATGTTATGGGTAACCAAATCAAACTATTTCACATCTACCTCAACTCTTGCTATTTCTTCAAATGAATGGATGAAGCGGACTCCCATTCTAAGTATTTTGCTTTTGCAAGTTCTTGCCAAATTTCTTCTACCGTATAACTTGATGGGTTCACCCCTCTCCCAAGCTCCGATGCCTATTCACATTTAGAGAGAATAAATTTCAATTTAATATTCGAAAAAATAGATTCTCTAATGTCCCCTTTTAATATAATTAAGGGATTAAGATTAAGTTGTTGAAAACTAAATAGATTAAAAGACGTAGTTTTACTTTTCATTCAGATATATTCATAAAAGACATGCTTTCTAATGTTGATTTTATAGCAAAAATGGCATAATATAAAGAACAGATAACTCAAAACATAAAATATAGCTTGCCTCTTTTATTAGAGTAGATTTACTTGTGGGGCGTAGAGCACATGGAGAGGTTGCCTGCTTATTTAGAGTTTTTTTTTTTGACTTGGTGAGCTGACTCGGTGAGCTGACATGGCGAGCGGACTTGGTGAGCGAACTTAAAGAGTCAACTTGGTGAGGTGACTTGGTGAGCATACTTGAATAGGAATAGACTTAGAGAGTTGACTTGGTGAGCATACTTTAATTATTAGCTTGGCAAGCTAACTTGGGGAGCCATCCTGACGATCTAACATGGTGAGTGGGCTTAAAGTGGCAACTTGGTGGGGCAAGTTGGCAAGCCAACTTAGCAAGGCCACTTAGAGACATGACATGGTGAGCTGACTTGGTGAGCAAGCTCGATGAGTGAACCTAAAGATTGAACTTGATGAGGCACTTTGGTGGGGTGACTTGATGATCAAACTCAAATAGTCAACTTGGCGAGCATATTTGAACAGTCGACTTGGTGAGGCAAGTTGGCGAGCCAACTTAGCGAGTCCACTTGGTGAGGTGAGATGGTGAGTCCACTTGGTGCAGCAACTTGGCAAGCTGACTTGGTGAGCGAACTTAAGGACTAACATTGATAAGGTGCTTTGGTGGGGGTGACTTGATGAGAGAACTTAAACAGTCAACTTTGTGAGCGTACTCGAATAGTCGACTTGGTGACATGACTTGGTGAGCTGACTGAAAGAGTCAACTCATTGAGGTGATTGGGTGGGAGTGACTTGGTGAGCTGACCTAGAGAGTTGACCTAGGGGATGGGTTTGGTGAGAAAACTTAAAGAGTTAACTTGGTGAGCGCACTTGAATTGTCAGCTTGGCGAGCGAACTTGGGGACTTGGTGGGACATGTGGGTGAGCTAACTTGGTGAGGCGACTTGGCGAGCTAACATGTCAAAGCTGCAAAATCAGATTTCATTATCAAAAAGTTTGTCATTTTGATGCATTCATTAGTTTGTAGTTAATAAATTCTTTCTTAAATTTATTCTTTTTAAAACCCCATTCTAACTATTTAAAGAAGAGAACTATGTGTATTTTGACCAACCATCCATCATATGGAACTCATAAAAAGTCTTATAACTTGCAACTGACATGTCTTTACTTCTACCACTACCATTATTGATTAGTACAAGCCAAATTATTATTCTCTAATGCTACCTACTGGTTAGACCATTGCAATATAGTGCAACAATGATATAAAGAAAATTTTGAGGAAAAGATTTCAGTTCAATACCAGAATTGTTCGCTCATATCCATATGTTCCTAACAGTCCCAGAATGGTTGCCTTGAAGTCCCCAATTCTTGGCTTCCATTATCTGATAAAAGCTTTCTCATTATAACTAGAAGTAGATTCAACTCCAAAGACGAGTCTAATTTTTTCTAATTCTGGCATGTAGCTTTAGGAGAACAACAACTAAGCGGTTAACAAAAAATCTCTCCCCTTTCTCAGGAAGGGTTTCTCCATCAAACATGAATGTGGCATTCATCTGGCTGGTTCATATTGCCCCAGGCCATGGCCAAGAAGATTTTTTGACTGGCATGAAATATAGCTTCTAGTACTATATCCTAGATCAAAATTTGGCCAAACTTTTGATGGATGCCTATAGCTTATCCCAAAGCTCTCATTCAACAGTTATGAGATGATCAATCAAGAGGAAACAATTGAGATCTTAGAGTGACACAATTTTTAGATGATCATATGAAATGAAATGGGTGTGTGAGTAGAAAGAAACTAGAAAGACATTGTGTATAGATGAAGGCATGAAATGGATGGTTTTGGAGCACTCAGCACAGACACTCAACATTTAGTACATATCATCATTTGAGATCAAATGGGTGTATGAGATTATATGCATAGGGAATAATAAAGGAGGGAATTGAACCCTCCTTGAGGCTCACATTTGTTGAGGTCCACTTCAACAATGGCCCTTCCTATGAAATTTCCATCTAAAACCTTTCTAATGAGATAATGTGCTATGAGCTCTTCATCGGTGGGATGGAATGTGAATCCAAGAGGTAGTTGTGCATCACCCATATCATGAACCTTGATATGGGTGATGCACAACTACCTCCTAGATTCACATTCCATCCCACCGATGAAGAGCTCATAGCACATTATCTCATTAGAAAGGTTTTAGATGGCAATTTCATAGGAAGGGCCATTGTTGAAGAGGACCTCAATAACTGTGAACCTCAAAAAAAATTTGACCAAGCATTGGTTGAAATTTCGACCAATGCCTAATAGTTTTCTACCAAGCATTGGTCAAAATTTTGACCAATGCCCAATAGTTTTCTACCAAGCATTGGTTGAAAATTTGACCAATGCCTTGTAATTTTCTACCAAGCATTGGTCAAAATTTTGACCAATGCCCTACAATTTTCTGCCAAGCATTGGTCAAAATTTTGACCAATGCCCTACAGTTTTCTACCAAGCATTGGTCAAAATTTTGACCAATGCTTGGTAGAAAATGTGCTAGCAATTTCAAAAATTTTTGACTAGAAAAATTTTAACCAATGTGTTGGTCGAATTTGGTCGAAGTTTGAAAATTGGGTCAAAATTTTGACCAATAAATGTCAAAAAATGAGCCCAAATGTACTAGTGCTAGACACCCAAAGCTAATGGAATAGATAGTTTAATCCCATGACAAACAATTAGAGAGATTCAACATTTGGCAACTTTGTATTGGCCAATACTACAAGTTTCAACATCACCTAAGATGGGGCTGCAAAATTAAAATAGAATCCAATCTCCAAAAATAGATAAATTTTATTGTAGGTGTTAGAAATACAATCTTGTAGCACCAGGAATGGCATCCATACCATTCATGAGCTCCAAGATATACTCTGTCAAAGATCATTGCCTTATGACATTTAATGACTCTTAGGGTTAATTTGATTCAACATACTTGAGAAAGTTTGAGTAGTTAATGGGATAGGATGAGCTTGGGAATAGGGTTTACCCAGCCGCTCAGAGCTAATAGAGTAGATAGTTTGATCCCATGACAAACAGTGAGAGAGATATGAGAAAGATATGTATACCTAGGCCACTTTGTGCAAGATATGAACAAAAGTTGCTAATTAGGAAAAATTGGGTCTTTTAGATTTTTTGGTTAAGATAGCCTAGGATTAAGTGTTTTTAGTTGTTTTTTAATAATTTTGAACCTTTTCCAAGTCCTAGAAGTGAAATATTGTGAACTTTGCAAAAGTTAAAAAAATCTCTCAAAAATGCAACTTGGTTGGAAAGGAGTGTGAAATTTGAATAGAAACCTTCTAGTCTTCCAAAATATGTTTCCCATGCTCATATACCCAATCATGAGTAGTTAAAACTTCCCAAACCTCCTTTTGTAACTTTTTGGAAAACTTGCAAAAATTGCTCAAGCAACTTTTTGAGCAACTTTGCAACTATTGAACATCTTTTGATCAATTGGATCCATGTAGGACTATTCTAGGACCCTATTTAAGATTACTAGGACCTATAAGGTAACAAAATACCTTAGTTTCCCATCCCTAACAACTTTTAACCTATTGGTCAATTTTTGGCTCATTGAGCAACTTTGACCAACCTAGGAATTTAAGTGCTTCCCCATGTTGAAAACCTTCTAACCTTCTAAAATATTCTTCCCCATGCTCAAATACCTAACCATGGGTAGTTACAATTTCTCAAACTATCATTTGCATCTTTTTGCAAAAATTGCAAAAATTGCTCAAGCAACTTTTTGAGCAACTTTGCAACTTTTGAACAAATTTTTCTCTTTACATTTTCTGATCAATTGGGTCCATCTAGGACCATTCCAGGACCCTAGTTAGGATTTATGGGACCTATTAGGTAACCAAATACCTTAGTTTCCCAAACCTAACAAATTTTTCCTTAGGATTACATGTTTTTATAATTATATTCAATCTAATGAACCAATTGGATCTGTTCTACATTTTAATATTTCAAGTATTGTCTCATAGTCTAACTACCATTCCACATAGTCTTATTATGTGGTTTTCCACCATAATTAATCAACTTGATATTTGACATGAAAAAAAGGTTTGAATAATGAAGAATCATTATCTTGTTTGCCAATCCTTGTATAACCACAAGTTAGGGTTCTTCATAGAATATCATCAGAGCCATGTGTCGGTTACAACCACCACACCTATATGGTACTCTAAACCTTCACCAGCTATAAATGAGTAATCCAAAAAAAAATTGGCCTTGACACAATGACAAAAATTATAATCTATCCCTTCTTCATTTTCTTCAGGTGCAATAACAACAAAAACATGGCCTCTAGTGATAAATGTACAAAATGTGGTCATTAATTCAGCAAATACTTAGGTAAAAGTTATAAAGTTACATATTGAATGAATATATATATATATTACTAGGTTGTACTAGATCATACAAGTGGTCAAAGTCAATGGATGAATCCATCTCTACCATTTCTAGTGCTTGTGGGGGACAATAGGTTTCAATTGGGTCCTAAGCTCGTATATTCCATTTGTCCACCCATTCAATCGACTCACACTCATCCCAATTTTCCTCTGCACATGATGGACAGTAGCATGCCATTTTTTGTTTATGGATACTCCATGAACTTGTATCAAAGCTTCTAAAAGAGTGCAACTCACTTTATCCTATTAGTGTGCAACAATCCTCATATGGTTCAATGTTAGTATTATCTATCAACCCAAAAAAAAAATGAACCATAGACTCACCTTCCTTAGCTAGACCCATTGTAGCATTACACCACTAGATGGTGGATTTTGCATCTTTCAATATTGTTGCATCTTTGTACTTTAGTTCTTCACATACTAAGGTTCTTTTGATGCATGCACCTACACCATCATGCTCTCCCTTTCCATGACCAACCTCTTTGAAATTCCACATATATTGAATTCCAAACAACCTATGCATCCTACTCAACCAATAGAACATCCATGCATTCTTGAATTGAGATGTACAATTGTTTGACCAAATAATGTGCTAGTGATATGGTATGCCCTTGTTAGCCAAATCTCCATAAAATAGTTTAAAATAACCATGTACAAGCTCCATAAAATGTGATCAATCATCACTAATGTAAAAATGGCACTCCTTCAATATCTTCATGTCATCCTCTTTACTTGTAGGTGAATGCTTGAATGTTATGTGAACAAATATGAAAACTTGTTGAGAACTATAATACTTTGCTTGCACTTGATTTTGTGGTTGTAATGTGTTGTTGTCTATGAAGTCTACAACTAAAACAATAGTATCTAGTGGAAATTTATCCTTGTACAACTTGAATTGCAAATCCAACCATTGAGCTCTATGTGTATGTCTCGCATACTCATAAGTAATCTATCAATGAAAAATATTCATGAACTCATGATATACTGGACTATTTTTTATGACTAAATCACATCTTTTACCATGTTTCTCATCTTTTAGAGCATATGTCACTATCTTATATTTTACACAATGTACTATTTCATTTCCAATTGCATGTGTTCCATTCATATGTTCACAAGTTGATAAAAGTTGCAAAGAACCACAAAATAAGCATGTACCATCCAAGCATGATGTCTTATAAAAATTTTCACCATCCCCTATTTCACATAAAATGTTGGATATGAATTCCCTTGAAGATCTAGGTGGCTCATTCATGTCACAATCCTGAAAAACAAACTTAGAATGCAAAAACACACATATATGCCTTAAAACATCAAAATGGTTAGAATATTCAATATGTATCCTACAACAACAAGTTGTGTGTCTGTGTGTTATTTATGTTCACATAAATTTTTTTACCCATCTCAAAAAATATTTAACCTATTTGAATTTGAGAATACATATCAATAAATTTTGCAAAACATTATGTCTGAGTTGAGTCCAAAAAATATTTTGCATGTGGATCACAATTTTGGTTACCAATCCTCTTTCTTACAACATCTCTTTTATTAGGTGAAACATGCATGTTATTTTTCCAAAAATCTTCAATCAATGATTTGAAAGCTTCACTAATTTCTTTATCTTTTCATGGTAGTCTACCACTAAGTATCCATAACTCATTTTTTGTTGGATCTTTCAATCTCTCACACCTTACCATGGCTATCCTTAGAGTACCTCTACCAATTTTTAATGATTTTCTTGTCTTTTTCATGAGTCAATCTTTCTTTAGTTGGATTCCTACTATTGTCAATGTAAGTATGCGTCTTATGATATTACTATCTTTGGTGTGTGGTTTAAAAACCACTTTTCCATATGCACTCATTAGATTATTTACAACCAAAGAATAATCTCCACATATGATTAAATTTTCTTTGACAAGTATGCTTGCTAATCTTGTCAAGCATTGATTTCAAAATGTTAGTATCAATATCAATCAAATATTTTGGTCTTCAAAAAAAATTCTAGAAGGTGTTATAATCTCTTTTATTCCCTCAAAATTTTGAACATCAACATAAGGTTGAGTGTTTTACATACCTTGAACTGAAGATGATGTGCCTTGGCAATACAATATAAAAGATGGAATATCACCTAATCGATATGTTGATGTTGTGCCTTGGCAATAAGATATAAAAGATGGAATATCACCTAATTTATATATTGATGTTGTGCCTTCAACATGACATGATGGAGTATGTACATTTTTGAATGTAGAAATTAGTGTCTCTTCAACATGAGATGATAATATGACTCGAACATTGGAAGATGGTGTAGCTTCACAATTCAATTGCCATCTTGAGTGTAAGAGTCTCATTCATTCTCTGCCTTTCCAACTCTTCCTTTTTGTTTCTTTGTATCAGTGGTTCTTGTTCCTCTTCCAAACACAATTCTTCATTATTGTATTGCAATTTTTTTTGTTCACATAGTAGTTTCATTTTATCTCCCTCCCTCTCTTCTGTTGTTTGAGTTTTTGGTTTCTTCCTTGGCATGATGATGATCTCTATATGTCAAATTATTCAAACATCTAAATTACTTAGAATTTATAAATTACGAATCATTCAAATACATATACAAATATGAATACACAATATATATTAAACAACTTATCAAATTTCTAACCATTTGCAAATAATATTTTATTCAAACATACAAATTTCAATGAATTCACTATATAAAAACAACTTGTCAAATTATAATGAAATTTGTCTCTATAGTAACAAAGAATATTTAAAAAGGGTTGCAGTAACCTTTTCTATAGAAAGAATGTTCAAAAAGCCTTCAAATAGTGTATCTAATGATTGAATTTGGTGTTTGCTAGCTTCGAATAGCATGAAAGAATGTTCAAAAAGCCTTCAAATAATGTATCCAATTATTGAATTCGGTGTTTGCTAGCTTCCAATAGAATGAAAGATTGTTCAAAAATCTTTCAAATAATGCATCTAATGATTGAATTTGGTGTTTTCTAACTTCCACCACCATGAAACTTATGTTTTTTGTCAAAAATTCAGAACACACAAAAGAAAAAAAATAGAATATGGGTCAGTAGGGAACTAAACTTTCATTATAACCATTTTTTGGTGTTTTCATATAGTGTGTATGCACTATGAAGCACACGCACACTATGTGAAAAATCTATATCTCCTTGTCCCACCCTTTCTTATCCTCTATTCTCTCTCTCTTTCCCCCCATCATACCCTCTCCCATCCCCTAATCTCTCTCTCCCTTAACCAACCCTCTCTTATCACCTACTCTCTCTATCTGTCTCACTCCTACTCCTACCCTCTCTGTTCCCTATCCTACCCTCTCCCATCCCCTAGTCACTGTCTCTCCCCAATTCCCTACTCTCTCTCTCCCTCCCTATCCCACCCTTTCTCACTCACTTTCTATCCTACCCTCTCCCATGTAGGACACTCTCTCCCCTATCCCACCCTCTCTCATACCCTATCTCTCTCTCTCCCCCATTCTTTACTCTCTCCCTCCCTATCCCACCCTCTGCCATCTAGGATACTCTCTCCCCTATCCCACTCTCTCCCATCCCCTACCCTCTCTCTCACCCCTAATCTCTCTCCCCTATCCCACCCTCTCCCATTCCCTTCTCTCTCTCTCTCTCTCTCTCTCTCTCTCTCTCTCTCTCTCCCTCTCCCATCCTCTTCCATCCCCTAATCTCTTGCTCTCCCTCCCTCTCTCTCCTCATCTCTCTTTATCACCCTATCCCACCCTCTCTCATGCCCCAATCTCTCTCCCCCCCCTCTCTCTCTCCCTCTCTCTCTCTCTCTCTCTCTCTCTCTCTCTCTCTCTCTCTCTCTCTCCCTCTCCCTCTTTGTCTCCCTCTCTCCCATCTTCTACTATCCCTCTCACTCACTCTCTCCCTCTCCCATCCCCTACTTTCCCTCTCTCTCACTCTCTCCCTCTCCCATCCCCTACTCTCCCTATCTCCCACTCTCTCCCTCGCTCATCCCCTACTCTCTCCATTTCTCTATCCCTATATCCCTATCCCACCTTCTCCCATCCCCTACTCTCTCTCTATTTCTCCCTATCCCACCCTCTCCCATCTCCTACTTTCTCCCCATCCTATACTCTCTCTCATTCTCTACCCTTTCTCCTTCTCTCCTACCCTCTCTATTGAAATTTAGCCTTGCAGAGTGTGTGTGAACTATAGCACATATGCACTATGTAAGCTTGAATTTAAAAATACTTTAAATAGTGTGTGTGCACTATAGGTCACACACACTATTTAAAGCTTTGGATTCTACAACACCTAATGATTGGTTTCTCCTTGGGGATCCAACCCAAAGGTTTGAAGTCTCTAAACTGGTATGAGAAATGTTTTGCAGCAAACATGTAAGAAATGATTGATTTTTCTTGTGTGCTCTCCTTCCAGTATCCTTGTGGTTGAGTATCAATAAAATTAGGTTACATAACATTGTAGATCTCTATGTTATCTATATAACCATATAATTTATTTCAAATTTAAACTATTTCAGGCCTTTCAACTATAATTTTTTTTGAATGTATGTCTATTTTCTATCAAAAATCAACATGTACTAATTGGGGTGTATATTTTAGCTTGTTCATCAAGTTTTGCAACAAATTAGTTTTTTAGAAACTAGACTCCATTCTACACACTTTGAAAAAAAAAAGTTTTGATTTTAGATTAGTTTTAAATCATTTCTAGGGTGAGCACAAAAATATTTCATGTTTTTGGGATGTGTCCAATTAAAAAATTCATAAAAAATACACATTATAAAATTACCTAAGAAATCTAGGATAAACTACACAGTGTTAGGTAACTTTTGACTAGAGTGATTAAAGAATTTTAGAAAAAAAAGATTTAAAAAAATTAGGGGGGCCACACTTTGCACTATGTTATGATGTTTTTTCTAAAAAAACAATACCAATTTCTATGGCCCCCATTTTTTAGGACCTAAAACTAAACCATTTTGAAAAAATAAATTAGTAGTTTAAAAACTAGATTCAAAGGACCACTACTTTTATTTTTTCATTTAAAATTTTGAGCATAACTATCTTCAAATTCTTATTGAAGTTCAAATATTGTTGATCTTAGGAAAAAAAAAGTGGCCACTTATACCCCCCTTTGGCACCACAATTTTGTGCACTTACCCTAATATCATATGATATTTCTCTTAGTAGTTAGGTGATACTTCTTAGATATTTGATAATTTCTGACAAAGGGTGCGACATAACATATAACTATTGTATAGTAGAGTTTTGTACTAATAAGTACTTTCTCAAGTGTGAAGTATCACATAATATTTCTCAGGAGGTTATGTGATAAAGGGCCTAGTGCAGGAGCACTTCCAATACCTACCATTGCAAGCACATTAGGAGGATCAAATACAAAGGGTTAGGATAGGATTTGGATCTAGAATCCAATTCTTTAATAATGTCCAAGTTGTAAGGCAAGGAGACATTAGGTGTGTTATAAACCTAATTGTCTACCTTAGTCATTTTATAGGAAATTTCTAGGTAGAATAAGGATAAGATAGTCTATAAGGTTAAACAATGATTGTTAAATGATTAAAACCTTCTTAGAATTCTATGTAGGGTCTATTAGTAAAGTTTAGTAGAGTTTAGAGACATCTGACAATTTTTGCAAAAAGTTGCCAAAGTTGTCAATGTTGCATAATGCAACTTTTGAATCCCAACATTCACAAACACCTTTATTGGTTGGAATTATTTAGGAAGGGCATAAATAATATTGAGAAACAAGGTAGTAGATAAGAATATATTGTAATTAGAATTTCAAATCAATAAAATTTTGATGTTTTCTTATTAAAACTGTCTAAGAAACTATTCGTACGAAATTGTACGGATTCACATGCAACTTTGAAGGATTGAAAAAGTTGAAGAATTTTTTTATGAAGATTTTTAAACTAGTTTTAGATTTTGAAACCATTTTGGTTAAGAGGAAGCAAATTTTGTTTGCTTGCTAGTCATAGGGAGGCCTGAACTAGGGTTTCAAGTGAAAAATCTCTTTCCTAGAGACTCCACCATGGGAAAAAGATAAGTCTTGATTGGAATAAGGGGGAGATGATGTACATTAAGATAATTTGGGTTTTAGAAGAAGAAGTAGAAGATTTTATGAGAAAACACTAAACTTTTCTAGACATGGATCTAAATGTGATTGTCTAGATTTGGGTTTTTGAGGCACAACTTGGCCTAGTAGTGGAATAGAACCATAAAAAATTAGAGTTAGATGTTTTGACATGTCCTTGAAGTATTCAAATAGTATTTGTTGGAATATTTTTTAATTTTTTTGTACTTTCTTTGGAAAAAAGACCTAATTAGCCCTATTAGGCCTAGGAGAGTTTTGCAAACAACTTGAGTTGGGCGACTGGACAAGATGTTTGAACTTAGAAGGGTTTGTTGATTTTAGGATTGGAGTGTTTGAAGGTGTTTAAGACTTTTTGTGGTGGAATTCCAAGAATTTTTCCTTCACAAATCCTTATTTTCTCCTTGTAGCCCTATTTGGAGTTTTAGGTGAGTAAGTTGATTTCCAAAGTACATAGTTAATTTTTGAAGTACATATTGGGGGACTTGTATATGAACACATTTGGAAACTACATCTAAGGTTGGAAGAAGCCCTATTTCATCCTTGAAAACCTTGGCTTAAATTTTGTGCCTTGTTAGGCCTCAAGGAGGTGTGTTAGACTTTCAATTTGATCTAGTCTAAGGATATTGGGTATTGGGAATCACATAGTGGAGTCTAGTCTTGTATGGTTGTGAAAAATTTGTGCAACTAAAAGGGAAACACCTTGGGTATAAAGAAGAAGACTCTACTCCAAGGCTAGTGAACTATTTAAAATGCAACTTTATGCCAATAATATCTATGTTTTAGTTCAACCCTTTTGCTATTTTAGACCATAATGTAGTAGTGACAAAATAGATCTTTAGTTTGCAGTAGTAAACACAACATTTTGAAAATAGTAGGGAAAATGAGAATATGTCTCACATAGTTGAACAAGGGACAAAGGAACCTTGCTAACATAAACAATTATGATATAAAAAGAAATTCCTATGAATGTCAATGCCATTTTTTATGTTTAGAATTTTTACACTAGTCTTGTCACATTCAAAAACACATTCCAAGAGGAACTACCTAAGGTCAAAACTCATTATTCAACACCTTAACCCATGCTTGATGCCCCTTGGCCTCTCACAAAGTAGTTTCCCACAATTGATGTTGTATTTGTGATGGAGGTATCATTGGCACAAAAAAGGGCACACACATGATGAGTTAAAATCTCGGGGTGATCTAAGTAGTCTACTAGGATTGATCCTTGCACCAAGATGTTGAGCAGATAAATAAGGTAGCTTCTATTCCTATGATATTTACAAAGGGTCCCATTCACAACACTCCTCTTGCACCTATGAATATGACACCCTACCTTGTGGTAGGTAATGGACCTTGTGGCCACAAGAGTACCTTAAGTATTCTTGCTTAGTATTTTCCTTATGGTCCCAATTCCACAAGTACTTCTACTAAACAAAGACAAGTGCTACGCCCCAAAGCTTTGGCCTTTGTCATGGTTTTTGTGATTATAGTGGGTTAGGTTAGCTAGGTTTTTCTCATTCTCACTTTGGGTCATTCTCATTATTATCTTTTCACCAATAAAAGACCCTCTAAATGTAATATCTCTAGGAGATAGCAAAAAAATGGATCCACTCTTGGAGGTCAAGATTTTCGATTCGCCCAAAGGGTGAAGAGCATACTCTCCTATTCCAAGTGCTTCCCCAAAACACACTAAGAAGATTAATTAAAACCACCAAAAAGTATAGTATGCCACTCACTTTCAAGATCTAAGGGTGAGTCAAGATTTTTGATTTGTTTCAAGGGTGAAGAGCATACTTTTCTATCACCAAAAGACCCTACTCACAAGCTTTATGTCCCTATGGAAAAGATACAACTAGTGTATTACTGCACATGAAATGAAATAAACATAAGCATGCTTGGTTGTTTGTTTTTGCTTTGAGTAGCCTTGCTTACAAGAGCTAGTAGCCCTTTTAGCAAAAGGTCTTTGACATGCATTCTTTTATAACAATTTGCAAGCAATATTTAGGTAATCCTACAAAACAAATGCATTATTCCATCAAAGGGCTAGTCCAAAAATATAATAAACATGCAAAAGACCTCTATTAGACAATAAATAACTCTAAGAAATCCAAAAATAGAATGTTAATGAATAGTTAACTATTCTAGAAAGGGTAAATAATAATGAAAAAGGAAAAGAGGAAAACAAAAGTGAAGGTAATTTTGAACAGAACAAATCTAATAATGAGGGTAACCAGGTTATTTCTAGTGGGGGTAATAAAGTGGAAGATAACAATGTCGGGAATCCTGCTGAGAAGAATAAGGAGGACCATACGGCTATTACTGCTTCTCCTATTAAGGGGATAGAGGAAGAAAAAAGGAAGGACTCTGCTCATCCTAAGGACCATGTCGAGGGTCGAAAGGAGGATCAAACGGAAATGGAGGATATCAATGACTATATCTACTCCCCCCCACACGAGATTGCTGAAGATGATTGCGATGATATGCAGAGGGACACCATGCTTACCTTCTTGCATTCTTCTAAGGAGAAAGCCGACACCAGTCTTAAGGTTGATTCCTGGATCTACAATGAAATAATGGGTTTGAAGAAAAAGGTGGAAATTCTGCAACATAACCTGGATACTATCAATGTTAAACTTAGTCATATGGAAGGATAGATGGGAGACATCCCTAAAAAACTTAATAACTATGAGCAGAACCTCACCATGCTAATCAAGGAGAGTAGCACAAAAATGGAACAGGTCACCTCGAGTATTTGGGCTGCCGCTGCTAACCTGGGCAAAAGGGCGAATGAAGATATCATTTCGGCTGAGGGTCTGAGCAAAAGAACAAGGCAGAGCTCCAGGAAGAGTGCTATGAAAGATGCTACTACTATGGATGCTATTTCCACTCAAGAGACTACTGCTATTGGCAAGGAAGCAGCTAAAATGGTCCTTGAGCTGCAATAGTGGCTCTAGGGTGGGTTCTCTAGTTTGGTGCCTGTCTGGTTTTAGTCACTAGGTGGGGTCTCTGGTCCTAGTTTTTGGTTTTTTATATAGTTTAGACTGTTTGTTGTTCCAGGTCCCTATAAAACTTGGGTTAGTTTGTTCTTGGACTTTTCTAGTGGTTTCAGGTCCCTGTAAAACCTGATTTTGATTATGTTCTTCAGTTTGTTGCAAGTTTTTTCCTGGTTGGGTTGTATTGCTTTATCTTTCTATTTTTTGTTAAAGGGTTTCGGGGTCCCTTCAAAACCTTCTTTTACCGTAATCTAAAAACTATTCTAGATAGGGTGATAGTTTATGCTGATAGAGTATTGTACGATAATTTTTTGTATACACATGCGATACTTTTTTCTCTATATGATACTTTGTATAACACCTATCCAAAAAATTTCAAAACTATAGTATGATAGTTCTTAAAAGGGGGTATAATACTTTAACTGGTAAAGTATTGCACTATAGCAGAAGAAACTATCATACAATTTTTAAGAAAATATCACACAATAATTTCATCTAGAAAAAAAAAGTATAGAACAAGTTAAAATGCATGACTAAATGCAAATAGAGAGGCAAAACAACAATGTTTTACTCTATGGTGGGTGACAAAAATGTACACTAGAATTGTGCACTTCTCTAGACTATTCTATCCAAGGTATCTCATAGATTTGAAGGCTTGGATTAGAGCTTAGAGCTTCCTAGTCATGGAGTGCGAAGGCATATACACAAGCATGAAATAGCTCTCAACTGAGCCTTAGAAATGCAACCCTCTCTAACAAACCATGAAATGGGAGATTCTTAGCCAAGAGAAAGAGTAATAGTGTTAAAGATCTTCGAAAAGAGAAATGAATGAGGAGATTTATTTCATGGATAAGTAAGAAGCAAAATTGTATTTGACAATCCATAGTAGAAGTTGAATATGTTGCAGAAAAACTAATTGCTCAAACATAGTGTGGATCAAGTAGTTGTTGCAAGATATGAAGGCAGAGATTATTGAACCTTTGGTGACATATTGTGATAACAAAAGCTCTATAAATATATCCAAGATTCCTATGATGCACAAAAAGACCAAGAACATTGAAATTAAGTATCATTACTTAAGCTAGTTAGTGAAAGACAAAGAAGTAAGAGTAGAATATGTGAATATGAAGGAACATATAGGTGATATATTTACTAATGCATTACCCAAGGATTCATTTGAGTATACAAGAGGTAAGTTAGGGGTCATTCCACTATCTAAAGAAAAATAAGAAGGGATGCAACATTGCATTAATTGTTATGATCAAAATATATTACAAATTGATGCAAAAGATCACACTTTAGGAGCTAGATAAAGCTATGAAAAGAAGGACGTAAGTATGAATTGATAAAGTTACTATTGCAAACAATTATTCAATTTTATGTTGTGTTTGATGTTACAAAAAATGTAAAGCCTTTATTGAGAAGTTTGTGATAGCCGAGCTCACTCAGGCATCAAAGACAAGTTCTTGTATATGTTGAGCATTCATTTATAACTAAGTTCATAGACAATATTGACCGATGTCAGTTAATTAATGAAACAATGTTAGTGTTGAATGAGTTGGGTTCCTTAATAAAGGGATTGTTTGTGTTGACCATGTATTCAATTCTATATTAGCTGGCTATCAACCTATTTAGGCTAACAAATTTACTGGTTAGTACAAGCCAACTTAAGGGATGAAAATTACTTGATTAAAAGAGTATTCAAGTCAAATTGACAAGGTGAGTCTATTGGAACAATTGATTAATTGTGTATTGTCTTGGATGTTATACAAAAATTCATATCATTACTACTTAGTGTATGCTAAGCTCACTTGGGCATTGAAGATAGTTTTATGTGTTTGTTAAGTGTTCTAGAGTTTGCCTAGTTCAGAAGTTAGTATCTACTAAGTTCACTCAGGCATCAAAGGAAAGTTTGAAAAAGTTGAGTGTTAACCAAGCTCACTCTGTTACCAAAGAAAATTTGCAAATATGTAGTGTTGACTGAGTTCACTTGGTTAACACAAGAAAATTGTCTCTAAGTTAGTGTCTAACAAGCAAGGTCAGCTAACAAAGGATTTTCTTGTTTTAGCATACTAAGTTCAATTGAATTGTCTGTTGGTTCTAGTCAACTAAGAAAATGATTATTAATTATTCAAATTTATATTCAAGCTGACTTGATAATATGAAAGATATAAATTTAAGGCCAATTTGAGATTTAGAAAGTGTGAATGCATGGAAGATAATTGAAGATTTAATGATTCTAAAAGGAAGTAAATCAAAAGGATAAGTAGAATATCCTTGTAAAGCTAAAAAGATACATTCGATCAAGAAGGATCAAGTATACAAGCCAAAATTGAGATCTATAATCAACAATTCAATTTCATCTAAAATTAGGTCATCTCATTGTTACCCTCTAACCAATGTAGTAGTGATCAAAATCTCTTAACAAAGTTGGCTTAATATCTATTTGTAAATCCTCTAACAAGGTGGTATTTCTATTGAATTATCCAAAGACCTCTAATAGGGCTACTCCTAACATGGTGATTAAATCCTCTAATAGGATCACACCTAACAGTGTGTTTTGTAACCTCTAATAGGGTTGGCTCCTAACATGGCTCACTTCAGAAAAGTAAAAATTAGTAACTAGTTGCAATTGGTGGTTTTTCCCAAATTGGGTTTCCATGTTAAATCTTGTTGTCAAATGTGTTCATGTTATTTCTCTTATGTCTTTTCATCTTGTTGGTGTTTTGAAACAACACGGTTTTAAATTACCTAGATGAGAACAAGATACATCTAGGGGCAACTACTTCCCATTTTCAACATACCCTTTTAGACATTGGGCCAACTATAAGGCTAGACTCTTCTGCTACTTCAGGCTCTACAAAACCTAGGTGGGTGTACCTATTAGATTCTTCATATGGCAATAGTTGTCAAAGCATAGACTAAATCTAAATAAAGTAGATAAAAACCCATAATCTTCTAACACTTATGCAAAGATCTCAGACATGAAATAGCTTTTAGTCTCTCTCGTGTTTGCACTCTGTACCTTGTTGTCTATTTTGATTCGAGAGATACTTGTTACTCCTATTTTGTACCTTGAGATGACCTGAGGGTCAGATGTTATACTTTGATTCATTACAATAGATACTTTGCTGCTATACTATTCAGTTTATCATATTTGCATGTTGATGCTATTTTGAGATGACAATAGATCTATGATGATATTTGGTTTTATAGTTTATTAGACATATTTGTTGATTATGTTATGAGATGAATTTTATGGCATGGTTATTTACTTCATTCTAGTATCTTTATGCATTTTGCGAACATGAGTGATGTAAATGGATTAAATAGGTATTTTAATACATGTTTCTTTAGCTATGATATTATATGCAATTGCACTTGATCATGTGTTTTAGTGTGCAGGAATTATATCCCTAGCAATGGCACATGGAGTTAGTGATCCAGCTATTCATATTTTACCAATGTTGTCCTTGTATGGTCGACGTATCATTATTTTAATTATTTTAATTAAAACCTTTTGGTGATTAGTAAATCCAAATTCATTTACATTATGTGATTAGACTAGTAAGTGTGTTTGTGAATTTAGAGTTTCACTTTGTCGCAAAAGTGTTAAGTGATTTCTTTGATTTTGGGTTTTTGGGTTTTAAATCTTTTTGAATTTAATTTCTAGCAACTTTGCCTTAGGTAAATTTTTGTTATGGAGTCTAGCTCCTATAGTTTTTTATTTTTCCTAATCAGCTATTCACTCAAAAAGTGAATAAGTATTGAAAAAGTGAATTCATTATTCACTTCTCACTTTTTGAAATAAAAAATTTGAGAGCTTTCTGAGAATTCTCTTCTAAAGGATTCAAATTCTATTTGTTCTGGGAGCTGTGAGCATGGGTTTTTCATGAGGCCAGTCTCGTTGGATCCAGCTCAGGGAGTTGATGCTTTACCATTACTTTCAGCATATTTGACTAGTTATTTATTTTAGTGCACAAATTTCAATTTTTGCTCCTTTTGCTATCAGGTAGGGCCTTCCCATTTTATTATTTTTACTTTTTTTTTTTTGCTTTTGTTTCTTGTAGCAGTATGTTAGGAGGTTGAGAATTAATGTTCCACTCCAATTCTGTTTGCTGGTTCTACCCAGTTGGTCAGTTATAAACATTTTTCCTATTTTTGGGATGAGGGTTTGGAGTTTTGAGCTATTATGCTGGCCATTTTGGCATACGGTGTCCAATTTCATTTATTTTTGGATTTTTAGATTTTTTGCACCAAATGGCCAAATGGGTTCTAATTTCAAAAAATTTCCAAAATTTGAGGTTTTTACCTTGTTTTGCATGCCACCCTATTTTCTTAGGCTTTTTGGGCAAGAGTTGGGTCATGGACTTGGATTATCCATTTGGATGTCAGTTGGAGCTTTATTGCATTTTTGTGTTGCATCTGGATGCATGTAGGATCCATTCTCTTGAGTTTGTTTCGGTTGAGTGACTTTATGCTTGTGTTCTCATCCAATCCTTGTGTTATGATCTTTGTGATGGTGGTGTGCCAAACATGAGTATGTATGCATACATTTGTTGGGTGACCTATGGGGCCCAATCTTCCATGGTACTTCTAGAAGTTATGATCATTGGGGTTGGGTTGGGAGTTTGCATGCCTGTGGGCATTCATCGTTGGATGAGCATGGGTAGGGAAGGGTAGCATATGGAGGGGGATTCTATCTCATAGCCTAGCGATCGTGATGCCATAGGTATGGCAGAGGGAGTTTTAATTAAGTGATAACTAAAGAAAATATTAGGTGGTAATAAAATTAAAGATAATAAAATGTATGTGTGAGATCCTTTCCATTGAGGGATGTTGTATCTACACTATCTAAGCTTGGGCTTGTCGATGCCAAGTGACTCTCCATGATGTCAGTCCCTACATAGTAGCCCATTGAGATGTCTGACCAAGACTTGTAGTTTATGCATTGTGTATGTCTTGGATTCAATCATCAAATTTTTTGGCATCTATGTTAGCCATGGATGTTGTTCTATGTGTGTTTATGGTTGAATCATTATCTCCATCAGCATGATGGGTGTGGACCTACGGGTGCCACGTGGTTGGGAGGCATAGCTAGCTTCATCACTGCTAGGGACCAATGTATAGAGATAGTATTTTCTTCTAGTGCGACCATTGTTGGATGTTTTCACTTGGTATTTCGAGTTCTAGAGTATGCTTCTTGTGATTTATGCTTTCACTGGAATGCTTGTATATCATGTTTAGATGTGTTAGATTTGATGCATTTACTTATTATGATGATTAGCATGTGATAGGGAATGTTATCTACTTGTAGGATTATCTTATGCTTTACTTCTAGCATGTTAGATTTCCATATGCTTATGTTGTAGCATGTTTAGTAGTGACATTCATATTATGATAGTACCAATGATTTGATCAATGGCTTGGGATGTTCCGTGTAGGGGATGGCTAGGAGCCATGATGGTCTTATGATGCTATTAGCAATTGGGAGGAACTGTGTACTTAGTTGTTATTTCCATTCACTGTTATGTCACTTTCAGTTCTCTACAATGTTTTCCTTCTATTCTTTCATTTGCTATTTGAATATATGGCTAGGTGTTATTTCTAACTTTCCATTCTTCAGTTATGGTTCGAGTGTTCTTGCCTCAAAATGTGGATCTGATACTCCCCATTGTCAAAGAACTTTATTTCATAGTTTCCTTGGCTTTTTATTGCTTTTTGTTCTTGCGTGTTGATTTGATATCTCATGTGAGATTGTACTTTCTCGAACAAGAATGCATGTCCTCACATGACATGTTGGGTTTCTTCATGCAGCTTTACACTTCTTTGCGTGAAACCCAACATCAGTTTATGTTTTTGGAAAGGTGCTTCCTCATGCGAAAATGTACTTTCTCACATGAAAATGCACTTTCTTGTGTGAAAATGCACTTCTTCACAAGGTATACAACACATCTTCGCATGAAAATTGGCACTCTATTGGCTTTGCATAGAAAACAAGGGCTATCTAGGCTTGTTAGAGAAAAGTTTGAAAGTTGGTTTTGGTAACCCTTTTTGGTTTTTCACCTTCTTAGTTCAAAAAAATTCATAAGGGGTTTAAAATATATAATTTAAGTAATTCTTTATACTTATGATATATTTTAATATATGCAACGTATCTTTTGAGATAGGTTCTAGACCTCTACGAGCTAAGATAAAGATTCTAGGAAATTTTAGGGCTTTAGAAATTCAGACTTAGCCAAATTTTAGGGTTTCGAGATTTTAGACTTAGCCAAATTTCAAAAGTCATCTTTTGTCTTTCAACTTGGTTGATCTCTTATGTTTTCTTGTTATGTGGTGATGCTTGGAGATCCATTGGTGTTGGATGACTGTTCGTCTTTTGTTGCAATCTTTGTGATCCATGTATGTTGTTGTCATGTGCACTTACTCTTGTTTTAAAAAAATATTTATCTTGCTAATATTTCATCCTTGTTTCCAAGGATCTCCAGGTAGGGCATTACATAGCTAGTAACATGACCAAAGAAATTGATAAGCTAAGTGAGGGTATCCCATTTCAGCTCTTCAACAATAAAGGGAAAGACATTTGATTAATGATGTTAATTTTAAAAAATCCCCAAATATGCAATAGAAAGCACAAGTTGATCATGTAGCTGATCATTGCCTTATCTATTTGGAGATTCTAAAAATGAATCACATACATCAATGATACCAATGACATATTGCACACATCACGATATTAGATCTATCTTATCACTTTGTGAATCAAATATCGATGTTCATAAAGACCTCATTCTTATGAAATTTCCTTCTCAAAATAACTAGCAACCCTATCAAATACATCAAGTATTTACTTGGCCCTTTGTTCCAAGAGCAAAGTATATCAGACATACAACCTTAAGAGGATGTAAATAGGTCTTAGTTCTTTGTCCCTAAACCATGTAAGATTGCAAATTATAGAGATAGGATACCAGAATTAGAATGAAACTAAGATATTCCTACTCATTTGCATTCATTTCTTTGAAACTATACATTCAAATTCATGTAAAACAACTCATAAACTATATTATCTTCATTATTATTATTTATACAAGAGAAATATACTGAAGAATCTAGTTTCATAGTGATAATAACACATCAAAACTAGAACCCTGGTCTCACAAATCTGAAATAACTCAAGATTGGAACACACATGGTATCATAGTAGTGAGTAGTTTTCTCCAAAACCAGAACCAACCCTTACAATGGATGAGAAAGAGAAAGATATAGAAGAAGAATGGAATCTTGGATCTAATATAAAAATGACATGTATCCACTTGAATCTCCATTCTTTGCTATTTTAGAACCTCTCTCATCTTTCTACCCATGAGATTTGATTTGGTTTTCATCATTTTTTGTAACAAACATGAAATATCTCTTCCTCAATGATGAAAATTCTAATGTTAACAAATATCTAAAATGCATCATAAAATGCTGATAATACCTTGATTCAACTGATTAAGATGTGAAAAAACTCACCCATAGCTATATCTCACTACATTTTACATTCAATGTTAGAAATGCTTTATAATAACTAAGAGAGGTGGGGGGGTGTGTGTGTGAATCAGTTATTCAAAGTCCAAATCTCCAATTAAAACTTTTTCATCAAGTAAACTAAGCCAATTAAATTTTTCATACATCCAAGCTTAAACATTCCTACTTAGCAGGTTACTATAAATCAACATGCAAGAATAACACATGAAAAATCAACACATAACATAGTGATTTGTGTGGAAACCCAATTTGGAAAAAACCACCAGTAACATGCTACTCAATTCTCACTCTTCTAAAGTGATGCCCTATAAAAGGCTTGCCCTATTAAAGGCTACAACACACTATTAAATGTGACCTAGTTAAAGGATTTATCCACCCTATTAGAAGTGGGCTTGGTTAGAGGACTTTAGAACATTCACTTGAAATGCCACCCTATTAAAGGATTTACAAATGGCTATTAAACCAACCTAAGTCTATAAGATTTTATCCTAACTGATACAATTGCTAGAGAGTAACAATAAGGGGTTTTGACCTGACTATAATTCATAACTTATCTTGTAGATCTCATATCATTATTTAGCTCATAACATTGTGTGGCTTTTAGTCTCTGCAACTTTGACAACTTGTTCTCTCTTCAAGCTTTTTCTCCTTGAGTCTCCATGCTTGATGTACTAGTATAATCTCCTATATGACCACTTATCAAAGTAGAGTCTCTATACATTATTCTTCCTTCTCCTCTAGATGTCTTCTCCTTGACACCTTTCAACCACTTCGCAATTTTGGCACACCAACAACTCTTGCTTCTTGGCCCATGAATCCTTAAATAGAAGTCTAGAATTAATTTTCCCTCTCGATTCTTCCCTCCTTTAATTTCAGTTCAAATGGATTAGGTAGGATTCATTAAATCTAACCCACATCTTGTTTCCTCTAGAAACATCATGAAGAATCCTCTTGAATTCGCTCAAAAATGGTTTACATAAAATTTTGTGCCACCAGCTCATCATCCTTATCTTCCATCTAGTTCACAAATTTCAAGGTAATAAATTTGTTAGCTCAGATTTGGAAAATTTTTAAATTTTCAAATAATGTAGCAGCTCGACACTATTGAAATTCTAGTGCTTGGAAAATACTATGTTACTCAACACCTACTATGGATTCACTTGACATCCACTAAGTTTTTTTGATGCTCAACACCTATTACCTTGCTTGGCACATGAACATTCTCAGCACCTAAACATGCTCAACTCCTTTTGTATCACTCGACATTACCTAAAAATATGCTCAACTTGCACTAGCTTGCTCAACACTCACTAATGAACTTAGTTAAGCTTTATAGTGAACCTTGTTTCAACTTATTCCTCCAATGTTTCTAAGTGTGTCCAACCTCTGTATCTTCAAGTATGTTATCAATACATCATTTAACCATTGTCTTAATTGATCCTTGCACTTCATTACAAAACCATAACTCAACCTTTCCCTTAGGTACTCTTGTTACATCTTGCTGATTAAATCCTCTTCATCAATCAACTAAGTGATAGTAATTGGATCTTATAAGAAATTGTCATTCCAACAAATAGCAGGTTTGACATCAATGAAAAAATAATGATTGAAAACATTCTTTATCAATAATCTTCCTTCTTTGCAATAATCTCCCTTTCGATAATATTCATTTTTCAATCAGATTTCCAACATTCAATCAGTTTGCTATTTCATTGGAAATCAAATTTGAACTGCCTCAACTAAATTAAACTACAAATTGGGTACCTAAGACAAATCCCTAAATAACTTGAACCACTAACCTCTTGTCAAAAAAAAACTCTAGAAATGGAAAGTTTGTCTTCTCTCGGCTCTGTCAATATAAAATACTCATATATGGGCTTATCAGAAACACCTAAGATCTAAATTTGAAAATTAGGCTCCTGCTATGGCTTTGAAACTGCACTTGGTTGCAAATATTAAATATTCTTCAAAGTTTTAACTATAGGATAAATCAAACTTTATTTAAATCTTGACCCTACACATGAATTTTGGGAGAAAAATTAAAAACAATTTTTTATCCATGTTTGATTTTTTCCTACTTTTCTCTATCCAAGTCAAACCTAGTTCAACCAAGCTACCATGTGTCATTATTGGATTGTCTCATTTCCTACTTAGTCACCTAACACATGCTAGTTGGGTGCCATGTGGCATAATCTCATTGGTCACCTTTCCCACCTCATCATCAAGCCATGTTATCGTACCACATTACTACCCTATCATGGATAGCTATATTGCTATCGTAGTTAGCATTTTTCCATGTCATTGCAACATAGTGACCATGTGACACATGTCACTTTAGTCAATGTTAACATGTTGATTTGCATTCCATGTCTAAGGCCTCAGCCTAATGTCAATTTTTGACTCGTCTAACTCACTGCCAGCTGGCACCAACTCACTACCATGTGTCAACCTCTAGTTGGTCCATAGGTGCCTCATCACTACTATGTCACTTTCCTATCATCATGCAACCTCAACTCACCATGTCACTACCACATTAGCTAATCACCATGTCATTGTGCCACCTTAGCTAGTCACCATGTTGCATTGTTATCATCCTTGCATCTTTGCTTTAGTGACATAGCAACCATTGTCTAATGTGCCATGTGGCACAATCTAGTGCATTCAATCTATCTTGATCCAACTAGCTCCACATGCTACCACTTGTCTCCTCCTAATTCATTAGATTTCCACATTATTGCTTTGTCAGCATATTAGTTCAAAATTTAACTTTACACCTCATCTGTTTGAGTGGAACCTGCACACATAGTAGTTCAAAATTTAACTTTACACCTCATCCATATAAAAAGTGAGGAAATTTCTTCTATTGTAGAAATGTGGGACTAAAGACCTTAAGTAGCATCTTCTCTTTCATGGTCCAAACCAAATCTCTACAACATATGCCACTGCTCTACAAAAATTTGTAGATGGGTGGGGTTAGAATGGAAGGTAGTTCCTCCTAAAAAATAATTAAATCAGCTACATTTTTAAAAAGTGTAAGTTGATATCTAGATAATAAGTGTTCTAATTGCATCAATGACTATGACACATCCTTGACTTTTCCCAGAGTGAATGGCCAAGTTTCCAGATACCTTAGCCAAAGCTGGCAACAGCTACAATCGACGCTCATGGCATCCCCAGCAAGGGGAACATTCATGACAAAAGCTATAAGGGTCTATGTCATGCCAATATTGGTGCAATTTTCCCTAGCCTTTATACTCAGATGCCTCGCAAGGTTAGGGAAAAACCTCAAAATCACAACCCCCCAAAGCTACTGTGCAAACAAAATCCTTCCCTGTTCTTGAATTCCTTTTCAATATTCCATCCATTGTTCAAAACTTACAAAGTGTGATGGGAAAGAAATGTTGGAGATGATGTGGTAAGGTTCCATACAAGTGTAGGTGTAGTTCCCTCCCTTTGATGTTTGACTTGCAACTTGCTTCACTAAGGATTTATCCAACTGGTTGCTTTGTATCTCCAAAACCTTGTGTGTGTGAAGGCAATAGCCCTTCCCAATACCTAAGGGAAAAGAAAACTAATTGAGCTCTCTCATATTTTCCTATCCAAGCATTTGAGCTAGTAGTCTCCACTTCTTACACTTGACAATAGATATCAAAGGTCAAAACCATGTCACTGCAGGTTGGGTTGATACAATGCTTCACATTGGACATTGCTAGATTTGGTTTGAAACACTTGGTTTGTTTGCATTAATCTCTTTGCCAACATATTGGAATTTTGACACTGTAACTTCTTCCAATGCTCTCCATTCATTGTTCATGTACTTCTTTTTGCATCACTAGGATCAGGTACAATATGGTCTTTACTTTGGTTAAAATCATCCCAAAACATATTATCCATCTCATCTATGCTCTAACCTGGCATGATTCTCAAAAGGCCTTAAATGTTGAGATATCTATTTTATAGTGAGAATACATACAAAAAAGTAATAAATAACTATGTCATAACTGTATCATACTCTTACTCTCCCTTTAGTCTCCCCATGAGGAGATGTCCATTTGGAAACATTGTAATTTTTCAAATTATCATAATCACCTATGTTGAACATTTTCAATCCCTGGTGACTTATTTATCTGATGAATCTAGTTGGGCCCCAAAGTGGGCTTGGGTAAAAAAAATTTGTTTTCAAACAACTAAAAGGTAAAATTAATCCATTAATCATGTGACACTTGACTAAAAACCATTTTATCAATGTTGACATGGCTTTTAAAACTCAATTCACCTCTTTCTACAACTTGTTGACTTTGTGCCAGGAGGTCCTTTAACTAGCTTTAAAAACTGACAAAAACACTCTATTGGGCTCTGAAACCAAACATACTGATTCTCCATTCCACATTCTTGTACCCTGTCGAATCTTGTCTTATTATGAATTATCAATTAAAAGATATTGATCATCAAACTTTTCCCTTTCATAACTGCCTGCAAGCAAACCTGTCAGAAAATAATAAAATGCATTCAGATCTGGCTTTGAAAATTGGACAAATTGACACTAGGGGTGACAAAAACTATGGCATTGGTTCATTTTCATGAGGAGAGTATGAATTTATGATTAGGGCTCATGATGAATAGTAGGGAAAAAATGGCAAGTGGTCAAAATGGGTTATTCAAAATTTGCAGACTAGAAACATTGGTAGAAAAGTGTTTTTTACAAATGGAAATGACTTGGGAAAGTGTGTAGATGGATTTGTCAAGAATTACAAATTGATACACTTAAAGAATTTTTAGAGTAGAACATAGGACTGCAATCCATTCAATCTCACCTATCATAGATTCAGAGATATGACATCACAAACACAGGTATTGACCAATTTGCACCTTCTTGACACCAATAAAAAGTTATAAATTGTGTATGGAATCACATTCAAAAACTGATCAAATGGATTTTTCATAAGCTTAAAATTGAAAAATAACATTTTTTTGACCTCTAGAATGCAATGCAAAAAGAATTTTCTCATTTTGGTCAACTAGGTCAAAGTTATAACAAGTCAAACAAGGCCTCCTAGAATTCTGAACAATTTGCATCAGCATGACAACAATAAATAACCAAATTTGAGGGATTCAAAACCTAGTCAAAACATATCAAAATAACTCAAAACTTGAAACATAGATTATTTTATATGGACACTAAACACTCTCAAATTAGGAAGTCTTGAAATATTACTGGGTGTGAGATATTCAAATGCAAACTAGGCCTCTTGTCACTGTTTGACATAGGCAAAAATGCAGATTTAGACATTGCTCAAAATGGAACTCCACATAATGACTTAGAACGCAATTTTTTCTTCATGGGAAAAGTAGATATATTGAATGCAAGGTTTTAGAAACATTCAACACACCTTAGGCCTCAAAAGGATAGCCAAGTACACGTGTTAAAAAGTGCTTATAGAACTCAATTTTTTGAATGGTACTCAAAATCAGCACTTCAATTTTGAATCTCGAAACATCTAAAGTTAAAGTAATAGTAATCACAAATAATATCTTAAGATTTTAATGTTAAGTATTTTTCGAGCATTTTCAGTGTTTACTGAGTTGCGTTTCTCTATGTATTAACCAAGCATCAACAAAGTTCAGTTTTTCATAGATTATTTTGTACTGACATCTAAGGGATTTGCCATTATTTTAGTAATAACTAATTCACCCCTCCCTTCTCAGTTACTTCTCTTATATTTCTAACAATTGGTATCAAAGCATTTGGTGCTTGTAGAGAAGGTTTTAAGGACCTAAGCTAAAGATCAAGATGTCTTACAAAAGAGAGATTTCCAAGTTGAACCAAAAAATCTTTGCAACATGGTAAGGACTTATGAGGTTACATCTGGAAACTATTAGTGATTCAGGTTGTAAGTATCTTGATATTGAATACAAAACTCTTACTGGAACATTATCATTTGAAGATATTGTTGAAAAGAAAAATCATAACATCATGATGATTGACATTGAATCTGCTCTCAATTATGTTGAATTTAATGAAGTCAAAAGTTGTACTACAACTCATGATATGTGGATCAAACTAAAAGTCATCTATGGAGGACATGACAATGTAAGAGATGCCAAAGCTAAAAGTCTCAGAGGACAATTTGATTAGATGAAGATGAGAGAAGATGAAAACATTGCAAAATATGTTGAAAGAATCAAAGCATCTAGAGGAGATATTGATGACAAAAAATTACAAGAGAGGTACTTAGAATCCTTCTTCCTATCTATGAAATTAGTGTATCTACTATTCAAGAAGGGAGATGTGATCCAAATAGCAATATAACTTTGGATGCTATAGTTGGAAGATTGATAGCTTTTGAGTTGGATAACTATGAGAACTATGTTCCTAGTGTATTGAGTTTGCATTTGAAGCCAGACTCTCACTCAATAAAAGGATTAAGAAATCAAAGGAAAATCAATCATAAAGTGAAGAAGAAGAATAAATTTCTAATAGTGATCTTGAAGTTCTTGAAGCCCTACTTGCAAGGAAATATTCCAAAGGCAGAGGAAAGTATAAAGGTAAGATTTCTCTAATCTATTTTTCTTGTGAAGAAGTTGGTCAGGTTGCTGCAAAGTGCCCAAACAGAGAAAAAAATGATGAAAAGAAAAATAACAAATCCAATGGCGAGAAGGAATTCAAAAGCTACAAGGACAATGGTAAGAAATCTTATTTTATAGCTAACGATTCTGATAACAGTGAAAATGAAATGGTATATATTGTTGTAAAAGATGAATCTGGTGATGAAGAAGATAAGATCGTGCTTATCTCTCATGTTAGAAAAAATGATACATGGATTATTGATAGTGGCTACTCACATCATATGATTGAAGACAAAACAAAGTTTGAGCACATGGAATATTATGTTGGTGGTAGTGTGAGATTTGGTAATGATGAACCTTGTTGCATAAAAGGAAAAGGTTGTATCTTATTGGCCAATGAAATTATATGTTTTAATGTTTATTGGGTTAAAGGACTAAAGAAAAATCTACTGAGTGTGGAATAGTTCAATAACATTGGATTCAAGGTAGAATTCATGAACAGGAAGGGCAAATTGCTGGATGGAAAAGGAAATTTGGTTGGATCTGGAAAACAAACAAAAGTTAACCTATTCTATCTTGATCTCAATGAAAGTTCATGTTCTATTGCTCAAGTAGAAGAAAGATGGTTATGGAATAGAAGATTATGTCATGTTAACTTTGATAATCTGGTCAAAATAAGAAAAAATAGAAGAGTAAGAGGTATTCCCAACTTGAGGAAACCTGATATGGGTCTATGCAAAAATTGTCAAATTGGTAAGATGGGAAAGACTAGTTTCAAAACCAAGAACTATCATTCTAAAGAAGTCTTAGAGCTTGTGCATACAGACTTATGTGGACCTATTTGAATAGAGATCTACAATGGATATAAGTTTTTCATTCTTTTTGTTGATGACTATTCTAGAATGATGATTTTAGTGTATCTAAAAGAAAAATCTGAAGCTTTTCAAAAATTCAAGTGGTATCTGGCAAGAGTAGAATAAGAAACAAGAAAGAAATTGAAATGTTTAAGATTAGATAGAGGTGGTAAATTCATCTCCAATAAATTCAATGAATTGTACATTGAAAAAGCAATTAAAAGACAAGTACCATCGCCTGGTACACCTTAGCAAAATGGTATAGCTAAAAGAAGGAATAGATCCATCATGGATTGTGCAAGAACATTGATGATAGAAAAGAATTTTACAATCAAATATTGGAAAGAAGCAATCAAAACTATAGTGCATACCTTGAAAAAAGTACAGTTAAGAAAGACTCAAATCAAACTCCTTATGAACTATGGTATGGCTACAAACCTAATGTAAGTTACCTAAAAGTATTGGGCAACAAATGTTGTATCTTGAAAGAATCTAGGAAAGGTAAATTGATGTCAAAGGTGATGAAGGCATATTCCTACGATACACCTATAGAAGTAAAGTATACAAATGTTTGAATTTGTCTACTCATAAAATCATAGAAAGTGCACATGTTAGAATTCATGAGTTTGTAGAAAAGAGTTAAGAAGAAAGCAATAATGAGCCTGGGGATTACAAAAGATTTGTTTATCTATGAACCTAATACCCTACCAAATCTATCTGGTAGATAGGAGGCTTTACCTTCTGAGTCCCAAAAGTCTCAAATAGCTATTGAGTTGCAATATATGTAATTTGAGTCACAATCTGAAGGACCTAACTTGCAGTCAAAGGCTACTAAACTATTGCTAGAGAAAACTAAATTTGATGGACCGAGTCACAAATAGTGGGACCTAGTCTTAATACAAAAGTTTATGATAAAATCAGTGAAACAAACTCCAAAACCAAAGAACCTATGTTGGCAAGATATTTCATAAGGCATCATGCACCTAATCCGATCATTGGAGACAAATCAAATGGAACAATGACAAGAAAAAATTAAAAGGTACATGTTTACTTGATGAATTTGAACCTAGAAATGCTAAAGATGCTTTGGATAATGAAAGTTGGATTGAAGCAATGAATGAATAAATATAATAGATAGAGAAGAAAAAAACTTGGACTCTTGTTCCTAGACCCAAGGATAAAAATGTAATTGGCACAAAGTCGGTATTTAGAAATAAACTAAATGAAAATGGAGAAGTTTCCAAAAATAAAGCAAGGTTAGTATGTAAAGGCTATTCTCAAGAAGAAGGTACTTATTATGGTGAAACTTTTTCTCCTATTACAAGATTAGAAGGTGTTAGAATTTAGTAGCATATGCATCCCACAAAGGATTTAAATTTTATCAAATGGATGTCAAATCTGCATTCTTCAATGGAATTCTTGATGAGGAAGTCTACATTAAACAACATGAAGGTTTTATAGATCCGAACAAAAAGGACATGGTCTAAAAATTACATGGGGCATTATATGGTCTAATGAAAGCTCCCAAAGCTTGGTGTGAAAGACTTCATAACTACTTGGTACATATTGGTTTTCAAAGAATAAATGATAATAGTAGTTTTTATATCAAAGAAGGGCTAGACAAGAAGATTGTGTTGGCAAAAATATTCATTGATGATACTTTATTCATACAAAATGATGACTTATGCAATGCATTTCTAGAAGAAATGAGTAAAGAATTTCAGATGTCTATGTTTGGAGAGATAAAATTCTTTGAAGGATTGTAGATCTAGTAGAAGAAACATGGTATCTACATTACTCAATCTAAATATATTAAGGAGTTACTAAAGAAATTTGGAATGGAACATTCAAGACCACTTGGAACCCCTATGTCTATTGGACATAAGCTTTCAAAAAATGATGATTCCAAAGAGGTAGATTAGACCACATACAAATCAATGATTGGAAAATTGTAGTATGTAGTGCATACAAGGCCTGATATTGCATTAGCAGTTAGTATGGTGGCAAGATTCTTAGCAAATCTCAAAGAAAATCACATGAAAGCAATCAAAAGAATCATGAGATATCTGAAAGGTACTAAAGAATATGGTTTATGGTACAAAATAGGAGGCAATTTGGATTTAAAAGTATTCACAAATGCTGATTGGGCACGAAATATCGATGATAGAAAAAACACCAGTGGTGGAGCATTCTTTCTTGCTAAAATACTTGTGTCTTGGACAAGAAAGAAATAGAATTGTATCTCTCAATCCACAACAAAGGAAAAATATGTGGTAGTAGTAGTCAATTGTTCTAATATTTTTTGGTTCAAACAACTTTTTGCAAGTATGAAGATAGAGATCAAGGATGCAGTAGTTATATACTATGGTAACACTAGTGCAATCAATATACCAAAGAATCTAGTAATGCATACGAAAACAAAACACATTGCTATAAAATATCATTTCTTGAGAGAATTAGTAGAAGATAAAGAAGTAAGATTGGAATATGTGAATGCAAAAGAAAAAATTGCAAAAATGTTCACCAAGCCATTGCCTAAGGATGCATTTCTATATCTAAGAGGTAAGCTAGGGGTCCTTCCCATATCTAAAGATCACTAAATGCAGTTTAGTGATGTATCAACTAGAGGATGTTGAAGTTCAATCAGTTGGTGTTGTATTGACATGGGCATATTGCAAATGAATTAGTACTTCAAGTACATTGATATTCACTAATTATTTTCTTTGGCCCATGAGATGTTAAAGAGGGAGAAGTTTTTTTTCATATCTCACAGTAATTTTGTAAAGAGATGTACAAAGGGAGCATGGACTTGGTCTGGTAGGGTTTTCTATCAAAAGAAGTTGTAACAGATAAAAATTTTCTAACATATGGAGAAACTAAAGATAGAAAGAGTTCACATTGATAAAGGGAGTTCTCATAGATGAGAATTAGAATGAAACTAAGGATAATTCCTTACTTTATTCTTGCTCCAAAAATTTGATTACATTATGACATGTTGTGTTGCTATCGATGCCAAAGAGGGAGATTGTTGGAATGATTGATTAATTGTGTATTTTCTTTGATGTTAGACAAAATGTTATATCATTACCAGTCAGTGTATGTCAAGTTCACTTGGGCATTGAAGATAGTTATTAGTGTCTACCGAGCATTCTAGAGTTTTCCTAATTTAGAAGTTAGTATCTATTGAGTTCACTTAGGCATCAAAGGAAAGTTTGAAAAAGTTGAGTATTAACTAAGCTCACTTAGTTACCAAAGGAAATTCGTGAATATGCAGTGTTGACCAAGTTCACTTGGTTAACACAGGAAAATTGTTTCTGAGTTAGTTTCTACTGAGCAGGGTTAGCTAACAAAGGATATTCTTATTTTGGAATATTAAGTTCAATTGAATTGTCTATTGGTTCTAGTTGACTGAGAAGATGAATATTAATTATTCTAAATTATATTCAAGCCAACTTGACAATATGAAAGATATAAATATAAGGTCAAGTTGAGATTTAGAAAGTTTGAATGCATGGAAGATAATTGAAGATTTAGTGATGCTAAGAGGAAGTGAATCAGAAGGATAAGCAAATTATCCTTGTGAAGATGAAAAGATACATTCAATCAAGAAGGATCAAGTATACAAGCCAGAATTGAGATCTATAATAAAAAAAATTAGTTGCATCCAAGATTAGGTCATCTCATTGTTACTCTTTAACAATTGTAGCAGTGATCAAAATATCTTAACAAAGTTGGCTTAACACTATTTGTAAATCCTCTAACAAGGTGACATTTCTATTGAATTTTCCAAAGACCTCTAACAAGGCCACTCCTAAAAAGGTGATTAAATCATCTAATAGGGTCATACATAATATTATGTTTTGTAACCTTTAATAGGGTTGGCCCCTAATAGGGATCACTTCAGAAAAGTAAAAATCAGTAACTAGTTGCAATTGGTGGTTTTTCCCAAATTGGGTTTCCATGTTAAATCTTGGTGTCAAATGTGTTCATGTTATTTCTCTTATGTATTTGTATCTAAAGTTAAAGTAATAATAATCATAGATAATATCTTAAGATTTTCATGTTAAGTATTTGCCAAGAATTTTTAATGTTTACCAAGTTACAACATTTTTCTATGTATTAACTAAGCATCAATAGAGTTCAGTTTTTTAGAGTTTATTTTGTACTGACATGTAAGGTATCTGGGATTTATTTTTATATTAATTGATTCACCCCTCCCCTCTTAGTTAATCCTATTATATTTCCAATAGAATCATATATATAAAAGGTTAAGTTGAGGATTAACATGAGGAATTGAAGAAGGTGAATTAAGGAAGTGAATTTGAAGGATATCTATAAAGGGAAAAGTATCTGAGTTGATTTAGATGAAAAGAAAATTGTAATGAAGGAGAATCAAGTAATCAAGCCAAAAATGAGATCTAAATCAACAAATTCAGTTGCATCAACAATTAGGTCAATTCATTTTTACTATCTAATAATTGTAGAAGTGAATCAAATCTCCTAATCGAGTTAGCCTAACAACTATTTAGCAAATCCTCTAGTAAGGTAGAATTTCTAGATTCAAGTGTCTAAAGACTTCTAACAAGGACACTCCTAGTAGGGTAAATTAAATGCTCTAATAGGGTCACACCTAATAGTATATTTTGTAACCTTTAAAAGGGTTGACTCCTAACAGGGTTCACTTCAAAAGAGTGAAAAATAATAACTAGTTGCAATTGTTGATTTTTCCAAATTGGGTTTCCACATTAAATCTTGGTATCTTTTGTGTTCATTTTATTTCTTTTATATTTTTTTAACTAATTTAATAAATTCTATTCACATTAATATCTTAAGATCAAATTATCTCTGTGCTAACCAAGTTACAACAAAATATTCGGTGTTAATTGAGTTACAATAGGATTTGGCTTTATATTGTGTTGACATATTAAAAGGGACTTGGATTCATTTTTTTTTTAATTAATTCACCCACTCCCTCTTAGTTACTCCTTTCCATTTCCAAAAATTGGTATTAGAGCTCTTGGTTCTTGTAGATAAGGTTTCAAGGACCTAAGCTAAAGATCAAGATGTCTTATAGAAGGGAAATTCCTAAGTTGAATAGAGATAACTTCCAAGCATGGTAGGAACTCATGAAGCTACATTTGGAAACCATTGGAAACATAGGCCTAAAATACCTAGAGAACAATTGTGTATCACCTATTGGACCATTGTTTATGGAGAAAATTGTGGAAAAGAAGAATCACAACATAATGATGATTGAAATTGTTTATACTCTCAATTATGCTAAATTTGTTGAAGTCAAAGATTGTCCTACTACTCATGAAATGTGAATCAAGATAAAATATATATAAAGGAGATGAAACTATGAGGAGAGCTAAGGTAGACAGTCTAAGAAGCCAATTTGATCAAATGAATATTAGAGAAGATGAAAACATTGCACAATATAGTGAAAGAATCAAAGCAAGTGTGAGTGCAATCAAAGCCTCGGGAGGGAAAATAGCTGATGTGACAGAGGTCAGCAAGGTACTTCAAACTCTTCTTCCTATTTATGAAAATAGATTTTTAGCTATTTGAGAAATAAGATGTGATCCTAAAAATGATATAATTTTGGATGCACTATTGGTAAGTTTGACAATCTTTGAGTTTATAACATTGATAACTGTGTTCCTAACTCTAGTAGCATTGAGTTTGCAAAGATAAATTGTCACTCAAGAAGAAAGGTAGAAAATCTAAAAGAAAAAAGTCTAACAATAAAGATGAAAATAAGTTTGATGATGACCTTGAAGTCATTGAAGCCCTACTTTCATGAAGATTCCCTAAAGGAAAAGGAAAGTAGAAAGGTAAAATGCCCCTAATTAATTTTTCTCATGAAGAACTTGGTCACATTACTACAATTTATCCAAAAAAAGAAGGCAAAGAAGAAAAGAAGCATGACAAGTACAAAGGAAAAAAGATTTCAAAAGCTACAAAGACTACAAGGATAAAGGTAACAAATCTTGTTACATCGATGAAGACTCTGATAATAGTGATGAAGATGAAATGGTTTACATTTCTATAAAGATGAATCAGATAATGAAAATGATAAGATGTCCCTCATTTCTCATATTAGTAAGAATGACACATGGATTATTGATAGTGGTTTTCCTTACCACATGGCTAGTGATACATCAAAATTTGAGCACTTGGAACACTACGATGGTAAGAGTGTCAGATTTGGAAATCATGAATCTTGTTATGTAAAAGGAAAAGGTTGCATTACATTGACTGATGAACTCAAATGTGTCAATGCTTACTATGTTGAAGGACTTAAACACAATCTACTTAGTGTGGCATAGTTGAACAACATTGGATTCAATGTGTAATTCATGGATGGAAAGGCCAAGCTACGAGATGGGAAAAGAAATCTAGTTGGGACTAGCAATCAAACAAAAGGTAATCTATTGTATCTAGAGCTAATTAAAAGTTTGTATTTCCTACCTCAAGTTGAAGAAAGTTGGTTATGGCATAAAAGGTTGTGTCATGTGAATTTTGATAACCTAGTCAACATAAGAAAGAATAAAAGAGTGAGAGGCATTCCAAGTCTAAAGAAACCCGATATGGAGATGTGCAAAAATTGTCAAATTGGGAAGATGGGAAAGACAAGTTTCAAAAGAAGGAATTATCATTTTGAAGAAGTTATAGATTTGGTTCATATAGATCTTTGTGGACCTATTGGCATTGAAAGCTAATGTGGACATAAGTATTTCATTTTGTTTGTTGATGGTTATTCTCAAATGATGACACTGATGTATCTAAAAGACAAATATGAAGCCTTTCAAAAATTCAAGTGGTATTTGGCTAGAGTGGAGAAAGAAATGGGAAAGAAACTAAAATGTCTAAGGTTTAATAGACGGGGAGAATTCATCTCAAATAAATTCAATGAATTGTGCAATGAAAGAGGAATCAAAAGACTGGTATCTACACCTAGTACACCTCAGTAGAATTTCATAACAAAAAGAAGAAATAGATCCATTATGGATTATGCAAGAACATTGATGATAGAGAAAAATAGTACATTCAAATACTGGAAGGAAGAAATTAGTAAAATAGTTCATACCTTAAATTGAGTTTAGCTAAAAGACACATATCAAAACCTTATGAATTATGGTATGGTTATAAACTTAATGTCTCATATTTTAAAGTATTTAGAAGTAAATGTTATATCTTGAAAGAAACAAGGAAAGGAAAATTTTATGTGAAAAGTGATGAAGGCATATTCTTAGGATACCCCAATAAAATAAAAGCACATAAATGTTTGAATCTTACTACTGAAAAGGTCATAGAAAGTGCACATGTAACAATTGATGAGTTTACAGAAAAGAGTGAAGAAAGAACCTAAAAACTACAAAAACTTTGTCTACTTTGAACCTGATACTCTAACTAAAATTCAATAAAATGCAATTGGAAATCAACAGTCTTCACCACCCAAGTCCCCTAAATCTCCAGTTCAACCCGAATTGTAGCCAGTGTAACCCAAGTCATAGTCTAAAGGACTTGGGTCTTAGTTAGAAAGACCCAAGTTTCAACCAGTGCAAAATGAGTCACAATCTAAAGGACCCAAGTTATAGATAGTGGGGCCTAAGCATGATTAAGAAGATCATCTTGAGTATGGTGAAAAGAGTGAAACAAGTTCTTAAAACAAATAGAAGGTAATTGTACTTGCAAGATATGTTAGAAGGTATCATGCACTTGAGAAAATCATTGGAGATTAGTCAAAAGCACAATGACAAGGAACAAACTAAAAGGTACTTGTTTCCTTACTGAGTTTGAACCTAGAACTATTAAAGATGCATTAGATAATGAAAGTGAGATTGAGGCAATGAATGAAGAGATTGAACAAATTTAAAGGAACAACACTTGGTCTCTTGTTCCTAGAACCAAGGAAAAAAATGTAATTGACACAAAATGGGTATTCAAAAATAAGTTGAATAAAAATGGATAATTTTTGAGGAACAAGGAAAGGTTAGTATGCAAAGGTTATGCTCAAGAAGAATGTATTGATTATGGAGAATTGTTTTCTCTTGTTGCAAGACTAGAAGGTGTTAGAATACTACTTGCTTATACTATACATAAAAGATTCAAATTATATTAGATGGATGTGAAGTCAACTTTATTAAATAGAATACTAGAAGAAAAAGTCTACATTGAAAAACTTGAAGGTTTCATAGATCCTAACAAAAGGGATATAGTTTACATATTACACAAAGCTTTATATGGTCTCAAACAAGCCCCTAGATCTTGGTATGAAAGATTGTATAGTCATCGAGTAAGAATTAGTTTTCAACGGACAAACAACAACAATAGTTTGTACATCAAGGAGATATTAAATAATGGAATGGAGGATTCTATACTAGTTGGAACACCTATGTCTAATGGACATAAGCTTTCCAAAAATGATGATTCTAAAGAGGTAGATTAAACTACATATAGATCAATGATTGGAAATCTTTGGTATGTGGTACACACAAGACTTGATATTACATTAGCAGTTGGTATGGTGGAAAGGTTTTCTATTAATCCAAAGGAAAACCATATGATGGCCATAAGAAGAATTATGAGGTATCTAAAAGGTACTGAAGATTATGGTTTGTGGTATAAGAAAGGAGGCAACTTTTAATTGAAAGCCTTCACTAATGTTGATTGAGAAGGAAGTATTGATGATAGGAAAAACACTAGCACTGGAGCATTTTTTCTTGGAAAAAGGCTAGTGTCTTGGACAAGCAAGAAACAAAATTGCATCTCTCATTCTATAGTAGAAGTCGAATATGGTGCAGCAGTAGGTAATTGTTCCAATATTATTTGGCTCAAATACCTTTTGTCAAGTACGAAGGAATAAATCAAGGATCCAATAGTTATCTTCTATGATAACACCAATGCAATTAACATATCCAAGAATCTAGTGATGCATACCAAGACAAAGCATATTACAATAAATTATAATTTTTTGAGAGAATTAGTGCAAGAAAAAGAGGTTAGATTGGAATATGTCAATACAAAAGAACAAATTGTAGACATATTCACCAAGTCATTACCTACAGATACATTTTTGTATCTAAGAGGTAAGCTAGAGACTATTCCCCTATCTAAAGCTCATTGAACAAAGTTTAGTGATGCATCAACCAAGCATTTTGAAGATCAATCAAGTTGATGCAATATTGTCAAAGAATATTGTATATGATTCAGTACATCAGGTACATGGCAAATACATTGTTTTTTGTCTTTGGCATGAGATGTTAAAGAGGGAGAGTTTGTTGTCATATCAGAGAAATTTTGTATAAGCAAGTTCATTTTGCATAAGAAGAGATCAATAAGTTAAAGAGAGAGATTTTAGTCAAAGAAAATCATTCTAGAGGGAGAGATTAATGTTAGAGGGAGTTCACACTAATAGAGGGATTTCTCATGGATGATAATCAAAATGAAACTAAGGATATTATCCTTACTTCTAGTTTCTCTATAATTTCTTTATATTATGACATCTTGTTTTACCATCAACGCCAAAGAGGGAGATTGTTGAAAATAATTATTCAATTGTATGTTTTCATTGATGTTACACAAAATGTCAAGCCTTTACCGAGTAGTCATTGGTAGTTGAGCTCACTCGAGCATCGAAGTAAGTTTCTTGTATATGTCAAGCATTCAGTTATAACCAAGTTGAGAGATAGTATTGACTGAGCTTAGTTAATTAATGAAGCAAATTTAGTATTGACTAAGTTGAGTTGGTTGACATCAGAACCCATATTCTAATTTAGTTGGATTAATTAATGAAGGGATCCTCTGTGTTGAATGAGTACTCAATTTTGTATTAGCCAACTACCAGTTACTTTGACAAATTTATTGGTTAATACAAGCCAACTTAAGGGGTGAAAATTGTTTGATTAAAATACTATTCAAGCCAACTTGAGAAGGTCAATCATATTTATGAAAGGTCAAGTTGAGGATTGAATTAGGGAATTGAAGAAGATGAATTAAGGAAATGGATTTGAAGGATATTTGTAAAGGGTAGAGTATCTGAGTTGACCGAGCTACAAAGAACATTTTGATCAAGGAGGATCAAGTAATCAAGCTAGAACTAAGATCTAAATTAGCAAAGTCAGTTGCATCAGCAATTAGGTCAAGTCATTATTACTCTCTAATAATTGTACTAGTGAATCAAATCCCCTAATAGAATTAGCATAACAACTATTTAGTAAATCCTCTAACAAAGTGGCATTTCTAGATTCAAGTGTCTGAAGACCTCTAACAAGGCCACTCCTAAGAGGGTGAATTAAATCCTCTAATAGGGTCACACCAAACAATGTGTTATGTAACCTTTAATAGGGTTGGCTCCTAATAGAGCTCACTTTAGAAGAGTGATAAATAGTAACTAGTTGCAATTGGTGGTTTTTCCAAATTGTCTTTCCACATTAAATCTTGGTGTCTCTTGTGTTCTTGTTATTTACTTTATTTTTCTGCAACTAAGTTAATAAAGGATAATCACATTAATAACTTAAGATCTAATTATCTCTATACTAATTGAGTTACAATAGAATATTCAGTGTTAACCAAGTTACAATAGGATTTGGTTTTATATTGTGTTGACATCTTTAAAAGGGACTTGGATTTTTTTTGTAGTAATTGGTTCACCCCTCCTCTCTTGGTTACTTCTTTCCATTTCCAATAGCTACAAGTAGGAACATGGTGATATAGTGAAGGATATAGATAATTCCAAGACCAATTAGTACATAAGATAAATAGAGATATGTGTCTATGCTGTCTTTGATATTTTTGTCAAAGAGGGAGATATGTACCAAGTTACCATCCAATATCTAAAGATGTGTGAGGGAGATGTGTGTCTAGTTATAATGAATAATCTTAATTGGTATCATAGAGGGATAAGTGTAAAGAGGAAAAGAGGGAGCATATAATAGGTTGCATGGATGAGAATCAAAATAAAGATAAGGATATTAATGAAGAGTTGACATGAAAACTACACAGGGAGATGACAATGAAAATCAAGTGAAAACTTTTTCCATTGCATGGTAACTAAAGGTGTTGCCATCAATTCCAAAGAGGGAGATTGTTGGAACTACAATAAATAAAATTACTATATTGTCATAAATGTCAAACCTTACAAGCAAGACATTTTCTAAATGATTGATGAAGAGGATTTGAAAAGAGAGATAACAAGATGACCTAGAAAGTGGTTGAGTAAAGAGGAGTACATATGATGGAACTACAAAGGGAACTTGATCAGTTAGTATTTGACAAGATTGTTGGAAACTAGAATAAGAATAGTTTTTATGTTGTCATTGATGTTAAACCTACTAGAGAGACAGTTAGTAATATTGTATAGTCCCATATTATTTTATTGATGAAGAGGATTTGAAAAGAAGAGATATCAAGGTGAGATAGTCAAGTTATTGAGAAGAGAAGTTAAGTATCATGGAATTACATTGGAAACTTGATAGGTTAGTCATTGACAAGATACTGTGTTTTTTAATCACTATATGAAGTAAAGAAGACAAGTGAAATGTTGTATGCGTAAAATGACAAGAAGTTGAATAAACATCTAAGCTTGACCAAGTACCAATGTTGGTTGGTCAATTAAGGAGATGAAATAGAAGATTAAGGAACTTAAGAAGAAGTTGAACAAATAGTATAAGATGAGTGATAGTTATGGCCAAGAAAGTTGTAGTAGCAAGAAAGCTTAGTAATTTGTGAGTGAGCTAGTAGAAGTTGAGTGAGACATAACAAAATGTGTAGAGATACATAGTGATGACCGAACATAAGATCTTAGTGATTGTCTAGTGACAAAAAAAGTTATAGTGTATGAAAGCATCAAGTTTGAGACCGACATAATTGAATTTTTGGATTAGTCAAAATGTGTGGATGATAAAGATTGATGAGATGACATATTTAATGCATGATCAAATTTTGTAATGTGATAAAAGGAAATGATTTGATCATAATTTTCTAGAAGTTTCAAGAAAAGAGAAGGAGAATAAAATGATGGAAGGACTTGATGAACCTAACCTATCCTTAAGATCTACAGTGATGTTTAAGAAGAAAAAGATTAAAATTATTTATTTAAGGAGGAAATGTAAAATAGGTTTTCTAAGGTTGATTCATTAGTGTTTGGAAATCTTAAGGAGAAGTTTTGAAGAGAAGAGAAGTAGATGAGAAGTGAGGATATTAAGTGAAGTGTGATTTCTTGAAGGGATGCCAAGAAGATTAGTGATGGAGGTGTTAATGAAGTCAAGTCAACAAACTAATACATGAGAAAATAGAGATTTGAATTCGTAAAGTGAGTTGTGTTTTATAGATCAAACCTAGTTGTTGCATTCTAACCACTATGGTAGTCAAAAACCTTTAATCAAGGTTGACCTAATAACCATTTGTAAATCCTTTAATCAAGGTGACATTCTAATGGAATGATCCAAAGTCTTCTAACAAGGCCACTCCTACCAAGGCGATTAAATCATTTAATAGGGTCACATCTAGCAGTGTATTGTGTAGCCTTTAACAGGGTTGGTTCTTAACTGAGCTCACTTTAGAAGAGTGAAAAAGTGGTAGAATGTTACTTGGTAAATTGGGTTTCCACGTTAAATCTTAGTGTCATTTACTTGTGTAAATGTTACTTTATGCATGTTATTTTTATAGTTATTTATTTTATTTTTAGTCGACGAACATATAACAAACAAAGAGTTAAGTTAAACTTAATGTTATGTTGTTGATGATATCCTATATGGACCAATTTTCTTGATGAGATTGTTTAGATTGTTTTAATTTGTTAAAAGTTAAATTGGTACATCTTGACTTGATGATAACTAATTCACCCCCTCTCAATTATTCTAATCATTCTAACAATTAGTATTAGGTATTGGTGCTTGTAAGGAAAGCTTTAAGGAAATTAGATCTAAAGATTAGGATGTAAAAGAGAGAGAGATAGCCAAGCTAAACAAGGATAACTTCCCTATATGGGAAAGCTTGATGAGATTGCACTTATCTAGTACTAAAGATTCTACATCATACTACCAGGACAATGAATACATTGAAGTTTCTATACCCATGATTATTGAACAAATAAAAGAGAATTAGGAGTGAAGCTAAATGATGATTAAACTAGCAACAACCCTAAATTATGATGAATTTGATGATGTAAAGGAATACACTACTACAAAGAAAATGTGGAACAAGTTGGCTCAAATCCATGGAGGATAAAAAAAAATATTGTGGGCTAATTAGAAAGATTGAGAGGTGTTTGATGATATAAGAATGAAAGAAGGTGAGAATATTACACAATATTGTGGTCAAATCAAAGAGGTGGTGAAAGTTATCAGAAGAATTGGAGGCATCATATTTGATGAGATTGTGATAAGTAAGGTATTGAGAATTGTAATTCTTATCTATGCAATTAGATTATGTACAATTCAAGAATTGAGATGTACACCTAGTAATGATTCAACCTTCGATAGGCTAGTTGGTAGACTCACTGCATTTGAACTGTCAAATTTTGATAATTATTCCCTTGCTAGCAAGAATCCACTTTTAAGGGTAACTAACACTTAATGGATCTAGAAGAAAGAAAAAGAGTAAACATGTGGAAAGTGAGAGTAAATTAGATAATGACCTTGATGAACTTGAAGCATTATTGGCTAGAATGATACCAAGAGGAAAAGGAAAATACAAAGGTAAACCATTTATAATTTGTATTCCATGCAATAGACTTGGTCATATTTCTATAAGATGTCCTAATAGAGATGACAGGGAGGAAAGGAAATACTTCAAGAATAAAGGAAGGAGAGATAATAGAGAAAGCTAGGGTAACCAAGAATACTAAGATAAATATAAGAAATCTTGCTACATTACTAAAGAAGATGGTTATGATAATAATTATGATGATCATGATCAAGAATTTGTTTATGTTATAATGAAAGATGATTTTGATGAAGACGAGAAAACTACATTGATTTCACATGTGAGTAGGAATGATAAATGGATAATTTATAGTGATTTCTCACATCATATGACTAGTGGTACAAGTAAGTTTGAGAAGTTAGATCATTATAATGGAAGTAGTGTTAAGTTTGGAAATGATGCACCATGTTGCGTTAAAAGTAAAGGATCAATTATATTAAATGATAAGATTAGATGAGACAATGGTTATTAGGTTGATGGACTAATGTATAAATTTTTGAGTGTGACATAGTTGATCAGTTCAGGCTACCTAGTTGAATTCCAAAAAATAGAAGGAAAATATATATGATGCTACTGATGAACTAAGTGGAAGTAGAGAAGAAAAGAGGTAACTTGTTCTACCAAGACCTATCTAAAGATACATGTTTATTTTCACAATTTGAAGATGTTTGGTTATGGTATAGGAGGCTATATCATGTGAAATGTTATAATTTGGTAAGCATTAGTAAGATGAAAAGAGTTAGAGGGTTACCAATACTAAGAAAACATGATAAGGTGATGTACAAATAATGTTAGATGGATAAAATGACAAAGTCTAGTTTCAGCAAGACCTATTGTTTTGATGATATTTTGGAGTTGGTTTATACTAATTTATGTGGTCCTAGTAGAGTGAAAAGTTATGTTTACAAATATTTTATTCTATTTGTTTATTATTTTTCTAGAATGATGACTATGATTCTTTTTAAAGAGAAAGCTGATGCATTTCAAATGTTTAAGTGGTATTTTTCTAGATTTGAAAAGGAAACATGAGATAGTCTAAAGTGCTTGAGATTAGATAAAGGAGGTGAATTCAAGAGACACATGACTACACCTAGGACAACCACATAATGATGTAGCTAAAAGAAGGAATAGATCAATCTTGGAATTTTTGAGGACATTGATTATAGAGAAGAATGTCTTACAAAAGTACTAGAAAGAAGTTATAAATATTGTAGTCTATACTCTAAATTGAGTTCAAGTGAAGAAAGTTACAAACAATTCACCTATTAAACTTTGGTATGGCTATGCACCTTATGTGAATTATTTCAAAGTTTCTAGAATCAAGTGTTACATATTGAAAGATGCAAGAAAAGGTAAATTTGATGCAAAAAGTGATGAAGTTATATTTCAAGGATATTCCACTAAAAGAAAGATTTACTAGTGTTTGAATTTTAGCACTAACAAAACTATGGAAAGTGCAAATGTTAGAGTTGATGAATTTTTAGAAAAGAAAGAAGAAAAAAAAAGAAAGAACCTGAAGACTATATTTTTTCTATTTTTATGAAGGTGAACTAATAGTTTACTTGAACCACATAAAGAGACTATCAAGCATCAATAGCTAGGACTATCAAGGTTTAGTAGAAGAGATCCACCAAACATCAACAAATTGTTGGGCATCAAGATATAGAAGAAAAATTATAGATAAAGACTATTGACCATCAGATAGAGGAATTCAATTTGTATGATAGTACACCAAATGCAAAAAGTTAGGTAGTGTTGGAAATTTATTCAACAATCCCCTCAGGATTTTTGGCAAGGGCTTAACCACCTCATGTGTACTATAAGTTGAGTAGTTGTATTGAGAATTGAAAGATTAGTCTTTAGGTGCAACAAAAACCCCATTCTAACAAGTGGTATTAGAGCTTGGTCATAGGTTCAAATCCTTAGATGCTCAAGTAATGTTGAGGGGGAGATTATTGGGAATTTATTCATCACTCTTTTAGGATTTGTTATAAGGGCTTAACCACCTCTTGTCTACTATAAGTTGGGTGGTTGTATTGGGCATTGACTCATCATTCTTTTGGTGCAATGAAAAACCCATATTAATAAGAAGAACCCAATGAACCACACCAAGAAGAAAGAAGACCTAAACCTGTCTTCGAAAAACATGTGAGAAGACATCATACACAAGATCAAGTCATTGGATACAAAGATTCAGGAGTCATGAAAAGAAGAAGATTGAAGAATGATATATGTTTATTGTGTGAGATTGAATCTGAGTTAGTTTAAGATGCTTTGGAATGAAGATTGGATAGGAGTAATTTCATGGAGAAGCAAGAAGAAAAACTATAATTCACAATCTGAAATAGAGGCAAAGTATGTTGTTGTAGTAGTGAATTGTTAAAATATTGTATGGATTAAACAATTGTTGAAAGGGATGAAGGAAGAAATTATTGAGCCCATTGTTATCTAGTGTGATAAAAAAAGTGCTATAAACATATCAAAGAACCATGTGATGCACAAAAAGACTAAACATATTGAGGTCAAGTATCATTAATTAAGAGAGTTAGTCCAAGAAAAAGAAGCAAGTTTGGAATATGTGAACACAAAGGAAAAAATAGCTAACATATTCATAAAGGCACTACCTAAGGATTATTTTGAGTATCTAAGAGATAAGTTAGGGGTCATCCCCCTACCTAAAGAAAAATGAGAAGAGATGCACCATAATATTTTACTGATTGATGTAGTAGGTCACACTTTAGGAGTTGCCTAAAGGTTGTGAAAATATGGATTGAAGGATGGAGTAATCTATATCAGGGTAAACAACTAGAAGTAATATTTCTATATTAGTAAGAGTAGTGACATGAAGATGTATGCTAAGAGAAAAGAGAAGAGATGTATATGAATGGTTGATCTCTTTGGAATTATTGTCAAGGAGGGAGAAGTTATGTAGTTACCATTCCTATTTTAATGAGGGAGAATCTATATGAAGTGATTGATTTCAATAGAGGGAGACACATGTTTCTAGAGGTGTTGTCATCCAGAGATCATAATAAGAAAATATTAAAAAGGAGGGAGTAGTATACCATTGGAGAAGTTTGAAAAATAGAGTGATATTAATATAGATGATGTCAGAGGGAGCATCTAGAGACTACATTGGATTAGAATCAGAATGAAACTTAGAAAGAGAAACCACAAACATAAAGGGAGCTGACAATACAAATTCAAAACATACATAATGAAGATTTTGGATTGCATGGTAACTAGAGGTGTTACCATCAATACCAAAGAGGGAGATAATTGAAAACTATAATTAGAATAAGTATTATGTTGTGATTGATGTCAAACCTACTGGAGAGACATTTAGTAAAAATGTAGAGTGTCATATCATTTGATTGATGAAGAGGATTTGAAAAGATGAGATATAAAGATGAGCTAGTCAATTTTTTTGGAAAAGAAGTTAAGTATCATGGAATTACATTGGAAACTTGATAAGTTAGTCATTGAAAAGTAATGTGTTATTTAATCACTATATGAAGTAAAGAAGACAAGTGAAATGATGTAAGAGTGAAATGAAAAGAAGTTGAGTAAAACTCTAAGCTTGACCGAGTACTAGTGTTGGTAGGTCAATGAAGGAGCTAATGCAAATGACTAAGGAACTTAAGAATAATCCAAATAAACATTATAAACTAAGTGATAGTTATGGCCAAGAAAGTTGTAGTAGCAACCAAGTGCAGTAATGGATGAGCGAGCCAATAGAAGCCAAGAAAGAAAGAAAATGTGTGCTGAGCTACATAGTGATGTCCAAGACAGAGAACTTAGTGATTTAAAAGTGACAACAAAAGTAATAGTTTGAGGAAGAATCTAGTTTGAGGTTGCCATAGTTGAATTTTTGGATTAGTCAAAATGTGAGGATAATAAGGATTCATGAGTTGGCATATTTAATCCATGATGAGAGTTTTTTATGCAATTCTAGAAGTTTCAAGAAAAGAAAAGAAAAACAAAATTATGGAAAGATTCGATGAATCTAACCTAACCCTAAGATCTATGATGATGTTTAAGTAAAAAAGCATTAAAATTACCTCTTCAAAAAATCATAAGATATTTTCTCTAAGGTTGGTTCATTGTTGATTAGTAATCTACATGAAGAGAAGAGAAGTAGAGGAGAAGTGAGGATATTTTTGTAGTTTGATTTCTTGAAGGGATTCCAAGCATATGAGTGATGGACATGTTAATAAAATCCAATCAATGAACCAACATATGAGCGAATAGAGATCTAAATTTTCAAAGTGAGTTGTGCTTTATAGATCAAACCTAGCTATTACATTCTAACTACTGTGATAGTCAAAATCGTTTAATCAAGGTTGACCTAACAGTCATTTGTTAATCCTTTAATCAAGGTAACATTTTAATGGAATGGTCCAAATTCTTCGAACAAAGGCATGCCTAGTAGAGTGATTAAATCCTTTAATAAGATCACATTTAACAATATATTTTGTAACTTTTCACATGGTTTCCTCTTAACTAAGCTCACTTCAGAAGAATGAAAAAGTGGTAGCATGTTACTTGGTGGCTTTTTTCAAATTGGGCTTTTACATCAAATCCTAGTGTCATTTACTTGTGTAAATATTACTTTATGCATGTTATTTTTATAGTTATTTATTTTACTCTTAGTCTAACATATATTGAGTAGAGAGTTAAGTAGTGAACATAATTTTATGTTGTTGATGATATGATATATGGATGTAGCTATTTGATGAGATTGTTTAGATTGTTTAAAATTTTTAAAAGTTAAATTGGTACATCTCAACCTAAGGATAACTAATTAACCCCCCTCTTAGTTATTCTAATCATTCTACCAATGATAATATAATGTTTTATTATTGTATTAAGTGAAGAATAAAGATGAGTGTATGTGTAGAGGAGATGATTGATAGAAGTAATGAAGTTAAGTAGAACACTAGTTTGACCGAGAAACAAGTTACTAGATAAATCAAGAAGTTGAGCCTTACTAAGTAGAAGATTAAGGAACTTAAGTATCAATCGAGAAAAATAGTATTAGCTAATTGATGGTAATGACCAAGCACGGTAATGATAGAGAAAGCCATTTAAATTCAAGCGAGTTATATCAATAGTGACTAAACTACCTAGTGATGATTGAGATGAAGAAAATAGTGACGACTAATTGTCAATAGATTAATAGTTTGAGAAAAAATCAAGATCTAAAGTTCACATAGTTGAGATGGAACAAAAAAACATATTAAAGATAAGGATTGATGAGATAGCATATTTAATGCATGAATTGAGTTATTGAAGTGGACAAAGTAGGAATAGAAAGTCAAGAATCAACATTAGTGATAAATTGTTGAAATTGCCTAGGAAGACATTTCTTTAAAATAATGGTAACTAATCTAATATTAGTTAGAGTAACACCTAATCCAAGTAATTGAATTTTTATATAATCAAATTTAAGTAAAAAATCATCCATATAATTGAAATATGTATACCTTAAGTCTTCTAAACTATCTTGTGATTGAATCTTGCCTAATTCAGTGCGCCTGTCATATGTTTTCTTTAAAACACCCCAAGCATTGTGGGTAGTAGTGAAATGAGCATCAAGAACATATAAATATGGGTTAAGAGAGATACCAAGAGGCCAATGGTTTCCTTATTTTTATTATTCCATGCATCTTTCTCATCTTATGTAGTTGAGGTGCTAAAAATTAAAGAAGCATTAGTAGCAACATCTAATATATGCTTAAATTGAAAAAGAAATGAAAGATAAGTTTTCCCATCATGATAATTTAAATTATTACATAGGAATTACGTTATATTTATAAAAAGTTATTATGAACTAATATTTAAAAATAATAATAGGATTTAAAGGATACAAAATAAATTGAGGCTTTCTATTATGAGGAAACATTACTAATAGTAGCTGAAATGTAGAAAAGAAAAGAATAATATGTAAGAGAAAAAAGAAGAAGGTGCAAGTGAATACCAGCTATAAGAGAAGAAGAAATTGTTTGAATACTCTTTTTAAAAAATTGAGAAACACCTATTATTTCATTATCCTATTGGACATGCCAACTGGAAAATGTAAAGTAGTTACACACTTAATTACAAAGAATAAATTGATAGTATTATTAATTGATAATATTTTATCTCAAAATATTACTATCTCCACATGATTTTGAACAATATAGTTATGATTTATAAAGTAAGCTTTTTTGGAGAGAGGTGCACTAAGATTTGCAAACTAATTTTTTATGATGTCATGTCACCAAGCTTAGACCATTGCTACATGTGTACATTGTTATGTGTGCTAATCCTTGATGTAGATTGTGTTTAATAGAGATCTTTAAATTGCGAAAAAACTTAAAAGGTGACCAATTGCCAAATAAATGTTGAAAGGATATTGTTGAAGTCAAGAAGATTGATGAAACCTATCATAGAAAAATCATTATTTGATCATTGATCTCAAACCAACTACTTATTGGTGAGATAATTTCTTCCTTTGGTCTGAATGCTATCAATTGATTGATTGATGAAGATGATTTAAAAAGAAAGGATAACAAGTGAACCTAGAGAAAGGTTGAGTTATATGGTGTACAAAAGGAGCACTAAGACCAAGCAAGACATTGACGATATAGTGTATTGTTTATCTACTTAAGGCTATAATGAAAGGATACTTGAGAATAGACTAGAAGAAGGCTAAGTAAAGAAATGTATCTGCCAAGTGCTAGTACAATGAGTTAGATTGAAGGTTTAACAAATATGAGCTGAAAAAGTTGATTTCTTCAATTGTGTGAAGCATGTAGAAGATTACTATGATGATTTGGTGGCATAGAATTCAAGATAAAATATTTTGAGGTGAATTCAAAGAGGATTACAGACAGTTTCTAGAAAGGGATAAAATAGAAAAGTGGGTAGATTCATTAAATATTACCTAACCCTAGAATGGACTGTTGTTATTAAGTGGAAAAAGACCTAAATTCTCTATTTATAGAGATAACAGGCCAGAAGAAATAGTTGTCATATGTGAGAACCTAAGGAAGATGAGAATTCTAGGGTGTTGCTTCATATGGTGGCTGAATAGAAGAGTCTATAGTTGGAATGCAAAGAAAGAAGGCTTAAGGTGATGAATTCTTGAAGGGTGAACTAGTTGTCAATGATGAAGAGGATGAATGCCAAGTAGAATGGAGGATTGAATATGAGATCTATATTTTGCAAGTGATTTTTTATTGTTATCTAATCAAGTCTTCTTATTACTCTCTAACAATTGTATCAGTTTAAAAAGGTTACAAAACACACTATTAGGTGTGATCCTATTAGAGGATTTAGTCAACCTATTAGGAGTGACCTTTTGAGAGGTCTGTAGACACTTCAATCTAGGAATGCCACCTTGTTAGAGGATTTGGAAAATAGTTGTTAGGCTGACTTTGTTAAGAGATTGGATACATTGCTACAATGGTTAGAGAGTAACAATGATATGACTTGAAAAAAAACATGAAGGGGAGTGAGTAGGGGAGAGATCGGGAAGTGCATATTCAAATTTCAAACCTAGTGCTGGGCGAGAAATCTTAGGGGAGTGAATCTTGAAAACTAGGTATGTAGGATGGGATCCAGGCTAACTGTGGAGAAGTAGAGTCTGGGGATGGGGACGCACGTGCAGACAGTGGAACCTAGCAAATTCCAAAAACACAAGCCAAGGTGTATAGACCATGAAATCTCCCAGTGAAATGGGCCTCACTCTTTGGTGTTAAGCCTTCGGGTAAGTCTTCTTTCCCTCTGGTTAAGGTTGTGTCAGGTCTGGAAAAGGGATCATGCACGATTGCCATTCCAAATGAAATTGTGGACCACAGTATTGCTATGATGGCTTCCACACTTGTGGGGAAGTTCATGGGTCAGATACTGAACATCGATGTTGTTCGGACCTTCACATCGAAGAAATGGAGTTTGAAAGGACAGGTCAGTGTTACTTCTATGGAAAAGGGATTTCTTTCTTTTGATTTCACTTGTAAAGAGGTTATGACTGACATCCTGTGTAAAGGACCCTAGATCATTGGAAGGGCTACCCTGATGCTACAAAAATGGTCTTCTAAATTGGATTTAAACAAATCTTTCTTTCATCAAGCTCTAGTATGGGTAAGACTCCTTGAGCTACCCTTGGAATTTTGGAGTGAGGATGATTTTATGGGTGTGGCCAGTTCTTTTGGAGAGCTTCTCTCCATTGACCCAACTACTACTTCTAAGAGCAGGCTGACCTATGCAAGGATCTGTATAGGTGTAAGGGAAGGGGATGATATGCTTGAAGTGGTGTGCTTTTAGTCAAAACTTGGCAAGCATATTCAACAATTGGATTATAAGAGTGTCCCTTTTGGATGTTTCATTGTTTTAAGACTAGCCATAAGGCTTTTCAATGCTTGAAAGCATTTTCAATTCAGAAGAGGAAGAATCCCTCTGCTACTTCTCACTTTAGGGTCAAGAAAGTATGGAAAATAAAGACTACTAACTAGGGCCAGAAGGGTCCTCTTTTGGAAAATCAGAAGGCAGCAAAAGCTTCAAAGAAGGCAAATCAATTACAACCCTTTGATTCTAATCTAACTCTAGACATAGATGGAAAGACTGTTCCTCAGGTTGAGATGTTGGAATCAACCCCAAACTCCTCTCTAGTCATTAGGGATCGACAAATGATTAATGTCCAACCCCATCTTTCTGAGGGTTCTTTGGCTGAGGGAAGGTTGGAACCTCATGTGACTTTAGGAGTTGAGGAAAGCAAGGTTGCCTCATAGTAGGCTAATCAGGAGGTTGTGATGTTAAGCTCACCACTTTCTATGGGTAGGCTTGACCTAGCTTCTAGTGAGGTGGAGAAGGATAGAGTTAATAGGGTTATTATCATCAATCAAGACCTAGAGGAAAATCTTGTTTCCTCTATAGCTAGAGGGACCAACACAAGAAAGTTGGATGTTTTGGTGAAGGATCTAAACTAGTGGGAGGATCTTCCTACCAATCCAAAGACTGCTCTTAAGGGTTCTAGGTCATTGAATTTTGGAATGGAGAGTGAAGTGCTTCTTTCCACCAAGACTAGGAAGAAAAATGTGAGAATAACTTCTTTGGCCTCTTTGGTGGAGACAAGAAGCAGTTGCAAACCGAATGTGGACTTAGTAGCCAAAAGAGGCAAAAAGTTAGAAAAGGAAGCCAGAGAGGAGGAGACCAGAAGAAGCTTGGCAAATGGGCACCAGAGAACTCTTTAGGAGTGTTCCAAGAATTAATCATGAAGATCATATCATGGAATATTAGGGGCCTTAATGGAGCCCATAAGCATGAAATGATTAGGAACCTGATCAGAGATCAGAGACCAGATATTTTGATGATCCAGGAAACTAAGATGAAAAAGGATTTTTTGGGGAATATTGAGTTTAGCAACTTGATGAGTGAGGAGGCTTCAAACTCTGATGGTGCCTCTTGGGGACTATTGACCCTTTTTAACACCAAAATTTTTAGAATGGAATCTTCTTACAATGAAGGTAATATTCTTTTGTGTAAATTTTTTCATATCCCCTCCAATGATAGCTAGTTCTTGTTGAATTTATATGCTCCCAACAATAAGAGAGAAAGAAAGAATTACTAGTCTAGAGCTCAGAGTCTAGTGCAGAGTTGCAATTTAAAGAAAGGAATTATAATGGGTGACTTTAACACTCCACTATTGGATGAGGAGAAGAAGGGCAGTCTGCCTCCGGACTGGGAAAGTAATAATAACCTTTCAAACTTCATTAATGGACTGGCTTTTCTAGATATGGACCTCATGGGAGGTGCCTTTACTTGGTCAAATAAATGCATTGGTTAGGATTGTATTTAGATCAAATTAGATAGAGCTCTTATTGCTCCTGACTGGTTGCAGTCTTCCTCTTGCAAATTAGCTCTTTTTCCCAGAGTGGTTTATGACCACTCCCCTATTTCCCTTTTGATAGTTCCTTTAGGCCCCAAAAGGCCCCCCCCTTTTCATTTTGAAAAAAATGTGGACCTCCCACCCTGATCTTTTAGATAAGATTAAGCTCTGGTGGAGTATTGATGTGGAAGGCATAGCTATGTACAGGGTAGCCAGAAAACTTAGCAACGTTAAAAAGATGGTTAAAGCTTGAAACAAGTCTAATTTTGGCCACATATTTTTTGAGAAGGAAGTCCTATCTAACAATCTTTCTTCTATCCAAGCCTCAATTCAGGAGGATGGGTATGATGAGTTAAACAAGGAGGCTGAGCTATCTATCCTTTCAAACTTACACAATATTATCAGTAAAGAGGAGAAGTTTTGGAGACAAAGATCAAGGGTAAACTGGCTCAAAGGGGGTGACCAGAATATGAATTTTTTTCATCTTACTACTCTAAATCATCGTGCTAATAACAAAATCACAGGTTTAAAGAGTGGTCAAGGAATGCTGACTAAGGATGAGGAAATCTCAGCTAAGGTTGTTTCCTTCTTCTCCACCTTATTGTCTTGGGATACTATGCTATCCAAAGTGGATCAAGATGACATTGTTTCCTGCATCCCTCAAATAATCCTTCCCCACCATAATAAATTTCTATGAGCCATTCCCTCTAATTCAGAAGTTAAAGATGCTCTATTCTCTCTGTCAACAAATAAATCTCCTGGCCTTGATGGTTTTCCCTCTTTCTATTTCCAATTGTTTTGGCCTATATTGATGAAAGATGTGGTGAAGGCTATCTAGGAATTCTTTGGGGCTACAAGCATTCTCAAGGAGATTAACTTTACTTTTTTAGTTCTCATTCCTAAAGTTCCTGGAGCCAATTCCTTGGACAAGTTCAGACCAATTAGTCTTTGTAATTCTTTTTACAAGATCATTTCGAAGGTTCTTACTTCTAGGTTCTCAAACTCCTCCCTTTGATTATTTCTCAACAACAAATTGGTTTTTTCTTGGGCAAACAAATTTTAGACTCCATAATGATGGTGCATGCAGTGATTCACTCTATGCAAGCTAGAAAAAGGGAAGGGATGTTACTTAAACTAGACCTCTCAAAACCCTATGACAGGGTTAACTGGTCTTTCCTAGATATGGTGCTCAAGGCTTTTATATTTGATGTCAAATCTTGTAAGTTAATCTCTCAGCTGGTTACTACTTCCTCTCTTGCTATCTTAGTCAATGGATCCCCCTCCAATTTTTTCAAACCTTCTCATGGTATTCATCATGGGAATCCTCTCTCGCTTATTCTATTTATAATCTTGATGGAATGCATAGGCAGACTTATAGAGAAGAATAAGAAGGAAGGGAGAATCAAAGGTTTTAAACCTTCTTCTAAAAGTGCCCCTTTTACGCATCAGCAATTTGTTGATGATACTATAATGGGAGGGGAGGCTTCTGTTAAGGAAGTAAAGGCAATGAAGGACATCTTGGATATCTACTCTAGAGGATTGGGATAGTCCATCAACTGGGAAAAGAGTTCTATTTTCTTTATCAACACTCCTGAGGACAAAAAGAAGAAAATCTCCAAAATTCTAGGATGTAGTGTGGGGAAGCTCCCCTCTACCTATCTTGGGCTACCTTTGGGCATGAATTCTCTTGATTCTTTCTAGAATGGAATAATGGATAGATTTAGTAAGAAGCTAGTTGGTTGGAAAGGGGCCTCTCTTAGCCAAGCTGGAAAATGCTAGCTAGTTAAATCTACACTTCAAAATTTGTCTGTTTATGCTTTGAGCCTTTTTGTGATCCCTGGAAAATTTTCTGAGAGGATGGAAAAAATTCAGAGAGATTTCTTCTGGATGGGGGCTGAAAAGAATAAAAGGTATCCTCTTGTTGCTTGGGAAAAAGGCTGACTTGCCAAGAAATATGGTGGTCTAGGCATTAGGAAGCAAACTCACCTCAACAAGGCTCTTTTGACTAAGCAAATATGGTGTATCTTTAGTAGCACAAGGGAATGGAGAGACATCATGGAAAAAAAGTATATAAAGAGGCCCTCTAAATAGTTTACCCTCTTCAGCAAAGATATCCCAAGAGGTTCCACTGTTTGGAATGGTTTTTTAAAAGCCAAGGACCTGGATAATTTTAGATTCTCTTGGAAATTGGGAAATGGTGAGGATATCCATTTCTGGTTTGATAGTTGGCTTATTTAGGGCCCTCTTATGAACAACCCCAGCTATGAGGTATGGGTGAATGATTGCATCAACCATTTTGGATAGAAAGTTAGTGACTATAAGAATGACCATGGATGGATAGACCTATTAGTCATCTCTAAAGATCTTAATCCTATTATGATAATGCTAAACTCTATGGCCCTAAATAACAATAGGGATGAATTGGTCTGGGGAGATAACACCAATGGGCTATATACTTCTACCTCTAGGTATTTGGCCCTTTATAGATTAAATGAGATTCTTCCTTGTTCAAGGGCTTGGCTTCCTAGCCTTATTCCAAAAATTAATATGTTCTATTGGCTGGCTCTACAGGACAAAATCCTCACCCAGGATAACCTCATTAAAAGAGGTCATATTATGCCCAGCAGATGTGTGTTATGCAAAGATTAGATGGAGATTGACAATCATTTTTTCATTCATTGCTCTTTCTCCAGGGAGGTTTGGGTTTTCCTTACCCAGGACTTTGGCTTGAACTGGTGTGTGCCTTTTAACCTTCTGGACTTCTTCTGTCAATAGAAATGCATATTCAATAGGCCTGATTCATAGAAATTAAGTTCCTGGGTTCTGCCTCATTTCTGTTGGAGCATCTAGAAGGAGATAAATAACAAAATCTTCAGAGATAAAGAGGAGCCAGCTATAGTGATAGGAAAGAAAATATTTGCAAACATTAAGGAAAACTATTTAGTAAGGAAAGGGGGAGATATAGAGTTAGGCGGTAGAAAAAAGGAGAAGGCAAAAAATAGAAAGATGAAAAGATAGGAAGCCAAATGGCTTCCCCCCTAGAAGGATGGCATAAAGACAACTTTGACAGAGCATCAAAGGGAAATCCTGGCTCCTCGAGAAATGGAGGTATAATAAGGAATGAAAATGGCAATGGTATTGCAGCTTTTTCCCTCTTGCTGGGATTTCAAACCAACCACTTTTTGGAAGAAAATGTTGTGTGTAATGCTATCAAACTAGCATTTGAAATTGGAGTTACTAACCTTTGGCTTGAAGGGGATTTGAAAAATATTATAAAATATATTAATGGAAACTCTCAGCCTTCATGGTCGATTGCAAATCTTATTGATGAGACTTGTGAGACTCTTGCCAAATTTGTTAGAGTCCACATCACTCGTATTTTCTTGGAAGCTAACCTAGTTGCTGACAAATTAGATAATATAGGGGTCGACACAAACCAAATTATGACTTGGCATCCCAGAAATATTTTGCCAGCAAATGTCAAAAGCATGATCAAACTGGACAAGATCTAAGGAGGTACGGAGAAGATCAATATGCAATTATGAGCATGAATGGATCAAGGGCAAAGGGTACTTCCCAAAAAGGAAGCATAGGAAATTGTAATTGTTGTAATTTATTACAAACTTTTTGACATGCTTTCTGGGTCTTTTTTTGCATTTGCAATAGGAGCTATAGAAAGGTTATTTCATTTTGTATTCTGCTCAACCAAAGAGGTTCTTATCAGTCACAGTGTGAGGTGCATATGATAATTGAGGGTGTGCAAAGTGTAGATATGGTTGGCGAAAGGTGCAGAAAGGAGCCAATTGATGAAATAGAGAAATTGAGGAGTAGGGAAAAAGTTTAAGAGCAACTGGATCAGGGTGAGATTACCAGATACATTGTGAAACTGCATGGTTTTGATCAAGAAGTAACTAATAGTATGGTTGGTTCATGGAAGGATGGTAGAATCAAGGTGAATGGGGTATCATTCATGATCACAAAGGAGGTGATATCAACCATCTTTAAAATCTTGATTGAGGGTTTTAAGTTTTTTAGGGACAAGAAGATCTCAACTAACACTGTGTGGGATTTTATGAAGGATATGGAAGAACTGAAAGCCCTAAAGAAGATTGAAACATACTATGTTCTTGATACCATAAAGAAACTGTGGAGGTATGTTCTGAGAGTTGTTATCGAGTACATTACTCTAGATCCTAGGTTTGATCGAGCTCGTACCCACCACTTTGTTCTTTTGAATCATTTTCGGCATAGTAGTAAAATTTCTTTTCCTTTTTACTTGTTAACTTCCATGAGCAAGGTGGTGGTTAGCTTCAAAAAGAAGCCCATTGATAACCCTGCTCTACATGAGGGGCTTTTACTACTCATTTATGAGCACTTTAAAGCTCAAACCATAAGCAATGCCCCCCCTCAGACTAAGAATGTGACCTCTGGAAGCTCCAACTTCTCTTCAAACTCAGATGATATCCAGATCTTTAGCTCTAAGGATGGCAGGATTTCTTCCACAGATAAAATTGTCACCCTTCAGGTCAAGAATTCGCCTTCTTCCATTCCCCCAAGTAGGAAAAGCCCTAGGGCTCATGGGCAAAAGCATCATGTGAAGGATGTGAGGGTTGACAGTGATGATGAGGAGGATGTGGAGATAAAAGAGGAGGAAAAGGAGATGTAGGAGGTAAATAAGGAAGACCAAGGAGGGAAGAAATGCAAGAGGGAGGGTATGGAGGATGAGAATTTGTAGCAAGAATGGGATATGTCTTAACTACCTCTTTCTCCTATACATACTCAAGCCCAACCTGAGGAGCAAAAAATGGATTCTGAGACTGAGGGTGGGGAGGTCCAAGTTAAAGAAAGGAGGAAAGGTTGGAAAAAATTTAATGTTAGGACCTCAAAAATGGGCATTTTTAGAGAGGCCATGAACCCGTAGGTCCTTGTGGATAACCAAGAAGAGGAGAAGCTTGATGAACTCATAGAATTGGCAATTATGGGTATTTCGGATAATGCTAGGGAATCTGGGTTGAACCTCTTGAACAATGCCCGCAATAGTTTGATTGATAACTTCGGATCAATCAAATGGCTTTTCCATGAGCTAGAGGAGGTCAAAGAGTAGGTGGGTCATATGGAGGATAATAGGAATGGAGCAGATTCTAATAAAAAAGATGGTAATGGTGAGAGGGTCAGTCTGGCAGAAAGAAGGATTAACAACCTTGAAATCTACAATCATAATCTCTTGAACCAGATGATATCGCTGCTAAGCTCCATTAACAACAACATTATTTTTTAACTGGCTAGATCAAAGATACAGTTATCAAGGAAGAAGAGGATGGAAAAGATAGGGAAAAAGCCAGACTGGTGGTTGACACTGCAAAGGAAACATCAACAATGGTTAGGACCAGGAGGATCAAGGGGAGCTCGAGCAAGAGGCTGAGGAGAACTAGATGGCCTATGAGGCTGCTCAGGCCATGCAAGACTTGGAGAGAAAGAATGAGGACTAATCCACTGCCTGTTCTTTTGTCTCAATCTATTTTTTGGGTTTTTGTCAGGGCTTTTTCCTTTGTCATTTCTATGTAGTTTATGTTCCCAGTCTTCTCTTTGTTCTTTGTTTCTAGGCTGGGCCTTGGGCTTATTATCAGCTTTTGAACTTGAACTCTTTTGGCTGGGCTTTTCATGCTTATTATCAGCCTTGTTATTAGTTTAGCTCTTGGGTTTCAAGGTCCCTATAAAACTTGTTTATCTAATAAAAAACAATTGTATCAGTTTGGATAAATCCTTTGGACTAAGGTTGACCTACCAGTCATTAGTAAATCATTTAATAAGGTGAAATTCTAATGGAATGTTCTAAATTCCTCTAACAAGACTCACTCCTAATAGGGTGATTTAAATCGTTTAACTAGATCACATTTAACAACGTGCGTTGTAACCTTTAATAGGGTTGGCTCCTCTCATAGAGCTCACTTTAGAAGAGTGAAAATTAGAAGCATGTTACTGGTGGTTTTTCTCAAATTGGGTCTCCACATAAAATCATTGTGTCAAAATGTGTGATTGATTTTGTGGTATTGCATGTTTACATTTCTACAAAGTTATTTTGACATAGGACAACAATATGCATATATTTAAGATATTGAATGGTCAATGCATGCATAAGAGTAAGTTACAATACTGAAAAGATTTATTTGTACATTTGGACCTTAGATAACTAATTCACCCTCCCTCTTAGTTGTTCTAAAGTATTCCAACAATTGGTATCAAAGCACCAATTGCTTAAGAGAAAAGTTTGAAGGTACTTAAAGATTAGGATCAAGATGTACATAATGGAGGTGCCTAAGTCAAACAAGGAAAACTTTCTTGCATGGAAAATTTTGATGCTACATCTAGGAGGTCTTGGAGATTATACATGGTTAACTATCACCATTGAGCATGTTGATCCAACTAGAGCCCCAGCTGCTAAATAGTTGAAACACAAGAATGATCACAATCATGCAGTGTTGGAGATCACATCTACCCTAAGCTACTCAGAGTTTGATGATATTCTACTAAGAAGATGTCGGATGCCCTATAGATGATCTATGGAGGATACAAGAATGTGTTGAGAGCCAAAATTGAAAGCCTAAGAGAAAATTTTAATGAAATGAGAATGTAAGATGGTGAGACTATAGTCCAATATTGTGCAAGGATCAAAGATATTGTTAATGCAATTTAAGGATTTCATGGACATAATAAAGATGAGAATGTGATCAACAAAGTATTGAGAACCCTACTTCCTATCTATGGTATTAGAGTTTCTTCTATACAAGAACAAAGGTGTACCCCTAGTTGTAATCTAATCCTTGAAGGACTAGTTGGTAGACTCGCTACTTTTGAACTTCCAAATTTTGATAGTGACAGTGATATAGATGATGAAGAGATAGAAGAATTGGAAGCATTGTTAGCTAGGAAATTTTATAGAGACAAAGGAAAATACAAAGGTAAGTTACTTATCATATGCTTTAATTATCATGAGGTTGGTCATATTCCAGCAAGATGTCTTGATAAGTCAAACAACAAGAATGAAGACAAATTTAGAGGTAGAAAAGAAGATATTAACAAAGGCTACAAGGACAAGGGAAAGAAGGCTTGTTACATTATTGAAGAAGAATCCAATGATGAATATGAAGATCATGATGATGAAGTTGTCTATTTTTCTATGGAGGATTATTTTTATTAAGATGAGGTAACTGCATTGATATTTTATGTGAACAAAAGTGACAGATGGATCATTGATAATGGATGTTCACATTACATGACTGGAGACAAAAGTAAGTTCATTACCCTTAAATATTAAAATGGAAATAGTGTTAGATTTGGTAATGATGTGCCCCATCTGATTAAAGAAAAATGATCAATAAGATTGATAGATAAGATCATTTGTGGCAATGCTTACTATGTGGAAGGACTTAACTATAATCCATTGAGTGTGTCACACCTGAATAGTTCAAGTTGTAAAGTTGAATTTGATAACAAAAAGGCTAAGATCTATGAAAGTGATAGAAAAATAATTGGAAGTGGAGATTAGACTAGAAGTAATCTATTTTATCTTGATATGAATGATGCTACTTGTCTTGTTGTACAATTTTATGATGTGTGGCTATGGCAAAGATGTTGTGTCATGTAAATTTGGACAATTTGGTTAGTATCAGTAAGATGAAAAGAGTCAGATGTTTGCCAAAATTGAAGAAATTTGATAATGTGATTTACAAGCAATGCTAGTTAGGCAAGATGACAAAGTCTAGTTTTAAAAGTAAGACTTATACTTCAAAAGAAATTTTAGAATTAGTTCATAATAATTTAAGTGGACCAATTGATGTCCAAAGCTACAAAGGTGACAAGTATATTATCCTATTTATTGTTGATTACTCAAGAATTATGATAGTAATGTTTTTAAAAGAAAAATCTTATGCTTTTCAAATGTTTAAGTGGTATTTGGAAAGAGTTGAAAAGGAAATTGGTAAAAGATTAAATTTTTTGAGATCTAACAGAGGTGTAGAGTTTACTTTTGTAATGACAGAGGAATCAAGAGACAAAATTATGCACCTAGGACCCCTACACAAAATAGGCTTACTGAAAGAAGGAAAAAATTTGTAATAGATTGTCCTAGAACACTGATGATGATGAAGAATGTTGCTTTGAAATACTAGAGAGAAGCTATCGGTGTAATTGTCTATACCTTGAACCAAGTACAAGTCAAGAAAGGTACAAATTCCACATCTTTTGAACTATGGTATGGATACTCACCTAATGTCAAATATTTAAAGGTATTTGGAAGCAAGTGTTACATTCTTAAGGACAATAGAAATGGTAAACTTGATGCTAAAAGTAAAGAAGGTATATTCCTAGGCTATTCCATAATAAGTAAATCTTATAAGTTTTTAAATATTAACACTGACAAATTTTTAGAAAGTGCAAATGTAAAGTTTGATGATTATATAGTAGTGTATGAAGATGAAAAAAAGAAGGAACCTAAAAATTATAGAACCTTCATTTACTACTATGAAAGTATGACTTTTGATGATGATAATTCTACAAATCAAGTTTCTAATCAACAAGAATTAGTGATTGTTGAGTTACATACAATGAATGTCAAGTTGCATTTAGGAGTTGAGTTATAGTTAGGAGTCGAGTTATAGTCAGAAGCTAAGATACATTCTGATACTAAGATCAATTTACATGACAGGAATATTGAGCTACCTTATGGAGAAGTGCACATTGAATTAGAAATTGAGAGACCCATTGTAGAAAGAAGAGCAAAACCAAAGTTGTAAAAGTATCTCCGAAGACATCACCCTCCTAAAAAAATTATTGGAGATAAAGATGATAGACCAATGAAAATGAATAGGTTGAGAAATGATGCATGTTTGTTAAGTATGAGTGACCCTAAGTTAGTGAAGAATGCATTAGAGAATGAAGGTTGGAGTAAAGCCATGAAAGAAGAGATTGATCATATTGAGAAGAACAAAACATGGACTCTAGTACCTAGACGAAAGAACAAGAATGTGATTGAAACCAAGTGGATGTATAGAAATAAACTATATGGGAATGGTGAAGTTACAAGGAATAAGGAAAGATTAGTTTGCAAAGGATATGCACAAGAAGAAGGAATTGACTATGGAGACACATTTTCCCTAGTTGTAAGATTGGAGGAGTAAGAACTCTACTTTCTTACTCTGCTTACCAAGGATTTGAATTTTATCAAATGGATGTTAAGTCATCATTTTTGATAGGTATACTGGAAGAGGAGGTTTACATTGAACAACCTGAAGAATTTTTTGATTCAAACAAATAAGAACATGGTGTGTAGATTACACAATGATTTATATGGTTTAAAACAAGGTCCCCAAGCATGGTATGAGAGGCTTCACAACTATCTTGTGAAGATTGGTTCTGAGAAGATTGATGACAACAACGATATATACTTGAAGATGGAAGAAGGTAAAGAAATTTTACTAGTTGAAACATTTATTTATGATATCATATTTGGAGGAAAAAATGCATTGTGTAAGGCATTTACAAATTAAATAAAGAAAGAATTTGAGATGTCTATGTTTGGAGAGATAAAATTCTTTGTTGGCTTGTAAGTATATTAGATGAGATATCTTATTTACATCACTCAATCCAAGTATGTGATCAAAATATTGAAAACTTTTGGTATGGAGGATTCAAAACCTATAAGTACTCCTATGGTGATAGGACATAACCTATCCAAAACTGATGATTCTGCTAAAGTAAATCAAACATTGTACAAGCCCATGATTAGAAAATTGGATTATGTAGTTCATAGCAAACCTAACATTGCATTAGTTGTTGTAATTTTTGCAAGATTTTTTGAAAATCCTAAGGAGAATCATTTAATGATGGTTAAAAGGATCATGAGATACCTGAAAGGAATAGAAGACAATGGTCTATACTACAAGGAAAATGACATGTTTGAATTGAGAGCCTATATAGATGTTGATTAGGTTGGAAACATTAATGACAGAAAGAGTACAAGTGGTGGAACATTTTTCTTAGGGAAACAATTGGTCACCTGGCCTGCCAAGAAACAAAATTATATATCACAATCTACTACTAAAGTTGAATATATGGTCACTACAATAAATTGCACAAATGTGGTATGGATCAAACAATTACTCAAAGGAATGAAGAGGAAATTACTAAGCCCATGGTACTCTACTATGACAATACAAGTGTTATAAGCATATTAAAGAATCCTATGATACATACAAACAAAAAGTACATTAAAATAAAGTATCGTTACTTGAAAGAATTGACTCAAGACAAAGAAGTGAGAATGGAATATGTGAATACAAGAGAACAAATAGTTGATATACTCATAAAGTCCTTATCTAAGGATGCACATGAATATCTTAAAGGTAAAATAGGGGTGATACCCCTATCCAAATATACTTAAGAAGAAAGAGTAATTCTCTACATCAACTAAGTTGAATGACATATTTTACAATTTGATGCAGTGGATCTTACTTTAGGGTCTACCTAAAGTAAAGAAGGAACTGAAACAATTTATAGTCACATGAAAGGTGACAGAGGGAGAACCTAAATTGATTATATTTGGATGGATAGATGAAAATTCTTTGGAATTATTTTCAAAGAGGAAGATATAAGAGAAAGAGAGATATCAGATAAAGAGGGAAAATATAATAGAGAGTTATACCTAAAACCTAAAGAATGTATTGAGGGAGATATAAAAGAGATCTGAGAAGGAAGGAGAAATATTTTCAAAGAGGGACAAGATCAGATGAGGGATAAATCTAAGATTAGAATATATAGAGGAAGGCACAGATATTGATAGAGGGGGAGATTTCAATAAAAGGTATTAAGTTTTCTTTTTTGTATTAATGTTGGTATTGGTTTGCCATCAATGCCAAAGAGGGAGATTATTGAAATGGGACTGTTGAAGTGAAGAATATTGATGAAACCTATCATGGAATGATCATTATTTTGTCATTGATGTCAAACCTACTACTTATTGGTGAGACAATTTCTTCCTTTGGTCTAGATGCTATCAATTGATCGATTGATGAAGAGGATCTGAAAAGAAAAGATAACAAGTGAACTAGAGAAAGTGTTAGAATTTGTAATCTTTCCTTGGTTGTATTCATGAAATGGGATAAACCAAGGTATCCCTTATGTTTTTTGTCCTCACATGTGGACTACAGGAAAACCAACATAAGCAATACCTTGGTTTATCCCATTTCATAAATACAACCAAGGAAAGATTACAAATTCTAACACCCCCCATAATAGGTGTGTGTAAAGTGTCAAGATCCTCTTAAGGAGGATAAACTAAATTCCTTAATAAATGAATTATAAAAATGAGTTGTCCTCCACATGTGTACAATAGGACAAACTACATTTAGGGATCCTTGGAATATCCCAATTAAATACATCCAAGGGAAGATTAATGTTTCTAACAGAAAGGTTGAGTTATATGGTGTGCAAAAGGATCACTAAGACCAAGAAAGGCATTGATGATATAGCGTATTGTCTATCTACATAAGGATAAAATGAAAAGATACTTGATAAAAGAATAGAAGAAGGCTAAGTAAATAAATGTGTTTGTCAAGCCTAACCAAGCAAACAGTGCAAGCTAAGCAAAGTTAGTACAAGCCGAGTAGAAAATTAGTTGAAACTGACTAGTAAGTTTAGAATAAGTTGAGAAAGAGAAATATAGTTGGTGCCAAGTGAATAAAGTTAGTATGTATCAAGTACTTGTAATGACTTAGTGCATCTCAAGTAACCCAGTATTGGTCGAGCATCAAAATATAGTGTTTGTCAAGCAAACACTGTTATTGTCCAGTGCTAGTAAAATGAGTGAGATCAAAGATTTAATGAATCTAAGCTAACAAAGTTGATTTCTTTAAATTTTTGAAGCATGTATAAGTTTACTAAGATGATCTAGTGGCACAAAATTCAAGATAAAACATTTTCAGGTGAATTCAAAGAGATTGTAGAGGAAGTTTCTAGAAAAGGATAAAATGGAAAAGTTGGTAGATTCATTGAATCTTACCTAACCCTAGAATGGATGATTGTGGTTAAATGGAAAAATACTCAAATTCTCTATTTATAGAGATAACATGCCAGAAGCAATAGTTGTCATGTGCAAGAACCTAAGGAAGACAAGAAGTCTAGAGTATTGCTTGATATGGTGGCCGAATAGAAGATTCTGCAACTAGCATACAAAGCAAGAATGCTTGAGGTGATGAATGCTTGAAGGGTGAATACGTTTTCAAAGAAAAAGAGGATTAATGCCAAGCAGAATGGAGGACTAAATGTGAGATCTATAATCTATGAGTGAGTTGTTGTTGTTATCAGATCAAGTCCTACTGTTACTGTCTAACAATTGTATCAGTCTAGATAAATCCTTTGGACTAAGGTTGACCTAACAGTCATTAGTAAATCCTTTAATAGGGTGATATTCTAATGGAATGTTCTATTATCCTCTAACAAGGCTCACTCCTAATAGGGTGTTTGAAATCCTTTAATTGGGTCACATTTAATAGTGTGCATTGTTACCTTTAATAGAGTAGGCTCCTCACAGATCTCACTTTAGAAGAGTGAAAATTGGTAGCATGTTACTAGTGTTTTTTTCCAAATTAGGTTTCCATGTAAATTCTTGTGTCGAAATGTGTGATTTATTTTCTCGTATTGCATGTTTACATTTCTTTAAAGTTATTTTGACATAGGACAATACTATGCATAAGTTTAGGAAATTGAATGGTCAATGCATGCATAAGAATAAGTTGTAGTACTGAAAAGTTTTATTTGTACATTTGGACCTTGGATAACTGATTCACCCCCCCTAAGTTATTCTAAAGTATTCTAAAAATAAACTAGCTAACTATGTATGGTATGAGGAGCATACTAAAAAGGAGGCTATAGATTGGAAAGGAGGGGTGCAAATATGAGTTGAGATAGAAGATTGAGTGAAGGTTCTGATTAGAAATGATTTTTTTAAAGTTTAAGCTAGAAACAAAGAGACTAAAAGGTTGTGTAGATTCAAAAGAGGAGAAGGCTCTATGTGGAAGAGAAAAAACTAAATATTATCTCAAGAATTAAGTAAAGAAGAAAATATTGATAAAAAAATAGATGGGTGTGGGAGCACAGGTTTGACTTGAAGGGAGAAAAAATATAAAATTCTCAATATAAAATGATAACTCAATTGAGTTACCACATCATTTATTGGTAATATTTCAAAGAATTGGTTATGCCTAACTAGACCCTTGAAAACCATTAACAGGGAAGACAATAATAGAATCTAAAGTGCTAAGAGAATAAGAAATGAACCTGAAATCTAGTAGAGACCAAAAAAATTAATTTTTATCATAATAGAATATTTTTGAATTCTATTAAAATTTATTTAGAGATAATTATATTAGATTAATTATCTTAAACTTGTAGAGATACTTATTAACAAATTTAATGAATGATATGTTGGAAACTCACAATTGGAACAATTGTTTTGTCATTAATATCAAATCTACTCGTAAGACAAATTACTACCTAATCTAAATGTCATATCTATTTGATTGATGAAGAGGATTTGAGAAATTGCTCATAACAATAGAACCTAGAGAAAAGGTTTAGTTATGGAAAGGAAGCTGCAATGGACATTTGATTAGCTGGACTTTGATAAGACGAAGTGATTTTTTATATCAAGACTGTAAAGCTAAGTTGTGCAATAGAGTAAAATGTTAAGGAATACTAAGTGATGCTAGTTTCAACTAAGCCATAATAACTTTTGAGAAAATCTAGTGTTGACTAAGTATCAGTAATAACCAAGAAAGATAGTTGATGTCAAGCTAGAAGTTTGGCAGTGATCGAGTGATTAAGTGATGATCAAGTGTCAGAACTTAGTGATTGTTGAGTAATAGTGTTGAGAATTAATTTTAGGAGATCAAGATTTATAGCTGACTTAGTTGATTTCTTGGGAGATGTAAACCATGTTGATGATAAGATCATTAAATTCAAGGTGAGGATTAGGTATGATGCCTATACTCAAATTTGATGGATGAGAAGATTCTAAAAAAGAAGAAAGATGAACAAGTGTAATGAACCTAATGAACTTGATCATAAACCCTAAGGTCTATGGTGATCATAGAAAATGGAAAAGCAAGAATTATCTATTTAAAGAGGTATAGAGACAAATTAAGAGAGATGCACAATAGAGAAAGGTGGATCAGAGATACACAAGGGTGAATACAAATGTATAAGAGGAAGAGTGAAGCACAAGGATATTTCTTGTGCAAATGTTGTTGATATTGATAAGTGAATTTGAGTAGATGGCTTAAGTTTTTTTGAAAGGAAAAAATTTATTTCTTGAAGGGTTTCCAAGAGAATCAAGAAAATAGATGACAATGGGGATCTCATCAGTGAATCAATACATGAAACAAACAATTATCTAAACCTACAAAAAGAATTATAATTATATAGATCAAAACTCTACTATTTTCTTTGTAATCATTGTAAATAGTTTGTATTGAAATCCTTTTAATAGACGTTAATTTTAATAGACATTTGAAGGACTTAATAGTCTATGTAAATCCTTTAATGAGGTGACATTCTAAATGGAATGATCAAAGTCCTTTGACAAGGCCACTCCTAGCAGGGTGATTAAATCTTCTAACCAAGTCAGATTTAACAGTGTGTATTGTAAACCATTATTAGGGTTGGCTCCTAACAAAGCTCACTTAAAAAGAGTGAAAAAGTGGTGACATGTTGTTGGTGGTTTTTCCCAAATTGGGCTTCCATGTAAAAATCCTAGTGTCAAACTTGTGTTGAATGCTTTGTATACAATAAAACCTAACTTGTCAAGAGCACGCATAAACAAGAAAACATTAGTTGCACATTTATATCAAAGATTAAAAGTAAATCAAAATACAACTAATTATATGCTTAAGTTTTACAACTTAATATAACCAAAAAGAAACAGTCCTCATGCAACCTTAGAGCAGCTCAACAAGGGTGCCAACAAGAGACCTTGTTGGTGTGCTCAATAGTGAGGGGTGTGGATGTGCTCTTCCCAAACACAACTATGGATGAATCCCATGATTTGATGAATGATCAATAATATGAAACTATGCTAAGATGAATGGAAAACACTTCAAGAAATGGCTATGGAAGCAACCATGCTTGAAAGCATTCAAAGGATGTGAATATGGATACAAGTAATCAAACTAACAATGGAAATCTAGAATGAGAATGCAATATCTAAGACTAGAATGCAAACAACTACCAAAGGTTATCTCCAAGCATAAAAATCTCTAAAAGCTCTAAAGTTAAACTAGCATGGTAACAATGCAAAGGAGGAGATGAGAAATGCTTGAGAGAAGGTCTCTATTTATAGGCTTGAGAGAGGCCTTGGGGAGGTGCCATCCACGTGGCATCCACATAGGTGCCACAAGGCAGACACATGGGCTAAGGAGATAAGCCATGCAAAGGTCAACATAAGCCTTTTTGGTGATACAGATGGCTCAAAGTTTGCTCACACGTCTCAGAAACCCTAGAGAAAGGAAAGGGGGACAAGTGTGTAAGAGTGTAAGAGGCTTTTTGGAGAAAATAATAAAAGGGAGGATTAGAGTTTTTTTCTTCAAAGAAATCCACAAGAATAGAGTTAATATTTATATAAAATAAATTTATTTCATAAATTGGCAAAAAACTAATTTTATATATATATATATATATATGAAAATATGCAAATACAATAATAGAGAAATAAATGTAGAGCAAGTTATTTCTTTATTTTGGCAGAAAGCCTTCCAAAACAAGACTAGAAATTTGGGTTAGATGAAGAAAAAAAAACTCATTAGTGGAAAGACTTTTAGAGAGGGTTAGAAATGATAATACAAACTATACAAAAACATACAACACAAAAAGATTAAGAATGAAGCTCAAGTTTCCCTTCTCCTCTCAACAAAAAGTCTCCAATGTGGTAACCTTCACACAAACTAAAACAAAGATTAAAAATATCTAATATCATGAAAAAAAAGTGATCAAAATGAAATGAAACAATCCAAGAGATTTGAAATGAAAATAGTTACCATAAAACCCAAAGTAAAAAAGAGCTTTCCAAAGATCAATAGAAGTGGAGATAGATAGAATTTAAAAGGGGAAACATAAGAAAAAACCATTTTGTAATATTATGAATGTGAAAAATTCCTAGAGAGAGAGAGAGAGCACACAAGTATCTCATTACAATAATACTAATCTCTGGAAGTTGTAGAAATGAGAGACGAGTATCTCTTAAATAGAGATGAAGACAAAAGTAACTTACCACTATATGAACACCAACATCCATAATAAGTGTGTGAAACTTTCAATATCCTCTTAAGGGGGATAAACTATTTTCCTTAATAAATGATTTATATTTTAAAAAATGACACATGTCCTCACACATAGACAAGAGTAAAAATACGTGACATATCCTCATATTTCAACTAGAGCACAAAAATTACATAAGGGATACCTTGGTTTATCCCAAATAAATAAAGAAATACAACTAAGAAAATATTACTAATTCTAACATATTCATTATATTTTTTATCTTCCTTGCATGGTCTTAACAAAATACATGGCTTGTGTGGCATTATTTCTTGTACATTTTACTTTCTTTTTAAATGTGTCATAGAAAGGTGAAATAAAAGACATTGTATCTTGTAGAAAACTTTAAGATATTCTAATGCAAAACATTGTTTCTTTGTATATACAATTTTTTTAATGCATAAAAGATGAATTTTATCTTATTTTATGCATTTGTATCTCCATTTCCATTTACACTTTGCATCTTTCAATACAAACAAATAAGAATTGTTGAAGCATGAAAATCTTAAAATGAACCCTAAACACCATGTGTAGTCAATAATTAACCAACTCTTGCAAATCTAGGTTAGATGCAAAGATTGGGTAGTAATAATATAGTCATACAATGGCACCTCACAATTCAAGAATGCATGGATGTTGTATCATTTAACTAGGATGCATGTGATGAGTTATGTGCAACATTTTTGAATTTAACTAAGGTGAGGCATGGAAAAAAAACAGCACGATGGTGCAAGAGAATGTGTTAAAAGATCTCTTTCCAGAAAGGAATCAAAGTATGAAAGATACAATGTAAATATTTGTCAAAATGAATATGTTGTGGTAAATAAATCTATGATGGGAACAAGAAATATAGGTATATCTATTTTCTGTAGATATTTTTTGTTGATACATGAATCTAACATCTAAAATTGTTTATATTGTTTCACACTTACATGATCAAGTGACATGCATTTATTCAAAAGTTGAAAAACAATGTAATTAGCTATTTCTACTAGACAAATTGCATATTTTTTGTCTTCATGCATGAATTTTTTATTGGAAAAATGTGAATCAAAAGAGTGGTTTAACCAATGACCTTGTTGGCATTTGCTACCCCTCGATGCCTATCAACTTTGCTAGAGCACTACAATTGAAATAGATTGAAATATCACTAGATTTTGACCACGTAATTGACTTATTTGAATTGGGTAATTTCTTAGTTTATAACTTATGTAAAGTAAATTTCAACTTATTTTATTACACTTTAAATTTAAATTTGATATTAGATTATTCTTTCATAAAATGTAGGCCATGTATGTAGTTATTGTAGAGGAGAACAATGAAGAAAGAAAACCACTTTTTGTGTCATTTTATTGAGGCCAAAATGAAATTGACAACTAGAGTCATTGATGGAGAGGTTATTGAGTACCTAATAGTCTTATTTATTATGATAGGGACATGGCTTAGAAGGTATTGTATAAAAAATCTAACATGTAGTTCCTCTCCCATTTGATTTCTATAATTCATCTAGAAGGATGCAACTTTGATGCTCTTTCTTTGTGAGTGACTATGTCAGGACCCATGAGTGGCTTAAACCCTTGGGATGATTGGATTTATATTGTTGTATCAGCAAGTTGATTATGATTTATGCTTGATTTAAGAGATTATGATGCATTAGATGGTTTCACTGAGGTTTATGCCAGTGGTTACCTAGATTTATATGGTATCATGATGTTGTTCTATAAGTAACGTTGAGATTTGAATAGTGGTGGAACTGTACATTATATGGTATACTCCACTTGAGTTGGTTCCAAGGTTAACTTTAAGAAATCCCCCTTTGTAAAAAACTATACAATTTTGGCGAATCCAACATTATTTTAGGGGAAAAAATTTATTTTCTATTTGCGATTTTTTTTCAAAATAGGAAAAAATTTAATCTTATTAGAATTTTTTTTCAAATCCTATTGAAATTATATAAAATATTGGAAAATCTTCCATTATTTAAGAAAATCAAAGCTAATAAGCAATAGGTTCATAAGTATACATACCTAGAAATTATTATTCTATTATTAATATATGGAGCATAATTAATTATTGAACTTCAAGATTAAATGAGTTTGAGTTAATATTATATCATATAACATATAGAAACCCTATTTATGTAACCATTGGATGGTCCTTAATCAATGGCCCAAATCCTATTTCAAGAAAAATGTTTGAACAACACCATGTTTTAGAGAAAGTTCCTAAAATAAAGACAAGTGCTACAATAATATCTATTTTGGGACAAAGAGAGAAAAGATATAAATTTCTAAGGAGATTCTCTGAAATAGAGACATATGTCATATATATGTACTTAAACTCTCACCTAACTTAAATTTATACCATTCAATGGAAAACATGATTATCAATAAAGGTAAGCCTTGGAAATCATAGGAAAAAATATTGAATGTATAATGTGAAAAGATTAAATTCTATTGGCAAAGACATCACTAAATTTTTAATTTTTTTTGTATCATTATTGTTGATGGGTCAAATCATGGGACCCAATTTTCATTAAATGTGGATGATACAACCACCTCAAAAGTGTAGTTTTTTTGTCAAACTCAAGGTCGTCAATGAGTAAGATTCACCACTAATAAAAACACTAATTGGATCCTATAGTAGTTTTGACTCATGTGTTTAACCATGTTAATAATTGGTATTTTTTTCACATCTGTATGATGATTCCTTATGATGTTATTTGGCTCATTTTACATTTGACGTTTATGATGTTTCTTTAGGATGATTGTTTGAGTTATTATATTATATTGTGCCTTATATGTTGTTGAGTATTCAATTATTATTTTCATTATTAAATGCTTAGAATAACTATGAAATGAGTTTTCCATATTAGATTCATGGATTATTGTGCTATAGATATTTACTTGGTTCTTTCAGTAAACTTATATAATGATGTAAATTGATTATTGAAATAGAATTGATTAGATGATTTATTATGTGATTATGTGTACTTTCTTCTTTTGCTATTAGTGTTAGCATGAATGCTAATGATACTACATTGGGGGAGTATCCTAAGAATTGTAGAGTATTGATATGTTGCATTCATGATTGTATTTGTCATTGATGTCAACATAGCAGTAATTCTATTGAGACTAGAGAAATAGCAGTCAGTAATCTTAGTATGCATAGAAGTTGAGGAAGTTCTAGCTGATTTACAATGGAGGACATGTTCCTAAGCTTGTCTTGATGATGTAGTTAAAAGGACTAAGTCTGATTCAATGGTTTATAGATTTTACACTTGATTTACTAGAGGCAATGTAGAAACAGAGCATTTGATTGGCAGTTTTTGATGTTTGCATTATATTTTTAGCCAAGATATAATGAGGAGATGCATAGTTAGCCAGAGACAAAAGATGGTAAGATGATGACATTAGCATGTGCACAAGACATGGTTTCACACATGTAAATTTTTGTATAGACTATGAGTTGATAGTGCTATTGTAATTGTGAATTAATTAACTATCTTATTTTAATTAATTGGAAAAGCCTCAAGGTTGACTCAAGAAATTATTATGAAGATAGGGTATAAAGAAAAAAAATTCCTTTATTGTGAAGAAGACTTGATTTAGAGGATCAAGTGGAATGCAAAGTATTAGTGCACAGTTCAAGAAGGAATAGAATGCTTTTTGAATGCATGTAAGTAATCCAAGGGATCATTGGATATGCAATATGAGATCTGGTTACAAGATCTAAAGGAGTAGAGGTTTGATTCATAGGGAAGAGATAGAGAAAGGAAGTACAGTTCAGTTCTATTATTTTGCAATGAATAATACAAAGATTATTTGGATAGTGGATTCTTTGATCTTAACCTTGAATTTATTTGGGTAGTAGGTCTAGGTGTCTTCCACAACTCCTAACAGGGTTGGCACAACTACTAATAGAACTACTAATAGGGTTGGAATCTCCTAACAAGGACTCATATGTACTAAATGTTGTAACAGACTCCTAATACGGTCTATCCTATAACAAGGAATATTTATATTATTACATCATCTTGTGGGTACCATCCACATAAGGGTTTTCCCTATGATCAAGGGTTTCCTTAGTTAACATATATGGTGTTAATTGTGTATGAGTATCTTGTTATGGTTTTAGTTAACATTACTCATATGGTTAAGTTTGTTTAAAGTAAATGATTGTAATAATAGTTGCATAACTTATCAATGTCAAATATGTTTAGGAAGGATAGTCTGAAATTCAATGGGGCCAACTATGATAGTTGGAAGGAAAATATGATGGCTCATTTGTTATGCATGGGTCCAAGATATTGGCTTTTTATGAAAGCAAAGAAGCTAGTTTCTCATGAATCAAAGATTGAGGAATGTAGTGAGGGAGAAATAGATTTGTTCATGTGTAACATGATAGCTAGAGAAGCTCTACTGTCAACTCTTCTAGAAAATGAATACAATCAAGTATAGACATTTCAAACTTCTTATGAAATTTGGAAGGCATTAGAAGTTACTTTTGAAGGTGATGATCATGCAAAAAGGATGAAATTACAAAATTGGATTTGCACATTTCAAGAAGCTAAGATGATGGAAGATGAATCCATAAGAAGTTATGTTGGTAGAATATTAGAAATTGTTGCAAGTATTCAATCTCTTGGTGGAACTAAACAAGATGATGAGGTTATATGGAAGATGTTGAAAATTTTATCACCACCATTCAAGCAAACAACTCAGATAATTCAGCTAGTAATGTCCTGCACCAAAGATTTCACAAAGGAAGTATTGCTTAGAAGGTTAGAATTTGTAGAATAAGAAATGAGATAGTTTGGAGAACTAGCAAGAGTTGACACAACTTTTAGTGCTATGAAAATTTGACCTAATTTGTCAAGAAGTGCTAGCAAAAGATGAGACTTTTCCATTAGTAGCAGATTTGAAGAAGATAAGAAGATAAAGAAGGACTAGCCCTTCTAGTAAGAAAAGAGAAAGATGATACAAAAATATTTAAGTGTTGGACTTGTGATGAATATGGTTATTATGCATCTAAATATCCTAAAAGAGAGAAAATTTTTAGATAAATATTTAAGCCTAGAAGAGATAAGGATAGAAATTGTTTATAAGCTAATGAGGATGAAGAATCTAATGACAAAGATCAAAGTGAAAGTGATGATGAATTTGGATTTGTGGCTATTAAGGAAGATAACCTTGATAGAGAAATTAGATAAGAAAGAGCTCTAGTTATCCAAGTTGAGAAAAAATTATATTGGATAATTGGTAGTGGATGTTCATATCACATGACTAGTGATATGAATAAATTTGTCAAGTTCAGAAATCATGATGGAGGTATTTCTAGAGTTAGTATCAATGCAACCTGTCATATTATAGCAATTGGACCTATACTCTTGATGGTAAAACTAAGATTGATTATTTTTACTTTGTTAATGGTTTGAAACATAATTTGTTAAACATTGGACAGTTGGTAGACAAAGGATATATGATGCAGTTCATAAAGAAGACTTGCATTATCAAAGACAAATATGGTAAGTTGATTAGTACTAGAACTAGATCCAGAGGTAATGTATTTTAGTTGAATCCTAGTGAAATAACATGTTTGGTTGCAAAGACTGACAATAGTTGGTTATGGCATAGAAGGTTCTGTCATATAAACTTTGATAATATTGTGAAAGTTAGCAATACATTTATAGTAAGAGATCTGCCTAATATTATCTACAAGGAATGTATTTTGGATAAGCAGAGGAAAGTGTCTTTTCCTAGCAAGAACTTCTCTACTATAGAGAAATTGGAGATTGTTTACATAGATCTGAGTGGTCTTGAAAGAACTAGAGGATTCTATGATGGAAGGTACTTTATGATTTTTGTTGATGATTTTAGTAGGATAATGTGGGTAGCATTTCTTAAAGAGAAGTCTAGAGCTTTTGAGAAATTCAAGATATTTAAGAATATAGTTGAAAATGAATCTAGTGTCAAGATTAAGTGTTTGAGATTAGATAGAGGAGGAGAGTTCACCTCTAGAGAGTGGAACTAAAAGACAATTATCTTCACCTAGAACACCTGAATAGAATGATATTGTTGAAAAGGAAGAAGTTAGTAGAAGAAGAAACAAGAGAAATGTTATTTGAGAGTGATGTCTCAAAGACATTTTGGAGAGAAGCAGTTAATGCTACAGTATATACTCTAAATAGAGTATAGATTAGGAAAGGTATGAGCAACACACCCTATGAGTTATGGTTTGGTTACTCACCATCAATCAAGTATTTTAGAATATTTGGAAGTAAGTGTTACCTAAAAGGAGATGATGATATTGGTAAGTTTGATCCTAGAAGTGATGAAGGTATGTTTCTTGGTTACTCATTGAAAAGTAAAGCATATAGATGTTTCAACTATAGAACTAAGATAATAGTTGAGTGTGCAAATGTAAGGATTGATGAAAAGTTTGGTACTAAAGAGAAGATGTTAGATTATAATTTTGATGAAGAAGAGGATAATTATTGAATTATTACATAGAATGTTGAAGTTCTTTTTGAGACTAACAATGACTTGCAGAATGATGTATCTGTTGAGCATAGAGAAGAATAGAGATCTAAACCTAGAGAAGAGATAAGAGTTAATATGTCAACTCCTACTTCCAGCAAAAACATGACAAAGAATCACCCTCCAAAGAAGATAATTAGGAGCAAGGATAAAGGTGTGATGAAAATGAATAGATTGAATGAGAAATTATGTCTAATTTCGTAACTAGAACCTAAGAGAATAGATGAAGGATGTAAGGATGATCACTGGATGCAAGAAATGAAAGAAGAACTAGATCAAATTTTGAAGAATGAGACATGGGAATTAGTTCATAGACCTATAGACAAAAATGCTATAGGAACCAAGTGTGTATTCAAAAATAAGATGAATGAGCAAGGAGAGATTGTGAGAAACAAGGCCAGACTTGTTTTCAGAGGTTACTTGCAGCAAGAAGGCATAGACTATGAAGAGACATGTGTACCTATAGCAAGAATGGAAGCAGTAAGGATGTTCTTGGCTTATGCAGCAAGCAAGAATTTCAAGGTTTCTCAGATGGATGTCAAGTCAACTTTTCTAAATGGATAACATGAAGAAGAAGTCTACATTGAGCAACCAGATGGATTCCCTTTGACAAAGGATAAAGATTTTGTATGTAGACTTAAGAAAGCATTGTATGGTCTAAAACAAACACCTAGAACTAGATATGCAATGTTGGATAGGTATTTGTCTAGGCTTGGATTTATTAAAGGTACAATAGATGGTAATTTGTATTTGTGGAAAATTGATGATGGTTTATTTATCATTGTAACATTTGTGGATGCCATAATATTTGGAGGAAATGATAAAGAAAGTAATAAGTTTACTGAAGAGATGAAAAATAAATTTGAAATGAGCATGATAGGAGAAATGAAGTTTTTCTTAGGATCACAGACTGTACAAAATAAAGATGGGATATTTATTTCACAAACTAAGTATCTAAAATACTTGTTGAAAAGATTTGGTTTAGAAAGTTACAAACCTATTTGTACACCAATGATAACTAGTCACAAGTCATCTAGTAAAGATGAAACACCTACAATTGAGAAGAAGTATAAATCTATGATTAGAAGATTTCAATATTTAACTCACACCATACTAGATATAGAAAATGTATTTGGGATTGTAGAAAGATTCCAAGATGATCCAAAAAATTACTATTATGTAGTAGTAAAAAGGATATTTGGATCTTTGAATGGTACATTTGATTATGCAATTTGGTATGATAGATCAAGTGATTTCACCTTGTGTGCATATATTGATGCAAATTGGGCATGCAATATGGATGATAGAAAGAGCACCGGTGGTCGAGTATTCTTTCTTGGAGGAAGATTGGTTTCTTGGTTGAGCAAGAAATAAGACTGTATATATTAGAGTACAACAAAGGCAGAGTATGTTGCAAGGATAAATACCTATAATCAAGTTATGTGGATGATAAAAATGTTGAAGAATATTGGAATTGAGTTTATAGAACCTATTATCATTTACTATGATAACACAAGTGTAGTAAGTATGTCTAAGAATTTGGTATTGCATTCTAAGACAAAGCACATATCCATAAAGTATCATGTTTTGAGGAAGAAGGCAATAGAGAAATAAATAAGATTGGAGTATGTAAGCACTAAAGATTAGATTGTAGATATCTTTACAAAGCCTTTGCCTAAAGATACTTTTGAGTACCTAAGAGGTATGTTAAGGGTTATGCCTACCTACTTTAGAGTAGGTGATGCAAGGAGTGCATCAATCCAGTGGTATAGAGTACTATGGTTAGACTAGACTAAATGTTGATGTTTCTAGAATGGGGGAGTATCTGGTATGTTCTGAGTCATAAAGGACTCTTTGTAATTGTATTGAACAATGTCTTTCGACACTCGAGTTGGTTGATGATCTGAGCAGTTGATTAGAAATTGGTATATAACAATTGGTATTATGGTTGACACTTTTGACATTGATGTCAATAGGCGAGAGAATGTACATAAGAAATAGGAAGAGAAGCACCTATTGAGATGGAAATGGGGGAGAGTTATCTCTATAGGGTGATTTAGAAAGATTCATGTAAGTGCAGAGTTAGATGTGTAAGTGCACAGATGCAACTAGAAAGTATTGTAAGTTGTTTACTATGAAAATTATTTTCGATCCTTTAAAAAAAATAGTACAGTGTTTTAGAGAATTTTAAATTTTAGATTGATGAAGAGGATTTGAGATGATGACAACAACAAAGTATAGTTTGGTATTCTTGGAACTTAGATGTTTCTTCATCTATGTTGCCATTAATGCTAAAAGGGGAGATTTTTAGCATGAAGTCTAATAATACTACACTGGGGAAGTATCCTTAGAATTTTAGAGTATTGATGTGTTGCATTCATGACTATATTTGTCATTGATGTCAACATAACATTAATTATGTTAAGGCTAGAAGAATAGTAGTTAGTAATCTTAGTATGCATAAAAGCTAAGGAAGCTCTAGATGATGCACAATGGAGGACATGTTCCTAAGGTTTTCCTAATGATATGGCTAAAAGGACTAAGTTTGATTCAATGGTATACAGAAGTTGCACTTGATTTACTAGAAGCAGTGCAAAAATATAGTATTTGTTTGGCAATTGTTGATATTTGCATTATATCTTTTAGCCAAGATATACAGAGGAGATGCATAGCTAGCTAGAGATAGAAAATATTCAGGTGATGATATCATTGTGTGAACAAGATGTGCTTTCACATGTGTAAAGTTTTGTATAGACTATGAGTTGACAGTGCTACTATAATTGTGAATTAATTATCTTTTTTTAATTAACCAGGAATACCTCAAGGCTAACTCAAAGAATTATTATGAAGATGTGATATAAAGGAATTTTTTTTTTCCTTGATTGTGAAGAAGACTTGATTTATAGGATCAAGTGGAATGTAAAGTATTAGTGCATAGTTTGAGGAGTAGAATGTTTATTGAATATGTGTAAGTGATCCAAGGGATCATTAGATACGCAATATGAGATCTAGTTACAAGATCTAAAGGAGAAGAAGTTTTGTTGATAGGACAAAGATAGAGGAAGGAAGTACATTTCAGTTCTATTTTTCTACAAGGAATAATACAAAGATCATTTGGACAGTGGGTTCTTTGATATTAACCTTGAAGCTATTTGGGTAGTGGGTCTAGCTATCTTCCACAACTCCTAATTAGCTTGGCACAACTTCTAATAGGATTGGAATCTCATAATAGGGATTCAAATTCTCCTAAAAGGGACTCATATGTATTGAATGTTGTAACAAACTGCTAATAGGGTCTATCCTCTAACAAGGAATACTTATATTAGTACATCATCTTATGGGTACCATCCCATTAGGGTTTTCCCTCTAATCAAGTGTTTCCCTAGTTAACATATCTTGTGTTAATTGTGTATGAGTATCTTGTTATGGTTTTACTTAACATTACTCATATGATTAAGATTGTTTAAAGTAAATGATTGTGATAACAGTTGTATAACTAATTCACTCATCCCCCTCTTAGTTAAATTAGTGGACTATATATTCTAATAATTAGATATTGTTCATTTACACTTGATGTTGTTTTTTTACTATACATGACTTATATCCTTGATAATGGCACATAGAGTTAGTGATGTGGACTTTCATGTTGAGCCAATGTCATCCTTTTATGGGCAATACATCTTTACAATTGTTATTATTAACACTTTGATAATTAATAAATCTAGATTCAAAATGCATTACATGATTAGACCTATGAATGTGTGTGCATTTAGCATTTTGTAGTTGTTGAAAAAATTATTAAATTTAATGTTGATTTAATTAATTAGGAGATTTTAATTAATTGATGTAAATTTATTTTTATTTATCGACTAATTTGTCATGGTTGTATCGCAAATGTCTGGAATAGATTTTTTCAATTTGAGAAATGGGACCATTGGTCTATTTTGGTGATTAAATATTCTAATTTATAATTCACTTTAATAAAAGTACTTATATTAGGAAAAAGTGAGTTTTCTGACTCACTTCTCACTTTTTTATTTTACGGTTTTGGAGAAATTCCTCCATAGCATTTCACTATTTTCCTCATTGTGGGAGTTTGGCTTGTGGATCTTCATGAGATCACTCTCATTGGATTTCTATAATGGTTGCTCCTCTTTGCAAAAAGTTTCATCTAATTTGGCATGATATCCATTTATTTATTTTTGTTCTTTGACCAAATGTGAAAGGTGGGGCCTCCCCATTTTATTGGTTTTAGTCTGTTTTAAGTGATTCTTTTGATCACTAAATATTAGGGAGTGGAGAACCAGTGTTCCTCTCTATTATTATGTGATTCCATCACCCACTTGGATGGGAATGAAATTTTGATGGTTTAATGTGTTTTAAAATGGAAGTTTTGGTATAGCTGTGTTGTTGGAATTTCCTTGAGAGCTTGTAGCTTAAATTTTATTTGATATTTGGGTGTTTGACCCCAATTGGTAAATGATTTTTTATCTCTTCAAATTCTGAGGTGTTTTTATTTTTGGTATTTTTTTGATCACCTCATTTTGCATGCCATCCAATTTTTTCCCATCATTTTATTTGACTTGGTTAAAGGTTTAATTTAGTAGCCTTTTCTATAATGAGTAGGATCATGGAATCCAAATGGTTATTATAAGACATTTTGGAGTATTTTATTTTCAATCCAAATTCATATTTTCATATGGTTTTAGAAAATTTGTAATCCTTATCAAATTTTCCAAATTATGATCCTAAACTTAGTTTATGGATTTTATGTGATCCTTGGTCTTTTGACCATATTTTAGAGATGGATTTTTAGTTTTATTGATACCTAAGAAATTTGGATTTTTGGAAATTTCCTCTTGCCTCATTTTATGTGCCACCCATATTTTACCGGGATTTTTCTAGCATTTGATTTAATTGTGGAATTGGATTATATTCCAAGTTCTTGTACATGTTTAATCCATACCCAAGAATTTAGGTTGGTAGAAAGAATTAACTTTTACTTGTTTCATTTGTTGTATTTCTCATATCCAACCCCTATATTGGTATTACTTGATTGTATTCATGAAGTTGTTTGTGCCCACACATGATCACATGCACGTGCATATGATAGGATATTATGAGACCCAAACTCTTGAATGGAGGTCAATTAAGAGATTGTTCATTTTGCGGTTAATTTGGGAACTTGCATTTCCTATAGGTACTCATTGTGTGATGAGCATGTGTATGTAGGGTAGACATGTGGGGTGGCTTGAGTGCCTGCCCTGGTTTGCATTTTTACTATCATTGCTAAACTCTTTTAAGCCAGTTTTATGTTGATGATTAGTGACACTATTTTGAGATTATCAAATATTGTTTCACATTCAATTGATTATATGATGAGATTATTTGGTACTCTATACTTTGTGTATGCATGATGATTATTACAGTGTTTTCAGTAATTGATGATGATTAGTTAGAGTGATTATTATGTGTCTTCTTATGAATACTTACCCCATACTGCATGTGTATGGTGTGCGTGTTTGTTTTCTTTATGTATGGCATTTCTGATGTGGTTAAGGGAAGGGAGTCGTAGTCACTTGCTAGTCAGGATCTACACGATGCACCACTTCTTGCCATTGCCTGTTTAGCTTAGAATATTATGTTTGTACATGTGTGAATTTTATGCAGGTTGTAGGTATCAGGTATCAACTTCCCTAAATTACCAAGATGAGCATACCCTATCACATTATCTCAATGGTAAGAGAGGGGAGATAAATTTTTAAGTCCAAATCCTAAACTTTTAAGCCATTTGTCTTAGAAAATTAGGACAAGTATCTGAGTTGTCTACCCTCTGAATGCATCAAATGACATTAATTTGTGATTATAACCCTTTAGTTTGATTTTGTATGTGTTTTGCTATGTTGGGTTTTCGTATTTTATTTTATGAGTCTTTGATGATTTTTCTATTAATTAAGACTAATTAAAAGATTAAATTAATGATTTAATTTAGTGGAAGATTATTATGATATTTTAATATTTAATTATAATTAATTAATTGAAAAATTAATTAAATAAAAAGAATTAAATTTGAAGATAAAAGTTATAAGAATAAATTTAGAATGTGATAATATTTATTTAATTTAATAATAATATAATTTAGAGTTCATTTTTAATTAAATTATAAATAATAATATTATTTAAGTTACTAAATATTTTATCAATTAAACATTAAAAAATAAATTTAAAAGTGAAAATATATTAATTTATTAAAAGTTTTAAGTTTGCATGATGTATGCATGAGTTGAAAATATAAGAAATTAATTAAAAAGATAAAAAAAAGTGAATTTAATAAGAGTTGGATAATGCATGCATGAAATTAAAATAAATTAATTTAAAAAGGAGTCAAGTGAAAATTAAATTAAGTTATTTAATAATTCAATTTAACATGCATGGGAAAGATAAAGGAAAGATTAAGAAAAGTTAATAGGAGTTGAAGTCTGGTGAGCATGGAGTTCTCCTGGGTGAACGCACAATTAATGCACTGATTTAAGAAGGGAACTCTTTATCACAATTGGAGGGTTCATTTTTTAGGGATGCAAATTTTGACTGCAAATTTTGGAGAGGGAAGGTTTTGTGAGGAGGGATTTCTCTTCAATCTTCTTGGGCGTAGCAATTAGCATCAGTGCCTAGGTAGACGCTTATGATTATTCTCACAATTTAATCATGCAATTTCCTTTCCTATCTTCTTCGTGCTTGTGGATTGTGAATTTGAATTTTTTTGTGATGAATACTTGAACATTTCAATATTGCAATTATTGAATGCATGTCAATACCTTCTGTATACATGGAGATTAGAGAAGTAATCAAAGATCCTCATTTTAATTATCGTACCAGATTAAAATGGCAATTGTGAATGTGTGTGTGTGTGTGTGTGTGTGTGTGTGTGTGTGTGTGTGTGTGTGTGTGTGTGTATTTATTTATTTATTTATAAATTTGTATGGGGGGGGGCACAGTCTTATTTTAATATATATAAAAATTTAAAATAATAATAATAATAAAATTATTTTTAAAAAAATTAAATGGAAGGGAGGTTGGTTGATTTTGTTTTATAATACAATCTTTTAAAATATATATATATTATTAAAAATTATAATGGGGAGGGTGGGGAAAAACCCCATCCCCCTCACTCGTAACTGCTAATGGCTTTTCGTTGGGCCATGATAGTACGGTACCAAGTTGCACGCAGCAGCAGTACAATTGTTGTCTACGGCAGTAGAGGTATCGACTACCTCAAGTACCAGGCTGATAGGCCTCTAAAAATGCCTGATTAATATTTTTTTTTTAAGTTTTTAATTTTTAATAATATATTTTTTAAAATAAGTTTTATTTAATATTAAATTTAATTATTAATAATTTTTTAATTATATTTAAATTTAGTAAATTTTTAATTAGTGAATTTTATTAATAAACTTTAATATAATTTAGTATTTTTATAATTAATCAATAAGTATTTTTGCTAATATTATTTAATAAATAATTAATTAAATAATATTAAAATAGTTTTTTTTAAAGATATGTAAGTATTAATTAATTTAGTTAAAAATTTATTTAACTGAGATTAATTAATAAAGGAAGATGTTTGATTAGGTATTAAATTTATTTAAATTATCGATAATACTGACCTTAATAAATTGTAAATTATTTTAGTTGGAAATTGATAGGTATTATTTAATAATTTGAATAAATTATTACTCTTTGGTTATTTTGGGGGAAATTTACTTAAATCAAATAGGGGTAATTGCGCAAACTATTTAAAATAAGAATGGTTTAATTGAAAAGGGTGAACTAGGAAACTTATTTACTTGAAACGTACATTAAATTGGAAACTAACCTTACATTTAAGTCAACTATATATTTTCAAATCAATCCAAACTATGAGATTGTTTTTTTTTTTTGTGATATCTATGTTTTGGATTAGGGGTTGATTAGATGTTGACTAGTTTAGGGCATCCACTAGAGACTCAGGGGTTATGTATTTGTGATGTCATGCTGATGTTTTGATCTCAATCTTTTATACCTAACCATGGTAATGGGATGGCATGCTCTATGATATGTTTGTATTTACTATTCATTATTGGTTTCTAGTGTTCTTGTGTGTAGCTAAGGTGATTGTTATTAGATATTTGACTTAACCATTTTTGAGTCCTCAATTAGTTATACTTGGGTTACTTTCTAGTCACCTTGATGAGACTAAAGTGTTTGCTTTGATCTTGGTGATGTCATGTTGTGAAATGTTTGACTTAACCATTTTGAGTCATTGATCAGTATTATTAGGATACTTTTCGATTGCTCATTGAGAACCGATGGGTATTGTGATTTATCTTGGGATGTTGTCCAGTTGCTCATTGAGAACTAATGTGATTATTGTGGATTATCTTTTGATGCTTTCCAATTGCTTGTATAGGGTTGAAGTGATTTTTATATGATTATTGATTTGTGATCTTATGAGCCTAGGGTAGGTAATCTATATGTAGTGTCAGGAAGTGGCTTGCAATGGGGGTTAGGGCCCTAAGTGGTTCCCAGGGTAACTCATTGTAAGTTGTTTAATAAGTGAAAACATTACACTAAATGGGGATTAAAATGAATCTAATAAGAGTCTTGTATGTTCTTGTCAATGCCTTGAGTGATAGTATAGACTAGGATGGGAGTAGAGAGAATGCTTGGTTGCAACCGTACATATCATAGTATGCATCGTCAGTATGAGAGGATACTAGTGGCCGCATAGAGATCACTAGGGACCCTAGGGTCCTGAGAGACTGCCAAGATAACTCCAACGTGATTTGTGTCATGACACTTGCCCACTTACATAGTAGGTTTCCTACATGTCTTGTGTGCCTCTAGGTCTAGATGTCAATCTATTTTGGAACCTTTGAGTTAGATTGCTTTTAGGATTTCCTAGACTTAGATAGTACTTTTGATATGTGGTTTGATATCCTATTTGGGACTTGAGACTATCTCCTCAGCATAGTGGGAGTGGGCCATCTAGGTTCCACATGGTTAGGTGGTAGTGCTTTTTTACTCTTACCATTGAGATCTATCTATAGTCACCATGGTTGGAGTTTCCTTGTCTACATTTATTTTCATTCTATCTATGTATCATTATGATGGATTGTTATATTTTATGATGGATGTTATATCTTTTATGATGGATGGATATATCATGTATGGTAGATGGTTTCATTTATTGTATTGTACTTTGTATCATGGATCTGAGGAGGATGATGTAATTCTATTTTTATAAATATATATTCTTTTGGCCTTTCATACCCTGTGACATGTACAGTGGATGATTGAGCATTCCAAATTTCATTTGCCAAGAGGCATTCAAAAAAAATGTATATTATTTAAATGGACTTTGAACTTTTTGTTATTCTTTCATATGGATGTGGTATTTGATGGACTTAGTATTAATTAAATTTAAATGTAATTCAATGTCTTGGGATCCTTAAGAAATGTAACCTATTATGTATACTTATAGATGATTGTATATTTTTGCTTCCACTACTTTATGTTTGATGTGTATGTTATTCTTCTTGTTTCAAAAAAAAAAAATATTGGCAAACTTAGTAAAACTTTAGGTTAATTCTTTTGGATCCCTTGGCAGGGCATTACATGGCTTCTCTCATGTACCTAGATTTGAAAGTGGTCGACAAGGTAATGTGAAGAGGTTTAAATAAGTGATAACCAAAATTAATAAATGGATAATAAAACTTAATGATAAGATATGTAAACACTTGTATGTTCTTCAAGAATCCTAAGGGATCTTGTGTGAGGGTGTTGTGTTTATATGTTCTTTAGCCTTCTATAGAAGTTGTTACAAGGGTACAATATAATGGCCTTTTGAGGGATTTTCTTTCTATACCACACACAACTTGGACTTTCTAATGCCAATTGATTTACACTCCACTAGAGTCTCTACATAGGTATCCTTTAGTGGGTCTAACCAATGAACTGATGTACTACATTATCTTCGTGATTATATAGTTATTGTAGAGAGATGCATATTTTGGATTAGATTATGTGTCATATTTTTGTATCAATATTTTGAATCACACTCTATGATCCATCATCGAGATGAGAAGAGCTATAGGAGATCAAATGACCGATTGTAGAAATTTTTTCTTATATAGTTTATATTACCATTCTTTGATTGAGATGTTTGTAAGCCATGGATAATTATCTTATGTGATTATAAATGGGTCACTATCTCCATCATCATAGTAGGTGTATCCCTTAGGGTACTACATGGTTGGGAGGCATAGCTACCTATAGCACTACTGGAGACCAGTGCACAAAAATGATCTGCTTCTAATTTTGAGGCCAAATTTGAATGTTCTTTTGGACTCTTTGGTTATCTAGAGTATGTTCCTTGTGTTATATGCTTCCTTTTTATGCATTTTATATCATGTTATGCAATAATGTATAGTAGGTTTACTTGATCTATTCCTTTACCATGATATCATGTTTTATTGTTTACCTTGATGTTCCTTATATATCTTGAGGTATGTTGTCTTATGGAGTATAGAGTAATCAATGCACATGTTTTACTTGGTGATTATTGTTATGGATTAGAGATGTATTATGGATTATATGCTAGATGTACTCTTTCTTGTTATCATGTTGTTCAATATGGAATAACATGGAAATTACCTCATGATTTAGCATGTTAGACTTATTTATCCTTAGTTGATGTCATCGAGTGTTCATTGCATGAGTTTCATGTATCCAATACTCCCTACTATAGAGTTTTTACTTAATTTTATGCTTTATTTATGTATTTTATGATGTTGTCATCATTTCCTCATTTTGGAGTGCATTTTGTTGTACAAAAATGTATTTCATCATACAACAGGTGCATTTTGTCATCTAGGAGTGCATTGTCTCATAAAAGAATGTATAGATCTTGCATGAGTCTTGTGGTGACTTGTCTAGTTCATGGAGTTTTCTCATGCAAGAGCCAATCCTAGTTCATACGAGACTCAAGGTTTTTTTTTGTATGAAAAATAGTGGACATTTTTGTGCACTTGAGGGGATTTGATACTCTTTTGGGTCCCATATCTCCCTATATATTGAAAGAGTAGAAATTGAGCATTTTCAAGATCTTTGTCTCAGGGTCTCCCATTGTGTTAATCAGAATGAGCTTACATGACTTAATTATAAAGGATCTTGTATTTGGGCTTTCAAATGAACATCAATTATAGGCAAGAGCCCACACCACTATGGTAAATTGTGAGCCTCTTAATTGAGAGGTCTTGGGTTCAAATCTACTTGAGATTAACTAATAATTGAAATAAATAATCAAAATAAATAATAATAATTAACCTTGGCTTTGGCCTCTTCTCAATCAAAAAAGAAAGAAAAAACAAACATCAATTATAATTATAGTAGCATTAATAAAATGAACCTTGTTTGATTAATTATTGTAGATGGAAATGTATATGTCTATAAGTTATGAATGTTTGGTGATCTTTGGTTGGTTGGTTAGTTAAGTCTACCATTTTAACCTTATGATTGTATGCATATATTTATACTTTAATTTAACCCAAACAAATATGTGAGTCTAATTTTATCCTTGTTTTCAAGGATCTCTAGGCAAGGCACTACATTTGGTATAAGAGCCCATGTTCAAACATTGGGATCTTTGTGTATATGTTGTCCATATGGTTTTTTTGTGGTTATGTGAGTGTAAGTGTCTTCTTTGTTAGATCTTGATATGTTTACCTTTGGAAGTTACATCCTAAAATAAGCTTTGAAACCCTTAGAATTTTTTGGAAAACATTGGAATAACTAAGAGCTTGTAGGTAAACTATTAAATTAGTTGAACCTCTAGATCCTAGGCTAGTTCCTTGAATTTTTAACTAATATTTCATCTATACTAACTTAAGATGCAAATAAAACTGGTGGGAAAAAGGATAAGAGATTACAGATAACTCAAAAACTTAATAAAAATAACCAGGTGATACACTAATAAGGATAAATGGAGATTGTAATTTTCCTAACATAAATCAAACATATACAACTATCCCAAGTAAGTACAACCCTGATGGACCCCCTTTTTATATAAGTATTTTGTAACTATGATTTGTAAGAAAACATCAAAATAAGGTAAATTATCAATGATATTTTTAAAACAACTTCTCACTAGTTATGACCTATAAATAGAGCTCATTGTAACTCCAAGATGTAGAATAACATGTTTGAATGATAAATATTTCAGAAATTGAAATATAATAAACATATGACATCAATCAATGAAATGCATACAAAAATCGCACAAGATAGACTCAAAAACGTATTGTATTATTCCTTTCAAAGGTTCTAAAAGTCCATCTCCAAAATAAAAAATTCCTTAAAAAAGATAGGCATAATATGCAAAAAAGTACAAAATCTCTCCTAAAAAATTAAATAATGAACAAGGCCAAATAAACGACTACATAAAAACATAGCTCCAACTACTTAGTGGATAGCTAGGTCAGATATAAACAAAAATAATGGAAGATAAGCCTCCTAGATGCCCAAAAGGTGTGTCATTGATGTCAAACTCTTTTCACATCATACCTTCATGGTGATAAGTCAAAATGGAGTCCTAAAATCTCCTAGGAAGACTCAAAAGTCTCCAACTACAATTGAGAGTCTACATTATTAAGTGTTTGATACTTGGCCAAGACCTTTTGACACCATTGCAACATTATCCAACTAACTTTAAACCTCCCTTCAATACAAATGAATGAAATGACATATCTCCTTATAAGACTCCAAACCCATTATTCATTATTAGTCACATTACAAGTTGAAACTACCTAATTTTATCAATATAGGTAATTACAATTACAAAAATACATATGAAAATAATAAAGAATATCAAAATGAAACAAGGGACATACTAATAAAAATAAATCCTCAAGTCTATAGGTATTAGTAAATCTCAAAAATAAAACTTATCCCACAAAAAACATGCATAGACTTATTAAAGATAATAAAATTGACCTTTGAAATCTGCCATGTTTAGAGGAAATAACCTAAAACCATTGTATTCTTTATTTAAGAAAATTCTTAGACACCATTAATCTTGAGCTCTCTTGCTTATTACTTGGTGAATGAAGATAAGAACTCACCATCTGTTGCAACTATTGAAGATTTTATATAGATTTCTACACATCTTCAAAATCTCTTACCTCTCTTGCTTTTCAAATGATGACTTACAAAGAAACCTCTTCTATGGGAAATGGATCATCAATAGGTATCAATTTTATTATGTCTTTCTTTTCAAGTAATTTACTCTTCTGTAGATCATGACTAAGATTGGAATCTTAAGTTTTATGTCCTTTGCCAATGAATCTCTCCATAGCTCACAATTATCTTTCACATGGCTCCTATGATTTGTTTACTCAAAATAACTACTAAGTCTTATAGTTGTTGTTTTCTTTTTAAATGATCCCATTTAATTTTTCATGAGTCATATGCTCTTGAAGGATGACTATTGCAAAGATTCGTTGTGTGATATTTTGATTTGAACCCTTGTCTTCTCTTGTTATTATTATCTTCCATCTTTTGTAAGATGAAATTGATTCAAAGGAAACCCTTATTGCTTCTTACTTCTATTTTGGATTTACCATGGTGTTTGTTGAGCTTCTTTTGTATCTAAAAGAATTCCTTTGGCCAGATGTGCTTTGACCTCTTGTGTATTGTGGTGGGTTTGTTTGACACATGTTTATTGGGAAGAATAAACAACACCCAAAATGATTTTTACTCAAATTCTTACTTGTTCTAGCAACTTGATGACCTAAATTTTCCAAGAGAAATTCTTAACTTCATTTTACTTAGATTGTATGGTTTTTCAAAGTAATTAGGGTTTTGGTGTAAAAATTTTATAAAGACATGTTAAAACTTTGGTTATATGTATAAATATCTTTATCGCTAAGTTAAGTTTTTAAATTCATGTGATATAAGGTTATAGTTTGAAATGTTTTAAGTCATGAAGTTGTGAAAACCTTTTTAAAATTGTATCTCTACATTATTATTTTTACTATTTTGATGGTGGAAATGGTGCAAAGAAATCAATCAGGAGGTTTACACTACATCTTGGGCAATAAGGATAAGAGTTAAGTTGAGGCTACAAAGTGGAGAAAATGTTTCAATCGTGATATCTGAGTTTATGATTTGCAAAGTTATCTTTAAATTGCAAGGTCATAGAATGTAAGTGTAGTTTTTAGAAGCAAGTTAATCACTACATATCCTACAATCAAAGGTGAAGGAAGTTGAGAGTGGAGAATTAGAGATTACTAGTGGTTGCAGCATCACAAGGTTAAGTTATGAGTTAGGTTTTATGGATGCAAAGTTGTGAAGGGAATAATGGTTAGTTTGAAGGCAATGTTTGCATCATCATAAGGGTTAAGGATGATAGGTTGTTGACTATTGTGAAGTAGAAAAGTGGTTAAGAGAAATGTTTTGCAACATCACTAGTATGATTGTTGTTAAGTTCTAAATTGTGGAGATCTAGAGATATACATTTGTTGCTTCACAAGATTAAAAGGTAAAAAAAAATAACAACTAGTGGTGAAAAGATAAGTGGTCATCACACCTTCACAAGGTTCAAGATGGGGTAAAGATTTAAAGGTGAGATGTGGTGATAAGGGCTAAGAAATTGTTTATGGTTAATAATAATTTGGTCACTATGGTTAGTGACATGGTTAATTAAAGGTTTGTGAAGCTATGAAATGGTTATGGTGACTGAGTTTGCTACTTCATGGGTTAACTGCAAGAAACATAAATTTGAGTTGTGATGGAATGATGAGGTATGATTCATTGGTTAACACCACATCTCCATGGTGCTAAATGTTAAACTCTTAACAAGTGTGATGTTGCATAGAAGGTTATGAAGTATGTTTCACTTCTTTGTGGGTCTCCATGGTAAACAAAATTTTATGGTTGAAAAATAGAGATATATGAGTAATGTAACACCTCGAGATGAAGTTGGTGGTTTGATAGGTAAGTGGCAAAGCAATGAGGAGGTTATGGTAACTATGTTCACTCTATCATAGCCAAAATTGATGAAGGTTATGAAGCCATCGAGAAATGGAGAAATGGGTTAATCACTACATTGCTACCTTAAGTTTTGAAGACAAAAAATAGAAAGAAAAGTGCATTTCCAAGTTAGCAGTGAATGATGAGTTGAAAATATCGGTGACATAAAATTTGAATATAGGATAGCTTTTAAAATGTTGAAGGAATTTTGTGCATGTTTTTTTAATGTCATTAATGCCATGCTTTGACTTGTAGAAAGGAAATAAAAGTAAAAGGGACAAGGATTTTGTCCCCAGTTGCAAAGTACCTAAAAGTATAGAGCATAATTGAGTTGCAAAGAAAGATTTAGCAAGCAAAATTTGGTTATATTGCAAAAGATTAAATAATGACACAAAAGGAGGAAGAGTTGATTGCACTAGTTCAAATTGAAGAAGCTCCATAAAGTTCTTCAAAAGCCAAGAGTCTTAGCCTTTTTGTTGATGAATGGATACACTTTTTGCCAAGTTTATCAAATCTTCAATCTACAAATACGTACGCTTTCAAAGATCTATATAGCTTTTGTAGAGATGCTAAGGTGCCTGACAGAAATGAAAATGAATTATTTTGGATCTTTTATAAAAAAAAAGAGTGTGCAAGGTCCCTATATCAAACCCTTGGAATTAAAATTTGGGCATTTTTATTATGCTTGATGTCTTTGTTGATATCAATTTTCTAAAGGCACTAATCAAAGCATACAATCTTATTAGTCATGCATTCCATAAAAGGGATAGAAGTATAGTTTTCACACTATATAAGGAGACTTTCATTGAGGCTTTCAATTTATTCGATATAGGGGGGACCTATGTCATTCCCTATTGACTTGGAAAAATTTGATAGTGACTTCCAAAAACACAAAAATTTCTATACTAAGTGGGCCATGTTGAGACACATTGCAAAATCAATGAATGAATAGGGAGACATACCAAAGAAAATGGGAGATTACATGCATCCAAAGATATCTTCAAAATATAGTCTTTGGTCTAAACAAAGTTTTAGGTTTGGATGGGACTATGGGTGCTTCTGGTAGACTCTACATCATGGCATTAAATATACCAACATTGGGTATGATTTTGTCACCTACATAAAAAATTGCATTCACAATGAGATCATTTTGTCTCAGCAAGGAGAATTGGGAAACTTTAAATTTCACCATTATTCTCTACTAATGCATTTGATTTTGTACAAGAATGTGGGGTATATTGACCCAAGTTTCATTGAGAACACAGAAGAACTTGGAGAGAATTTTCATGTGCAACAATGGACTAGGTTGTGGCAAAGGTTCTACACTTACTCAAATTCTCTTTCCTTTTATAATAATTTTGTTTATCTTTTGTTAAATATGTTGGGGGCTATAGTAGAAAGGGTTCCTAGAAATGTTAGGAAATTACTTAAACCCTATAATTTCTTTGATGAAGGAAAACAATTAGGGCATGATTAGGAAAGTTTTTTTATTGGAAAATTGCACAATCATTAGGGGTTTTGGGTTTTCTCACCCACTGCATCTCCTTCCTAGATTTGTTCTAGAGAGGTTAGGAATTGTTGAATTTTTCTGGCAATTGATATTTACAAATAGGGAGTATTTGGGCCCTACTATCAAGAGGGTAACATTCCTGTGTAGAAGTTCCAATTGTGGAGACTTTGAAATTGGCAAGAGTGCAATTGAAGAGACTGATGCATTCCATAGAAAATTCAAATTTAGAACTTCTCCTATGAGAATATATGATCCTTTTGATGTTTTTAGGGATGCTCTGGGGAAAATGAGGGGACATAACTTTCCCTTGAGTAAAAATATTGGGAAGAGGATGTTATTGCAGATTTTATGGATGGGGATATATGTAGAAGTAGGACATTAAAATGGAGAGAAATAATGGGCTTTGGAGATGAATCAAAGAGAATCAATCCATGTTTTCAAGGTTTCTATCATGAAGAGGGATACTAGCCTAGATTTGATGAGTGTATTGAAAATTTTGATGAAATTCTAGCCCAAGTTTCTAAAGAGATAAAAAATAGAGTGAATGTCGAATCTCTTGAGCCTGATATTGTACTAGAAGTAAATGATCATGAGAAGTAGCCTAAAAGCTTGGCATGGGCTTAGAGAGGAATGAAAAATAGAAAATGATTGAGATTCCTCAAAAGGAAAAGGAGAAACCCTTACAGGTTATGCCAAGGGGTAGTGAGTACTTCAATGATACAAGGCTAATATTTTTTATGACACAAGCCACTAAGGATGAAAAGAAGCCAAGGAAAATAGATTTGAGGCTATGATTATAGATGATAGGATCATACAAGCTAGAGAATTTATGAAAGATGATAGTTTCATTAAAATGGAAGAGTTTAATAGCTTCCTTTTCAAACTAAAGAAAAATGAATTATCATTGCAAATAAATCCAGGTGACTCTAATGAAAAGGTAGTAGAGACAGTAAAAGTTACATAAGTATGATCCTGAGAGTGAAATTTTAACTGTAGAGGAGGAAAGAGAGCTAATAAAGATAAGTGGCATGATCATCTTTCCATGATGGAAAATCAACTCTTCATTTATCTTGACTAGATGAGAAGACAAGAGAAGAAAATTTATTTTGGGGATGTAAATCAACATGGAGAATTGAGAGGGTATAGTTACAATATTGATGTACAGACCATGGAAATATGGAGCTTAGCTCTAGAAAATGAAAAGACAACCCTAATGGAAGTTAGAGGTTCCCCTAGTGGAAATATAATTTTCTAGACTGTTCATTCTACATCCAATGATCAAATTCATGGACTGGTGACTTTGGCATCATTTTTGGGAAAGAATAGAATTGATGTGTTATAGGAGCAACTATACACAACCTTTGAAAGATATGTGGATACAAGGAGACAATATGAGGAGGAGATGAAAAAGACATATGTTTGGGAACAAAGAAATCTCTAATTGGAAAATGAGGTAAAAACATAGAAAATACTATTAGCCTACCTATTGAGATGGAAGACAAAGGAATACAAATAGATAATTATCCATCAAGTACAGGTGATATAGCAATCCAACCTATGGTCACTAATGAGGAAGAGCTAGAATCAAGTAAAGAGATAGAAATCAGAACAATTCAGAACTTTTTTATTCATATGATAGGCTCTTTGAAACACTCCTAAAAAAAAATACATAGTAGCTACATTTCTTTGTAGGGAGATGAATATCAATGTTCAAAAATAATATCATTATTGTCCCCTTTTTTTACAACATGGGGCCATATATACATCTTTTTGAAAACCTTGTACCAATGCTAACATGGAAAAAGGAGTAACCTAAGGTAGTAATTGTCCTTATTAGAAAATTGATTTATAAAGTTAAAGAACTAAATGGTTTTTTTTTATCCAAAAAAAAATGAAAACAATTACCACAAAGGACCCCCAATTTTTTGCCTAGCATTATTGATGAGAATGGGAATGTAAAGAAGTGGTAGAAATGGTCATCCTCTTTTGATGAAATTCTAAAATATGTAGGATTCATTGTATACTATAACAATGATGCTGATGTCATAGTAGTATATAGTATGATTGATTTATTGTATAAAAAAGAATAAGAGATGGGAAAGGTTACTACATAAGTAAAGGCAATAATAGATGCAAAATGAAACAAGTGCCTTGATGAGATAAATACAATCAGAGATGCCACCTAGCCAGATATTGATATTGACATTAGCATCTAGGAAGTTATAGATGGGATTAAATCCTTACCATCCAAGGATAGTGATTAAGAAGTTAGAGAAGAAGTTGAGGTTGCTCACGGGAAGCAATTATAAATCATAGCTAAATGACATAAAAGACAAAATAGAGAAAGGATAATTATTATAATAGGTTGTTAAGTTGAACACATACTCATCTTGCAAATAATTACAGAAACAAACCTAGACTATACTTGAAGACCAATTGCCACCTATCAATTTTGGAACTACTTCCCAGCTTCCATCAAAATACAAAGAGTATTGTATAAAATAAAATATATGAGGCTTTTGTATTTATTTTTTAATCAAATTTTGAAAAGTGTCCTCCCATATGTAGCTTGTTTACAATCCTTTTCTTATAAAAGTATTTCCAAGATGTGGAGTGAGGGTCTGAATTCTATTTTAGTTTAGTGATAATGCTATTTTGTAGTCAGTCCACTTTTTTGTGTTGATTTTCTGTTGTTTAAGTTTTTATTTCAAGAACATGGCAAATGAATGAATGAAATACTTTTCAAATCTTGAGTTATATTTTGAGTCTTGTATTAGATACATGTATCATTCTCAAGAATATTTATACAAAAGGGAAATTATTAAATATTTGTGTCCTTAACTTCTATCTCCATTTTCATTTATTAATTACTTTGAGATTAAATGAATAAAGTTCATTTCATTTAATGTAGCTTGGATACATTTTATGTTAGTTCATTTTCGCTTTTAATTCAAGCAATTAAGTAAATGCTCCTATGAGTTGATAGGGTTTCTAAGTATATGGAAGGGATATCATAAGAATAGAATCTAGGGTTGACAACTAATAGATTTGGTTGCAATTCAATCAAATAGATTAAAATTTACTGATATGACTCTATGTAAGACACTGGTTATCAGTTAGGGTACAAAATTGAATCATTTGTATAGTAACACAAATCACATTTTCAATCAAATTAGTATCTAAAGTTTGTGACAGAGAATTATATGTTAGTCATTCACGTATTGTAATATCTTTTGAGTTTGTAGTTAGTTGTTATCATTTAATAGTTGATTTCAATTCCAAGAAGATTTAGAGACCAAATCTTCTTTAAGGGATGTGTAGTGTGAAAATATGTGGAGATGTTGAAATCCCTAGGTAAACCCACCTTGGTTAGTAGAGCCTTAAGTATAGGAACATTGTTGCTTCATTTGTTGGTCCAAATACAAATAGGTATTGTTGCAAATGGGAAGTATCTAATCCCTAGGTATATCCTTTTGTTATATTATGGTATTGTTTTAAGTCTGTAGATTAAAACACCAACAAAATGGTGACTCTATTGGGGAGAAAACACAACAAGAATATTGTACACAAAAGTATGTATTGTCCATGAAATGTAACGTATTATCCTTGTGATAGGGTGTGTGATTTAGCATGAAGAGGAGTTGTCAAAATTTTATACTTCTATCATTGGTTTAGATTTTCTTTTTCAACAAAGAAGAAGAGAGAGTTTTTAATTTTACCTAGGTTTGTGTTAATCTTATGGTCACTGCATAATCCTTTTGAAAATTGTCTTTGTCTTCCATTTTAAAAGTTTTTTCTCCTAGTGGGTGGTGACTTGATCAAAGGTCTTGTTAGCTAGTGCTGATATTATAATAAGAAATGACTAATAGGAGAAAAAATACAAGAGCATATGTAAGAGAGAACACAGAAATCTCATTATATACAAAATTACCAAAAGTTCATAGGAGAAATTATCCTAAGAAAAAATGGGAGTTTAGCCATACATGGAAGCATAGAGATAATCCCTAGTACTAATGTATAGTGGAAAATAAAATATTGTCCCATAGTTCCAAGTCTGAGAGTACCAAGCTTCTAGGTTGGCTTTGTGTAAAACCTTTTCAAGAGGGACAAGTTTACCAAGATAAAATGGTGTCATCCATGGGAGATATTAACTTCATATTAGGTGGTTTAGGGGGAATAAACTAACATGTGAGATCTAGTCTAAGTGTTTAGTCAAGTAGATCTCACCCTACGCATGTTCCTTTTACTGAGAGAAATCTCATTGACCTAAGTGATCCCACTAAATTAGAGACAACCATTGTAGACCCTAATGATCCACTAGTAGAAGTAGAAGCCCTTAGGAAGAGATTTATTGAATAAGATGCCAAATACATGCATTTGGAAAAGGAGAAAGAGAAAATTACAATGAATGCTCTAATTAAGGGAGAAAACCTGCTTAGAAGAATGGTTGCACTACAGGAACCAAAAAAGAAGCTAGAAAATAAGTCTACTTCCTTACATTTAGATCTTTTTGGAGATATTGGGGAAATTAGATCCAAAGTTTAAGAGTATGAGAAAACTCTAAGGGAGAATGGGGGTCATGTGGTTGTACAGATCCATTGATATAAACCCATTGGGGACAAATATGAATCTAATATAATTGATCTTACCACCAAAGTTGTTGATAAGGGTAAGAAAAAAGTAACCATGTTAAGATAAATAAATCAATTATGGCATCCAAAAATGTCCTTACCATGTCCAAAATAGGTTTAGAATTGGCAAAGGCTAAGAATGAGTGAGAAGATTTAGCTAAAGAACTTGAGAAGGTGAAGAATGAAGCTCAATCAGTAGAAATGAGGAACATAATTCAATTTATGAAGTCTACCTTTGGTTTGAATATAGGTCAGGGTCAACCTTCATTGGGAATGTCTTCTAGTACTCCTTTTGGTACAATAATGAGTAATGTCACTACTTCTCAATCTTGTCCATTTTCCTCTTCTACCATAGTAGCACAACAAACCAGGGGTTATCTAGGAAAAATGAATGTTCAGGGTCAAGTTGTTGGACCTAGTTCTACTAGTGTTGTAGGTTTGACAAAGAGACCTATGTATATGGAAAGATATAAAAAAAATGATGAATAGTTGTAAGAATCTACCTTAAGCTCTATTATCATGAGTAGATGAGACTCCCAACTAATTTTTTATACAATGTAACATCAACAAGTGGAGTGGAACACTTAGCCTCTATTGTAACACCTAAAAGAAAGGGAGTAGGTGTTGGCTTGAAAACACTCATTAGAAACTAAGAAAGTAAATCAATAACATACTTGGGTTGAGAAAGTGTGATCCCAATTGGAGATTGTGTGATCTCAATACCAAGGAAATAATGATGTAAACCCAAGTTTTTCATAGAAAATTTGTCTTGCAAAAAAGTCTTGACACTAGTAATGATGGATGAAATATTCTCATTAATGATCAAGTAATCTACATAAAGCACAAGTATCAAGTGTGATTCATCTCTCTAAATAATGTAGAAATTCAAATATAAATGACACCTGGTGAATCCTATTAAGAGTAAGAAGGAATCCATCTTGGCATACCAAGGCCTAGGAGCCTACTTAGTTCCATAGATAGACCTCCTCGACTTGAAAACCATAGTAGAATCTATATGAACCCCTATGGCTACTCAATATAAATCTCTTCAAGAAGATCCCTATTTAGAAAAGTACTCTTCACATCCATCTAATGTACACACCAACCATGAGTTGTAGCAATACCTAGTATCAAATGAATGGAGTTCATCTTAGCTATCGGTGAAAAGGTCTCTATATAGTCAATACTAGGAACCTATGAGAAACCTTTGGCAACAAGTCTAGCATTATACTTATCTATACTTCTATCCATTACAAACTTGGTCTGATAGATCCACTTACACCAAACCAACTTTCATCCCTTAGGAAGAGGAACTAAGCCCCAAGTGTTGTTTTTCATTAAATAGCTATATTCTTCCTCTATGGCCTTGTCCCATTCAAGAACCTCGGATTCTTTATTAAATGAAAATGGGTCAGAAGCAATGGCAAAATATGCATGTGGAAATGATTTGTGTTGTGCCCTTTTCCTCCTAGTAGCTTAAGGATTCCCCACCAATGAACCTACTTAATCAAGTGTTTGTTGTTCCCAAAAAGGTCTAGTGGTCAAATTTGAAGGAATATCATCTTCCAAGTCGCTATCATCACTATCATCAATTTTCATGAAGGAGGAAGAATGGGGAGTTTAAGGAGTCAAACTTGGACTAGTCTCTTCAAATTGAACACTCCTCTCAAAGAAAATTTCATGTGTCTCTAGATCCATGAGTTTTTATGCCATAAGATGGTTAGGATATCCAACAAATATACAAGGTTTACTTTGTGGTTGCAATGCCTTCCATTTTTGTGGAGGTATCCTCTCCGATGCTAGAAAACCAAAAACTTTAAAGTGTTTTATAGTTGATTTTCTTCCACACCAAGCCTCAAAAGGTTTAATTCCATCTAAGGCCTTATGGGGACTTCTATTTTGGATGTAATTGGCACAACATTTAAATTTTACCCAAAAACTTGATTAAGAGACTTATGGTGTAGCATACAAGTGATCATCTCCATAAGGGTTCTATTCTTCCTTTCAACAACACCATTTTGTTGTGGAGTGTATTCAAATGAATGTTGAATATCAATACCTTCTAAATACATGACTTGAGGTAGACCTATGACCATATTCTTATTGCTAAGTTGTTGAAGGTAGTGCTAATTGAGATGTCCAAACCTCTCATGCCATAGTTCACTTTGTAAATTTGAGTGGATCAACAAGGCAAGGGAAGTGAACTTAGGCACAAAATAAGAAAAAGAATGAAATCTTGTATCATGATTAGCCTTTCCAATTACCACCATAGAATCATCTTTTGGATTTTTTGCCACAACTAAATTAGGAAGTAACTCCACTTTGTTGCCACATACATAGGGAGTGATTTGGTAAATTAAAAGGAGGTTGGTGGTAAGGTTGGAACATGAAGCACATCTTTTGAAAACTCTATTATCCAGTTCAGCATCCCCTTTTCCTCCAACCTCCACTTGTGTATCTTCTCCCACATAGATGTAAGGAAAATGAGATGGTTTTAAAGAGGAAAAATGCTCCTTTGAAGCACCCATATGATGTGTAGCTCCTGAATAAAGAACTCATTCCTCAAAATTGTTTTTACTTCCTACCAAATCTTGTCCCTTACCTTTTGAAGTGGATGAGGATCCCTTATCCTTATAGGCATTTGGAACATAAATTTTATATTTCCTCAATATGTTTATAAACTCATAAATTTTCTTATCCTTACACCCATGATCATCATGACCATTCTTCTTACAATAGGCACAATTTTTCTTCTCCCTTTTGTTGAAGTTGTCCCCCTTCTTATTATTGTTGGAAAAATACTTTCCCTTTTGTAAGAAATATTGTTGTGTGGACGAAGATTTTTGTGTGAATATAGATTGTTGTGTGCCATCTTGTGGCTTAACCTTCCACCACTTTTGCTTCTTTTTTGGAATTTTTACCACCTTGATTCCCTTGATACCCCTTATTAGCCATCAAGGCTTTGGACTTGGAAGACTAGAGAATTCCCATACTCACTAACATTTCATGTTCTAAGACCAACATTCCTAAAAATGACTTGAATGAAGGCTTAGTGAAGTTACTTCCCATTGTTAACTTGTGAGTATTATAACTTGAAACAAAAGTTGTATATTCAGGAGGAAGATGAGTCATCACATGCTTGATCAAATTTCCATCCTTGATGGGTTCAACATAGTCCTTAAGTTGTGCCCTATACATATCTACTTGGGTGAGATAATCTTTTATGGTGTCAAAATTCCTAGAATCCAATTTGGAAAGATTTTCCTCAATGATGTAGGCTATATCTTCATCTATTGTCACATACAATGCTTCAAGTTTATCCCAAGCTTCTATTGGATCGGTAATTTTTTTGATATGATATTTGATAGGATCCAAGATATTCTTTAGCAAGGTTCCTAAGTCCTTCTCTTGTTTTGATTTCCAATATTTGTTATAAGACTCATCAAAATCATCAACAAGATTCTTTGGAGCACTTGTCACATAATGTAGAAAACCTTTTCCAACTAATGGTTCCTTTATCTTCTCTTTCCAAGTAGCATAATCATGTGGTGTTAATTTAGAAAAAGACTCCATAATGAAAAAGAAAGAGCACAATATCAAAACAGACAGAAGAACATGAGACCCCACCCCCTCTCCCTCCCCCCCGCCCAACTTTTCTACCAATCAAAGAATCCCCACCCAAAAAAGATAATTTGGCACTTTGTATTTGGTGTGTGTATAATAGCCACTTGTCAAAATGGATCAAAGTGGACTTCTAATTTTGATGGTTACAATGGAAAAGGAGAATCTATAATAGACTCAAGTGAATAAGACACCAGATCTGTCAAGGATCTAAAATATTACAAGTACTAAATTAGGCTAAAAATGATCAAATACTAAAAGTAAAATATCCACTTAGAATGAATCCAAACTAATATTAGATGTAGAAAGTAGACAAAAACTCATGCACTTTAAAAAAATGACACCCTTAAATGTATTTATATGACCCTAAACAAAGCCTTAGAAGTTGAAAAATATGGGATTGGATAGGTACAGTCACCATAATCTGCTAACTCTATGAAATCTTTCCACCAAAACCCAAAAATAGCTACATCAAAGGAAAATTTAGAAAATTTTGGCCAAAAAAAAATTTTTGAGCTTAATTTGGAGTCTAAATGAGTGTGTTATGCCCTCTTAAAGTTTGAATACCAAATTGAAACTTATTATGGTGAGGGTCCAAATTCCAAACTAATTGCTAACATCATAAAAACTTGAGCCTAAATCTAATGGTTTGGGTCCACTTCAAACAAAATTAGAGTTTGATTGCAAACAGTTTAGGCCTACAATGCAAATCACAAAGCTTGAATACAAAGAATGACTAAAGAATGTTGAGTGTCAATGAAGTCAAATCAAGTAATTGATCTCATGCTTGGATCTAGTTTATCCCCTTGTTGTTGGATTAGTGAGTTGATGGAAATTTTCCCTTTGGATGCAACAAATCACAAATGTGCATGGTGGGGGAATTGTGGATTTGCACTCTATAACCTCCAATTTTGCAGATTTGGGGGCTCGAATTGGATAAGTAGTGCCAAAAAAATAGACCAATGAAATGTTGCTTCTGATATAAGCTCAGTGGTGAATGAAGCTCATTTTCAATGTGAAGCTTCTTGATAACTAGATATGCTCAAGTCTCTAGCAATGTTCCAATCTTGTGCTCAGGTTGTGTTGTACAGATGTTGATAGTGTACTTTTTAATATTGCTTGATACTTAATGGAATTGAGATGTTGGAGCCAGAGTGCCAAATCTCCAATGAATGGGCTTGGTTTCATTGAGGTGACTATCACTACTCAAATAGTGGATTGGGCTTGTTGTCATCAATGGAGACAGAGCTAGTGATCACATTGCACAATCATTTATTATGCTTTAATAGTTTCCTTCCTCAAAAATTAATGTACAAACATATCCACCTAAATATTGGCCAAAAACTACTCAGGAATAATATGCTAAAAAAAATTTAACCAAATCCATTAAATGGATTGAGAAACTCTATAATGTTTCCCAATTTGTAGATCTAGGTTACTGTACCACAGAAAATGGTACTTGTTATTCTTCAAATTGGAAAATTAAGCTTCCAAGTATGATTTGCAAAAAAACAAATTGCCTCAAATTTGACTTTTTCCCAACATAGGCATATTTATAGTCAAAATTAGTCACAATGACCACCTAGATGCAATGGTGAGGTCCACTTTGGCTATAGACACTTCTAATTGAATGTTTATCCTAGATGTGAAATGTGGCCCTCCAAGAGGTGAAGCAATGAAGTTCTCCAATAGCTATAAAATTTATTCTCTTGTGGCTTTGATACCATGTAAGAATCTACCTCAAACTTTGATATCATGTAATAATTTTCTTAAGGCAATAATACAATGCCAAGATCTATAACAAAAGAGAGACAAGAGATGATCAAATGAGAATCTCAATAATGATCAAATTGATAATGGATAAATACATCATAGTAGTGCATTATATAAAGCCAACTAATATGTCTAGGAGTCATACAAGAGATAAGCATAACAACTAAGCACATGTCAACCAAGAGTGGCTTATCCTCCATTTTGCATGAATGCATGTGCAACAATGAGAGGATAATAATACAAAGGTGTATCTCGTAAAGAGATATAGTAGACAACATGTGCTCTATTGGAGTGCAAACTACTATGTTTTCTACATGACAATTCATATAAATATGCAAACTCCTAGGTGTCTACAAGACAACTAATATGAAAATGCATTAATCTAAAAAAACTTAAGGAAAGTGTAAATAGTAAATACTTATTTACACATACAATAGTCTTTACCTTGCTAATTTATAAAATATTTTTGTTCACAACATCATGCACACATTACTTGTTGTACACTATACTCTTTCATTGATATTACAACATATTTTTCACTATGATAGTTTCTATAATAACTCTTCTATAGCATTTTATATTTGTTCATCTTCATTCAAAATTGTTATCATTGTTGATATTTTTTAAATAACTTAAAATCTTGTAATTGATTAATGATGTATAATGATAATACATAAGTAGTAGAATTTCCTTTACAAAAACATTTGTGTCTTTATTTACCAGTGTGTTTATCCTAAATGCTTTCATTTCATGCATGTAGATTGTGATCTTTCAAAAAAAATCATTACAACTGTTACATTCAACATAATTCAATGCTTTAATTTAAACCCCTCTATTTAAATGTATTTTGTTATTATATTCTAATTAGATATCCCAAGGGTATTTTCCCCCCTTGATAAACCTATTTCTTTCAGCTTTTAACTTGTAGCTTATTTGTGGCTAGATGTGTCTCCTTGTGAAAGCATTTCCTTTCTTTTTGTAATAGCTCCACACTTCTTCCTTATGCTCAAACATTAAAATCCTTCTTGACATTACCCTTTTCATATTTGTCTACACTTATCACTTAATTAATCAAGAACACATGCTTCTATTTGTTGTGCATATTGATAGCAACCTAAAAACAAATGTGGACAACCTACTTTTGAATTGGTAGACATTTTTGGCCAAAATATCTACATGAGCATATTTCATGCTTGAATGATAATGGAAACTCTTTCAAGTAATAGAAAAGTAGATTCTACTCTATATTCTCTCATAAATTTAGTACATATTCTATTGTTCTTCATATATGATAGATTCTCATGTACATTTTCTCACAAGATGATTAATTTAATTTTAATTTAATTTATTTTTTCTCTTGTTGATCAGTTTACATCTATTGAAACAAGTTCAGACAAAAGGTTTCAAGAAAAATAACTTGTCCCTTTAATGTTTCTCTTTCCTAATACTTTGATACTCATAAAAATATGGTAACATAAACAAAAGATTTCATATAGGGTGTATGTCCCTTTAATATTTACATTTAGTTGGTATTTGTTGCAGATTATTTTCATGTACATATGATTTGACATACGATTTTTGGCCCTCTACTAATATTTATTTCCCTTTTATGAAAGTTTATACCATGACACTAAAGTAGGATAACTATGCATGAGACAAGGTACCAAAATTGCTTAGATCCATTGGATCCAACATATTTCATTTATGCTTGTAGGACTCAAATTGATGAACTTGGATGCATGAATCAAGGCACCTATTGAGATAATACAACCAAAAGGATATCATGACAAATCATTTACAATAGGAAATGAATGGCTACCTATGAACCTCTTTCATACCTATTATGTTTCCTCTTTCATGCTCTTTACATTTACATAGAACAACTGGTACTAGTAGCAAAGGATACTCTCACAACCTTATTTGGGAGATATAGTTGTATTCAACATGCTAATTATATATTCATTAGTTGTATATATTAGTTGTACATATCATTTGATGAATAATACAATGGACATTTTGGCTTTAATTTATCTTTACAATTAGTGTAAACTGCATGTAGATGTGAAAGGAACATGAAACTTAGGAGAACCACTTGCAATGAGCCAACTAAATTTTAACGTGTAAAAATTAATTAATATTTTTAATATTTTTTGCTAGTTGTCTACCTGCTAGACACAAAAAAAACCTCTATCCATTGAGCAATAGAGTCTAAAAAGAAATTCATTCATAGGACCTAAAAATAGAACTTATTAGACTTTTGAACCTTCTTGTTGGACATGATATGTGTGTATGAATGAGGTCAATGGGGGCAAATAGATACCCATTAAACTTGTTAGTATACATGTATCCATTTCCAGTAGCAAATTCAAAAGAGTTTGACCTACTTACCTTGTTGTTTGCATTAGTCACACACATATCAAAATGTCTAATAGACCAAGGAGTACTAAAATGAGAACTTTGACCTTTGACTAGCAACTTTTAAAATAGGAAAGTTAAACTAGGACAACAACAAAAAACTTGTGCTTGGAAAACACTTGGAAACAACTAACCTAGTATGTAGATGCATTTATTGAAAGCATGAAACCTAACCTACTATATACAAGATGAAATTGATAGATCACACTACAAAGTAAGGCTTGAGGTTTATCATGTTCATAGATATAGACATAACATCACATTCCATAGTTGCAAGCTTAAACACATTGTGTTCTTTGCATTCTGCAATAAAAAGGGCCTAGACCAAAAGTGATCAAACTTCACATGCTGACCCAACCTACTTTTAATAACATCACACCTCAATACCAAGTCACTTTCCTTTAAGTTCTTGATAGTAGTGTTATTATCAAATTTCCTCTTAGTTTTTAGTTCTTGGTATTCCATTTCCTGCAATGCCTTATTTCTTTCTTCATCCAACTCCAACAACTTAGCAAATCTTAGCTTCAATGGATCATCCTCCTTAACAACACCAACTAATCGACCAACACAAGTAAGTGGAACTATATAGAATTAGCATACCTAGATTATTTACCATATACAAGAAAATAAGGTGAGTTACCACTAATATGCTTAGGAATAATCCTATCCAGCCATAGGCTAGATTTCAACTTTGCATTCCAATCTCACTTGTTCTCTTATAGTTTCCTCTTGACTATTTTGACAAGGTTCTTATTGTTACTTTCAACTAAAATATTAACCTTGGGATAATATATTGAGGAAGTATTTAGGAAAACACCATTCTTTAAGGCCCATTTAGTCACTTTAGATCCCACAAAAGATAAAGAATTATTAGAAATAATAGACTCGAGAACCCCAAAACTGGTAATCAATTCATAATAGAAGCTCAAAGTAACATTTTTTTTTTCTTCCATCAAAGCTACATCCTCAGTCTACCAAGTAAAATAATATGTTTTAGTTGGGGCCCACTTGTGAATAATAATGAAACTTTGGTTTATGATACCCACAAAGTTAATACCCCATCTCATAAAAAGTTGATCAATAAGTATAGGCTCTAAGGGTAAAGAAGCCAACCTTTCTTCCATGAAAAATAAAGCGCAATGTTTTCACTTCCTTTCCCAAGCATGGACATCCTTGAACAAATTATGCCAATAGTATTTGGACCACATGATTTCATATGCTATTATTTTTAGGGGAAAATGATCCCATGCATCATGAAACTCTTCAAAAAACTTGTTGACTTGATCAACATCTACACATCTCAAGAGAAAATAATTATGGCATTCTCTAAAGAAAACACTAGCAATCAAACCAAATTGTATGGATTGTAATTGGAATACCTTTTATTAGCTTTATTATGCCCTGTAGGGCATTCACCTATTTGTTAAAAATTAATCATATCACTTAACCAAGTAGTTGGTTTTTCACTTGTTGTCATGAAATTATTGACCAATGCTGCTTCATCATTATTTTATGTATTCTAGGATGGTTCAGAGCCATTTTTCCACACACCCCCTTGCCTCTTACAAACTTTGTAATCTTTATGTCAATGACATACTCCATGACCTTGGTAATCCAATCCACACATGTCTCACTGAGGTCTCTACTAAGAAAGAACTCTTTGACACTTGGGTGAGAAGCCATGAGATGCCTAATTTTTTAAAAGGCTTTTAACAACAACAAATGCATGTTTCTACACAAAACTATAAAAAACAATGGGTTATTCATATCCTTCATCATTTTTCTTTATTGGAACAACAAAAATAGCATCAATACTTCTATATGCATAAATAATAAAATTCTTAGAAAAAAAAAAGGATTATCCAAAGTTGGGGCAAATGATAAAACTTCCTCTAATAGCTGAAAACTAGTTTTACCTTCTTCAGTCCAAGTGAAAACAATAATATTTTTCAACATTTCTATTAAATTTTTTAATAAAGAAGCCATATTTGGCATAAAATGCCTTACATAATTTATTCTTCCTATAAAACTCTACAAACCCTTTTTATGGCTAGGTAAAGGAAGCTCCAATATTGCCTAAAGTATTTCAACATCAATTGTGATACCTTATTTTGACACAACGTGCCCTAATAACTTTCCTTCATGCACTATGAATATGCACTTCTTTGGACTAAGAAAGATTAAAAACTTGCTACATCTCTCAAAAATTAGCTTTAAGTGAGAGGAATGTTGATCAACATCCTATAAAAACACGTTTATATCATCAAGGTACACTAGAACCATATTGTACAACAACCCCTTGAAGGCCATATGTGTCACCCATTAAAATGTTGCACCTACATTAGATAGGCCAAAAGACATCCTTTCATAGGCCATTGCACCCCAGTTTGTAGTAAAAGTTACCTTATATTGCTCTTCCTCTTTAACTCACACCTAGTTGTTTCCTAAAAAACTATCTAGTAATGAGAACCCTTCTAAATCAACAACCACCAAGAGGATAGGTTCCGTTGAGGAAAATGGGTAGTGATCTTTAAATAAAGTCATGTTTAAATGTTAGGAATCAACACACAACTAAATCTCTCCATTCTTCTTCCTAGTAGGAACTATATTGGAGACCCAACTAGTATGCTTAATCTTATAGATGACCCTCTTTAATCAATTTAGTTAATTCTTTAAACATTAGGGGTTCTAACTTGGGATTAAGAGGCCTTTATTTTTTCTTGATGGATTTAGCATTAGGGAGAAGTTCTATGGTATGCTAGGTTATTTCAAGATCAAAACCATTAAGATCAGAGTATTTCAAAGTTTTTTTTTTTTGAAAATCCTTAGATAACTTGAAAATTTCCACTTTTTATTGGTCTGAGAAAACTTTTTCAACATTAGAAACTTACCTTCATCCACTTCAACACTTTCATAATTATCCTCTTTCACTTGCATGCTAGCCTTAATTTTCCTAAGCTTATCATCTCTACTGAAAATGGAATCTAAAGTGACTAATCCTTTAGGTAACTTATTTGACCTGAGATGAATAATTTGGCCATCATCATACTGCTTCAACTTGTCTTGATTAGAAATAGAAAAAACATCTTCTTCCAATATAAAATTGAGGATTTGTTCATTTTTGTCAAATACCTTCCAATTAGTGCTATTATTAAGAACAAACAACCTTACCACAATTTTGACACATTATTGTGATTTCTCTTTGCTGATTTCATTAGGTATATAAAATTGGGCCCAAACTATTTCTAACCTATCAACTTGTTGATTCTTATTTCTTAGAATTGAAATAATGTTAAAAGTAGAAAAATATTTAATAATGTCCCATACCCGATGATAGCTTCAAAGTATCATTTTTTTCTCCATTGAACCCTATAACTTGATTCACAATCAATTCAATGCATCCAATCCCTTTTATGTGTCCATTCAAGACTCTAAATCACTCCTTCATACTCAACTAGATTATTATAACAAGAAAAAGAGAAACAAAATGTAGCATTACAATTTTCAACTTGTGGAGATACCAACATGGATCCTCCACCAATAGCGTTTCTTGTTTTAGACCCATAAAAATAGCTTCCAAAGTTAATTCTCAACATGGATGCCATAACCAAATTTGGTATAACAACATATTGCTCATATATAACATATGTACCCAAACCATCATGCTAAAAAATAGAAGTATGATTTTCAGTAGTTTGACTTGTTGATGTAATATCGTAAGATTGGTCTCCTAAACCAATTTACCTCTAAATCACTAGGAATTTCTAGTCCCACTTGATGCTACTTCATTTGAATATCAATTCCATAAAATACATAAATTGTAATAATCATTCAACTTTGATAAATCTCTAAATGTTTAATTAAAATTGGCTAGCCAAACTTCTTCAATTTATTAATTTAAAATATAGTTCTAACACTTTCTATTAAATTAATATACCTTAGTAATTAATACACGACTTTGGGATTTATTAATTCATTTCAAATTAAGTGTCTCCACATTCATTTATTTGAATTTAAATATTCAAATATGAGAAACACATTTGGAATATTCCAATGATTGCCACTTCGAAAACAAATTCTTCAAAACATGACAAATGGCATGTTGGAAGATGTGTCATACTTACGCTCTTACTGAATCTCCTATTCTAGTCATATTCTCTCCACTACCTTGATTTGGACTTTTGACCAAATTTTTTTACAAATAGATGACTTTTACCTCTCACAAGGGATTCCATTCTTTTTCATATTGAAACTCTATCAAATGGTGCACTCATCTTTGATCTTCCTACTTTGTTTCATTTTACTTAGTATTTTCATTCTAGTTTATAATTGTTTTAATTTTAGATTATCTTGTTCAGTTGTTTTCAAAAAAAATATATTTCATTCTATTGCATTTAAAAATTACAAAAACATAATTTAATCTTGCATGCATGTAGTCTAGATCTCTTTATCTATTTGGTCTTAGCTTAAATCTTCATTCTCACATAGTTTTATTCATTCTTATTGCATAGAAAATACAAAAAGATCTAGTTCTAGTGTTGCATTTATCTCATGCTTTGAAATCATTTCTTCTAGCTAGGATATGGTCACTAAAGCTCTTGGTTCTAAGAGAACATACTCAAACCCCTTTTAGATAGAAGGAAACATGTTGATTCATCCGGATCATTTGAGATGAAAATTCTCATGTCCATTCTTAGTTGAATCTGGAATGTAATAACTATGCTAAAGTGTGTGTACTCTACTTTTTTCACATACATCTCTGACATCCATTGTGGGGCTTTAAAAATCAATTTTCTAGCCTCAATCTTGTTCAAAAATACATTTTTCTATGTTTATATTCTTACATTCTAGTGTGGAGGTTTGTATAATTCTTCTATATACTCGTATGAGTTTTGTTGTGAGTTGTACAAGTTTTTTGAGATACCATTCCTTGTCCAAGTCAGATTCGAGGTCATATGAGGATTTTGGGGTCTCTTTTAAACTTTTTCTATCTCATATAAGACTTTGCATTTGGTTGTTCACTTGTATTAGATTCTAGAGCTGAATTTTATAGGGCTTGATCTATTCCTTGTATTCTAGATTTCATACAGCCTAATACTTATTACAAGAAAATTTTCAAAGATACCTTTAAACCTCTTATACTTTTTTATAGTTTTCTTGTAGGACCCTTTCCAAAGATCAATAGTCCAAGATACATCTAAAACCTAGTCAAACATTATGTTTTCTTTACTACTTTCAAAACATAGTATAATTAGGCCTTGTGAACTTCTTTAGGGCTCTAGACAAAGGGATAATAGATTATGTTATTTACACTTGGAAGTGATATTAGCATGAATGCTAATGGTATTCCTTTGGGGGAGTTTCCTAAGAATTTCCATAGCATGTGGATATTGTTAGCATGATTAACATGTTGTACTCATGCATGTATTTTTCATTAATGATAATATAGTATGGTTTTTGTGAAGCCTAGTAGAGTAGAAAATAGAGAACAAGAGCATATATATAGAGAATTGATGGTTAGGTGAAGTGTGGTTAAGGACATATTCTATGCTATGTCCTAATCATGTGGTCAAGTGCGTATGTAGAGAATCAAAGTTATCCAAAAATATATGTTTGATTTATAGAGAGCAATATATAGACAGAGTATCTAAGAAATAGTTTTTGATGAATGGATTGTATCCCTTAGTAGAGATGGAATCATGTTATATGAGGTCAGACAGTGATAGAAGACAACCTAATGATGATGTCAACAACTATGCAAGGTCTAGAGTTGCATGTGTGAGAAGTTGTAAAGACTATGAGTAGATAGCATTGTGCAATTGTGAAATAATTAATTAGGAAAGCCTCATGGCTAACTCAAGTTGTTGTTTTAAGGACATGGTATAAAGGAAGGATATTTTCTTTTTTGTAAGTTTGGATGTGAATGTGTGAAGAGTGAAGTGTGCTAACAAGAGAGGAGTATTTGATAAATGTGAGTAAGCAATCCAGGGGATTATTGGATACAAAGTTGGTGATTTGGTATGAATATCAGAAAAAGAAGAAGAGTAGTCTAGTTGATAGGATAGAGGAAGAGGAAGAAAAAGTATAGTTCATTTCTATTATTTTGCAAGGAATAATTCAAAGATCAGTTGGACAATGAGTTCAGTGATTTTTCCCCTAAGTTTGTTTGGAAAGTGGGTCAATTTTCCTTCTACAACTCCTAAGAGGGTTGGCCCAACTCTTAATAGGGTTTGAATCTCCTTACATGGATTCAATGTCTCCTAAGAGGGACAAATATGTACTAAATATTTTTATTGACTTGTAAAATATTCCATCCTCTAACAAGAAATATTTATATTAGCACATCATTTTGTGGGTACAATCCCCACCAAGGATTTCCCTTTCATCAAGGGTTTCCCTAGTTAACATATATGGGGTTATTGTGCATGAGTATCTTATTATGGTTTCTAATTATATTTCTCATATGGTTTAAAAGTATTAATAAGGTTGATAATTGCTAAAATATTTGTATAAATGATTCACCCCCTCTTAGTTATATGGTGGGCTTTACCTTCTAACAATTGGTATAAGAGCACCAGGTCCTTAAAGAGAAACCTTAACAACTTTCAGAGATCAATGGCAAGTCACTTCAAGAAAGAAAGTCCTAAGTTTGGTGGAATTACCTATGATAGTTAGAAAGAAAATATGAAGACTCATCTACTGTGTATGGGTCTAGGATATTGGCTTTTAACAAAGGGTAACAAGAAGATTGTGGAAGAAAATAAGCTTGAGGAATACAATGAAGAAGAAGGAGATTTGTTTATGTGCAATATGAGAACTAGAGAAGCCTTACTAACAACTCTTCCTGAAAATGAGTACAGTCAAGTAAAATCACTAGAAACATCTCATAAGATTTGGAAAACCTTAGAATCTACTTTTGAAGGAGATAAACATGCAAAAGAGAATGAGATTATAGAATTTGATATGTTTTCTTCAAGATGCTAAAATTATGTAAGATGAATATGTGAGAAGCTATATTAATAGAATATCTGAGATTTTTGTAGGAATTAAATCTTGTGAAGGATATAAAGAAGAAGATGAAATTGTATGGAATATTTTGAAAATTTTGACATGACCCTTCAAGCAAGTAGCATAGAAGATTGAGCCTTCGATACCCTATACTTAGAAGTTCACAGGGGATACTTTTCTTGGAAGATTAGAAGTAGTAGAATCAAATTTGAGATAGTCTAGAGAATTGACAAGAGTGGAGATAACTTTTAGTGGTTTGAGTGTTCATCCCTCCTTATCTAGAAGTGCAAGTAGCCATGGAGATTATGCTAGCAGCAATAGATCTAGATCTAAAGAGGACATAAAGATTGAAGAAGGTATAGCCTTGCTTGTGAGAAGAGAACCAAATGGTAAGAAAATATTTAAATGTTGGACTTGTAATGAATTTCATCATGCTTCTAAGTGTCCTAAAAGAGAGAAAAATTATAAGAGAAATTTCAAGCCTAGAAGACCTAGAGATTGTTTTTATGCAAATGAAGATGATGAATCTAAGGAAAGAGTTTACAATGAAAGTGATGATGAATTAGGATTTTTGGCTATAAAAGAAGAAAGTTCCTAACTTGAAATTAGAGAAGAAAAGGCTCTACTTTCTCAAGTTGAAAAGAAATTTGATTGGATTATAGATAGTGGTTGTTCACATCATATAACTGGTGATATGAACAAGTTTTTTATATTCAGACATCATAATGGAGGTATTGTTAGAGTTGGAAACAATGTAGCCTATCACATCATAGGGATAGGATCTATTACTCTTGATGGAAAGACTAACATTGATGATATTTACTTGGTTGATTGTTTAAAGCATACCTTGTTGAGTGTTGTACAACTAGTGGATAAAGGTCATTAATTGTAATTTATAGAGAAGACTTATGTTATCAAACATAAGGATGGTAAGCTGATTGGAATAGGTACAAGATCTAGAGGTAATGTATTTCAATTGAATCATATTGATATGGCTTGATTAGTTTTAGAAGTGCATAAAATTTGGTTGTGGCATAGAAGGTTTTGTCATATAAACTTTGATAACATTGTGAAGGTTAGTGTACATTTGCAGTCAAAGACTTGCCTATGATCATGAAGCTTGCTAATGTTGTTTACAAAGAATCTATCATGGCTAAATAGAATAATGTATCATTTCCCAGCAAGAAGTTCACTACCATAGAGAAGTTAGAAATTGTTCATACAGATCTGAGTGGCCCTACCAAAACAAGGGGATTCTATAGAGAAAAGTACTTTATGATTTTTGTTGATGATTTCACTAGAATGATGTGGGTGCTATTTCTTAAGGAAAAATATAAAATATTTGAGAAGTTCAAGATATTTAAGAATAGAGTTAAGAATGAATATGGTATAAAGATTATATTTTTGAGATCAGATAGAGGTGGAGAATTTACTTCTAGAGAGTTTAAAATGTTTCACAAAGAAAATGGAATTAAGAGACAAGTATCATCACCCAAGATCCCTGAGAAAAATGGGATAGAAAAAAGGAGAAATAGATCAATATTAGAGGTAGCAAGAGAAATGATGTTTGAGAATGATGTATCCAAGACATTTTGGAGAGAATTAGTTAAGAGAAGTAGTTAATACAATATCATACACCATGAATAGAGTGCATATCAAAAAAGGTACAAACAAGACTACTTATGAATTATGATTTGGTCATACACCCTCACTAAAGCATTTCAAAAAATTTAGAAGTGTTACATAAAGAGAGATGATGATATTGATAAGTTTGATCCAAGAAGTGGCAAAGGTATGTTCCTTGGTTATTAATTGAAATTAAAAGCTTACATGTTTTAATCATAGAACTAATAAAATTTTTGAATATGAAAATTTGAAAGTGGATGAAAAGTTTGGAGTTAAATAGAGGATGGTGGATTATAATTTGGATAAGGAAGAAGACAATGCTAGATTTTTTAGAGAGAATGTAGAAGTTTTCTTTGAAACTAACAATGTCTTGTGGAATGATGTACAAATTATTGAGAAAAGAGGAGAACAAAGAGTTGAACCAAGAGAGGAGATAAGAGTTGAAATAGAAACTCCCACACCTAACAAGAACTTGACAAAGAATCATCCCAAAGAAAAAATTATTGGAAGAAAAGACAAAGGAGTAATGACAAGAAACAAAGTGCATGAGGAATTATGTTTGATTTCTCAAGTTGAACTAAGAGAGTAGATTAGGCATGCAAGGATGACCATTTGATTCAAGCAATGGAGGAAGAACTAGATCAAATTATGAAGAATGAGACATGGGAATTTGTTCCTAGGCCTAAAGACAAGGATGTTATAGGAACTAAATTAGTATTCATAAATAAGATGAATGAACAAGGTGAAGTTATGAGGAACAAAGTTAGATTGGTATGTAAAGGATATTCATAGCAAGAAGGTATAGATAATGAAGAAATTTTTTTCCCTATAGCTAGAATGGAAGTAATAAGTGTATCAAACAGATATCAAGTTATCCTTTTTGAATGGAGAACTTGAAGAATAAGTATACATTGAGCAGCCTAAAAGATTTCTTTTGACAAAATAAGGAGATACGATATGCAGATTGAAGAATATGGTCTAAAGTAAGCACTTAGAACTTGTTATGCAAGGTCAGATAGATAAGTGGAAAAATTATGATTTTCTAAAGGTACAGTAGATGCTAACTTATATTTAAATTGAGAATGGTTTTCTGATAATTGTGATACTTTTTAATGATATAATATTTGGAGGTAATGATGAGGCAAGTGATAAGTTTGTTGAAGAGATGAAGACTGAATTTGAGATGAGCATGATTGATCAGATGAAGGTTTTCCTAGGTTTACAAATTGTACAAAGCAGTGATGGAATTTTCATTCACAAGCTAATTACTTAAAAGACTTGCTAACAATATTTGGTTTGGAAAAGTATAAGCCTATTAGTACACCTATGATAATGGGTCACAAGTTATCTAGCAAAGATGAGACACCAACAATTGAGAAAAAGAAGTATATGTCAATGATTGTAGGTTTGAAATATTTGACTCACACCAAACTAGATATAGAAAATGCAATTGGGATTATAGCTAGATTTCAAGCTGATCCTAAGGAGTATCATTATGCACCAATAAAAAGGATATTTGGATATTTGAAGGGTACACTTGCTTATGGATTATAATATGATAGATCAAGTGATTTCACCTTATGTTCCTATACTGATGTAGACTAGGAAGGCAATATGGATGATAGAAAAAGAACTGGTGGTGGAGCATTTTTCCTTGGAGGAAGATTGGTGTCTTGGCTGAGCAAAAGACAATAATGTATTCCATAGAGTAAAACTGAAGTAGAGTATGTAGTAGCAACAAATAATTGTAATATAATCATGTGGATGAAGTAGATACTGAAGGACATTGGGATAGAATTTTTATATCCTATTATCATACATTGTGATAACACAAGTACAATGAGCATGTATAAGAATCTTATATTGCATTCTAAGACTAAGCATGTAACTATTAAGTATCATGTTTCAAGATAGAAAGTTGTAGAGAAAGAAATCAGATTGGAGTATGTTAGTAAAAAATGTCAAATTGCAAATATCTTTACAAAGCCTTTTCCTAAAGATACATTTGAGTACTTAAGAGGTATGCTTTAGGTTATGCCCTTTCCTACTTCTAAGTAGATAATGCAGAGACTACATCAGTCTAGTGGTACAAAGCACTATTTTTTTACTGGACTAAATGTTGATGCTTCCTATATGGTGGAGTAACTAAGATGAGTAGAATCATCTAGGATTCTTGATAGTTGGTCAAAAATAGTGTCTTTGGACACTTGAGCTAATTAAAGACTTGAAGCAGATGATTGACAGAATGAAGCATTTGTCATTGATGTGAATGGGGGAGAGTATGAATAAAAAAACATCTACCATGTCATCTCCTATGTATGAATTGGGGAGAGTATGAAAAGGAAGTTTAATGAATGGGGGAGAAGATTTTTGTAATGGAGGAAAGATTGATCAATGGGGGAAAGTTATTATGTGAACAACTGATGTAATTTGTTTGGTGCGTGAACAATTGATGCCCATCTTGAAGAAAGAGATGTATAATAGAGTGATGTTCTAGAGGATTTTAGATGTGATTGATAAAGAGGATTTGAAAGGATGAGAACTACAACAATAGAAGAGTGTTGTTTTGGTATTCTTGGAACTTATATATTTTTCATCTATGCTGCCATGAATGCCAAAGAGGGAAATTTTTAGCATGAATTATAATGGTATTCCTTCAGGGAGTATCCTAAGCATGATCAAAGCATGTGAAGATTATTATCCTAATTGACATGTTGGATTCATGTCTATGTTTGTCATTGGTGACAACATAGTATGGTTTTTGTGAAGACTGGTAAAGTAGCAAATAGAGAACAAGAGCATATAGATAGAGAATTGATGGTCACATGAAGTGTGCATAAGGATGTATTCAATATTATGTCCTAGTCAAGTGTCTAAGTGTATATATAGAGGGTCAAAGTTATGTATAAGATATGCTTGATTTACAGAGAGTAGTATACATACATATATTCTAAGAAACAATTTATGATGAATGGATCATATCCCTTAACAAAGATGGAATCATGTTTTGCAAGTTCAGACAATGATAGAAGACAACCTAATGATGATGTCAATGAGTGCACAAGATCTAAATTTACATGTATGAGAAGTTGTAAAGACTGTGAGCCAATAATGCTATGTAATTATGAAATAATTAATTATCTTAATGTGGTCCTATTATAATTAATTCGAAAAGCCTCAAGGATGACTCAAGGAATTTTTTTAAAGATATGGTATAAAGGAAGGATATTTTCATTTTGGTAAGTGTGGATGTGAATGTATGAAGTGCAAAGTGTGCAAATAAGAGCAGAGTATTTAGTAAATGTGAGTAAGTGATCCAAGGGATTATTGGATATGAAGTTGGTGATCTAGTATCAAGATTAGAAGAAGAAGAGTAGTTTGATTGATAAGATAGAGGAAGAGGAAGAAAAAGTATAGTTAATTTCTATTATTTTGCAAGGAATAATGCAAAAATCAGTTGGGCAATGATTTCAGTGATAATTTATGTGAATCTATTTGGACAATGGGTCCATCTACCTTCTACAACTCCTAATAAGGTTGACATCAAAAGGATTCAAAGTCTCCTCACAAGGATTAATATGTATTGAATTTTTTTATTGATTCCTAATAGGTTCCATCCTATAACAAGGAATATTTATATTAGTACATTATTTTGTGGGCACCATCCCACTAGATTTTTCCCTCTAATCAAGGGTTTCCCTAGTTAACATATCTGATGTTATTATGCATGAGCATCTTGTTATGATTTTTTATTATATTTCTCATATGGTTAAGGATTAATATGGTTGATAATTGTTATAATAGTTGTATAACTTATTCAACCCCCCACCACCCATTTATATTGGTAGACTTTACTTTCTCTCAAGTGATGTCCAAGTGTAAAAAAAATTCCTAGACCTCTTTGGATGACAATACCCTTTGAAGACAAGGAAATGTAGTGAGTCTCTTGACAAGTCTTTTAGTAAAGAAAGTATACTCTTTTCCCTTTGAAAAAATTAAAAACCTATAAGATTCTAGACATGTTTAGATGATAAACTATCTTGCTGATGAAAATGTTTGGTGTGTTTGGATAAGATTAAGAATTAGAGGAGTGGGCTCTTTTCCCTTCTTGGAGAATCAAAAACTTGGATTGTTAGATCTAAGCCAAGTCCTCCATCACCTTTAGCTAGCCTACTAGAGTGATCCAACCTCTAGGAATGACCTAACTGAGCACGCACCTTTCACTAGTGATTCCAACTCACTATAACAAAGAATATTTGTAGAGATAAAGACTCCAAAGCCATGATAATTTATCTCTCTTGATCCTGTCCCACATATCTTGAGAGAGCCCTACCTTTTCTACTAAGTGGCACCACTCCCATTCTTTCTTGCCAAGGGTGTACACTTATAGGTGTTGGTGTGTCTGAGAGGCCTCAATCACATTTACAAGACCACCAGTGGTTATCATGAACAAAATTATATTAGACACCTCTTAGAGTTGAGGCTTACCTGATTCAACTCCAAAAGGAGGCACAATATTTGAGCAAGAAGGGGGAATAATCTCTCTTGTAGATCCTCACTGCAAGATTTCAACAATAGATAAACATAATCACTTTGTTATTCCTCTCAGGGATACTATGTCTATTTTGAGAATTGTCAACCCAAGGATGGAGAACTTGAAATGGGTCAACATAGTATGCGCACTAAGTTCCTTCAAGTCTTAACATCTCTATTTTAGGAAAGTAAAATGCATGAAAGGAATCTATAATACTGATATAGAAAAGTAAACATGCTTGGACTAACAACAGATAACTGTAGAAAACTTCAGAAAAGGAATTCTAAGCTAGTTAACAATTCAAACATTCACTATAATCATTTTCCACAAGTGTTGTAGGAACTTTTACAGTAACTATGCTGCAAGACTAATATAGTAAATCTATCTTAAAATAGGAAATTGCAACAAATGAATTTATTCTACCTAATCTATTCCACCTTCCAAGTAAGCCCCCTTGGTTGGCTTTAACTAACTAAGAACACAATAGGTATTCCAAAATCACTTTCTCATTATAATTCTTCTTTTGCTACATGACTAAACAATTCATAGAGAATAGAAAAGAGAAAATTTGGAATCCCTCTGACTAACTAACTAACTTCCCCCTCTTTCCTTATATATAGAGGATTGGAACTTGTTACATAACATAAAAATTGTGATCATAACATTGTCAGAAGAAAAAGGTAGAATGTCAACCATAACTTTAAAACATTGATTGAGCAATAGAGTAACAGTCTAAAAATAATGTAGCAAGTCAGGTCTCCTGGAATAACTCTTCTCACAAACATGGCTTAACACTTGAAACTGACCTGCACTTCTCATGCTACGATCAGTCTTTATTAATCCTTCTTTAATATGGTGTTCACCACTATTCGTGCCACTTCTCCTTTCCTAAAAATTAGAAACATTCAAACACATATCCACAATAACATTTCTACTCTTATTCAAATATTAGAACATAGCTTAAAATATTTATATGAAATACTACATTTTATATATAATATTAATAAAGGTTTTTCATGTCCATTATCTATAGGTTTAATAAGTTCTAGCTACATTTAGCATAAGACAAATATATTGGAAATGTTTTTTTCACAAGGCTCAAAGAATAAGTTTAGACTATATAAAAACTATATCAAATTTGAGACATTAATATGCCTTATCACTCACCATAGGTATGTACCTAGATTCTTCAAGGTAGCATATAAAATTGGCCCCTTCTTTAAAGGTAACCTTTGAACATATATGCTATTGGGTCCTTCAAAACACTAAGAACATGGGTGCCCTCTAGGGATGATAGGACTATGTGAGGTGAAAACATACACATAAGATGTGAGACGAGTTTTTCCTTCTCTACCATTTTCTTTCTAGGGATAAAGCATGTTTTTTGGGTCTCTCTCTTCCAAACTTGTTCAAATACTCAAGACCATCCTTCCAAGTTTTTTTATCCTTGGATTGGATTTTTTTCCATAATCACCTATATCACTATATGTTATCTGGTCACATACTATCTAAAAACTAAAACTCAAAACTCAAAATGGTCAAAACTAGTCTTTGAAACTTTGCAAACCAAGAAACTAGTCTCAAAACTCATATGTCATTATGTAAAATCTTATACAATCCAAAAAACAAAGACTTGTTGTTTACCTTTTCTCGTATAAGGTTTGATTCCTGCTCATACTTGGCTATTTCTTTCTCATATGAGACTTTTCTAAAACTATCTAAACATGCTCAATACTTGAAAACTAGTCTTAATGCTCATCTGGGCCTACATATCCTCATAATGTTTAAGTCTCTACTAATATGGAACAATATTTCCTTGTACAAACCTATAAGTAAATTTTCCTTTAGGGCTTGAAAAATTTCCATTTCATCATTTGGTCTATTTTGATCTTTGTCCAATACTCCTCTATACACTTCTATATCTACAAACTATCTGAATCTAAAACATGTGCCCTTAGGTTGAACACTTGGTCCTTTGTGTGAATTAGTCTCTAGCTTCACTCGCTCTATTTTTCCTACTTGTTTGTCACACTTGGCTATCATGATAGTCAAACACTTTGGCTGACCTACCCATTAATCTCATGATTCATACCCCTAGTGTACTCTACTCTTTTCTATTATTCTTGTTCACCTCTTGAGACATGATTTTGGCAAGGTTTTAGTCCAAATCTATCACTCTTTTTTTATCTATACCTATTGCAAATAGAAGTGCAATAGAGTTTCCTCCTTATAGAACTAGAAGAGATCAAGGTCAAGGCCAAATATGAGGCCAAGGTTGACGTAGAGGTCATAGTAGAGGTTGTTCCAAAGTTAAAACACACTTTAAGCTTAATAAAGAGTCCTCACAATCCCCATCTCACGTCTCATAATCTCCCATAGCTAGCATAAATTCTTCACACTCCCCCTCTCTTGTGAGAAGACCTTACATTAGATGCATCTTTCCTATCAATCTTAGTTAGATTCAAAATCCATTATTCCAAGAACATCCTAGTGTTCACACATCTAACAAGTGATCTCCTGCACAAGAAGACATAGAGCAAGTGCAAATCAAAAAAGGCTTTAGGAAAATGATGGAGATCTTAATGAAAGAGGAGAAGGAGAAATACCTTCTTGAGCTTTCTAAAGAAGGGTCCAAGTTACCTCTAAACTATAATGTAGAAACCCTTGTGGTCAAAGAAGAAGAAAACAAAATTTCTAGACTCCAAAAAAAAATTCCAATCCATGCAAGAATAATTGCAAAAGTTGATGTGTTGGTTAGAAGTTTGTCTTTGATTTTCATTTATACTCCAACTCTTAATGTGCCTAATATAGTGAAATAAAAATTAGTTAGCAACATAATAGGTCAATGTAGATGTTCTATGAAGGACCCCTAAATTGAAAGGTACATCTCCCTTGTGTGCAAATATTTCCAATGAATATTGTTTTTTGTAGATCAACAATATCTAGGGGTGTGCTCTTAACCAAGGAGAAGAAGACATATGACTAGATTTCCCAACACTTCAAGCAATCTATACAAATTTCAAATGATAACTCACAACCTCCATAGATATGAATTCAAATGAGTCAATTCTAATCTCTTCTAATACCCAGAATGCAATCTATTCTTTATGCTAAAGGTGAGATAGCAAAATGCAAAAATAGCTATTGATGCACACTACATAAGAAGAGAAAGTGTGATTAACTAAACAATACCTAGATTGTCCAAGTTACTAAGATTCTACAACAACTATTTTATTTCTACTCAACACCTAATATTAACCAAATCCCAAACTTCTCATGTATCTAAGAAAATGTGCATGAACCAAACTTGCATGGAATAGAGGAAACAAGAAAATATTGTGAATGATGGTGATAAGTCATATAACCATTGAAAAGAAAGCAACAAAACCCAGTTTATCTTCAACCCCATTGTTTCCATTAACAAAACATTTCATTCCAAATAGTATGCAAGTGCTAAAACTAAACTAACATGAATGACATAATGAAAATGTAGATGTAGAGTCTTACATAGTAGTTGATGTAGCACTAGTCTTTCTCCTACCCCAACTTCTTCTAGGCTCCTCTTAGGTATTTTTTTTGACCTAATAGGGTTTCTTATTGTCCCTACTCTCCTTAGGATCCTATCTATAAATTCCTCCTCCTTTCAACTGGTAAAAACCAATTAGGTAGAACAACAACTCTTTCACCACTTCCTAGGCTTGTCTCAACATTTTGTGTCCTCTTTGCCAATTCCACAATCTAGCCAACATCTCAACTATCACTCCAAATGGAGATGTAAAAATCTAGGAAGGTATTAGAATCCTCTCCAATACTTACAATCACAATTGGTATTAAAACCTTAATCAAGTTCTAAGAATCACACAAAAATTCTTGCAAATAGGGCTACAAGCAATTAGCCCTCCATCTAATGAAATTCTTGAATAACTTGAAAAGTCCTTAACAAGGGGATAAGCTAATCCTTGATCCAATTACCCTTTTTTAGAGAACTAAAAATTTTAGAGGTCTTAGGCTCCCAACTAGTCCTTATAGTATGACCTATAAGCATGGCTAAAAATTAGGGTTTACAAGGCATTAAAGCCTATTTGATACAAATGAAGTTTTCCTCACTATAGCACCTTCACCATTGCCTCCTAGTTGGTAGTTAACAACTCATGCTCCTAACACACTCCAAGATTTTTTTGAAGCTATCAATGCTTTCAATCCCTCTTAACACCCCTGCAACATACTATGATCCCTACCCATGCAACTCTGGCTCACCTATAGAATCACCATTAAAAAAGCACCCTTATTTTTGAGGAGCCCTCCTTCACTATAAAATATATATGGTGTAATTTTCCTAATCCCAAAAGCCCGTATATATACTATAGTGTGAAGAGGCTCTGTGACCCCATCTTGGCCAACTTCCTAGTTTAGGACAACAGACTGGCGAGAACCAAAATGATTTAAACAACTAACTAAAAATCCACAAAATTGCACTATAACACTATAAAAAATCTAGACAGTAATTAAACTAACATTTCTACTAGTTACCACACCTCATTCAATCCAATAAAATACTCAAAACTTAGAAAACCTAGAACTGTAACTATTATTACTATTGTACAACTCGCATACACAAAATCAAAACTTCTTCCAATCCCTTGAAAAGGTCAAGTATGGCCTTAAATACTTGTTCCAAGGCCAACACTAACTATTTCAAATATTTATCAAGCCCCATCCAAAAATTTTCTCTCATGCAACAAAAATTTGCCAATGTTATCAATAGCAACATTAACAACTTTTGAGCAACTATTACATCTTTTTTAATGTTGCACTCAAACTTATCCCAAAGTCTACCAAACTTCACCAAAAGACTAAAGATGACTTAAAAAAATTAAAAAGGACCTTAAATCTCTTATTTGGAAATTTTATCCTTAGAATCACATAATTATCCAATTTGACCTAAAATGGACAATTCTTGCAACTAAGAGCAACTAGGGCCTCATATGCCTTCCTATACCCAACACTCCTCAACTTAGGACCAAGCTAGTCCCTTTATTACTCTAATGGTGTGGCTAGTACCATTAAAAGCCAAAATAACTTAGGAACACTAGGTCTTGATTTATCCTTATCTAGGTGCCCCCGCACCAGTAGTCCCAGCTAAAGGGGTTTGACCACATAGAATTTTTTTTGATTTTATTTACTTTTCAAAAAGTTACATTTATAGGCCCTTTAGAACTAGCTAGTTACATTTCATGATTACTACAAAGAACATAAATATGGTCTAAAAATAGGATTGACTAATCATGCATCCATTACAAAGCCTTATCCTATGAGGAGAATGCCAAATATGGCCAAAATATCAAAAAAAAAAGGAAGAAGGGGTGACACTTGTCATATCTTGCAAAGAGAATGTAAAACTTTGACAGAACATTAGTTCTTCTTTTGAGTTACAAATTTAACTTTGTAGGCCTTCATTGCATTAGTAACATTCTTCAATTCCATGACTCCTAAAATGAGGATATTGTCAGCTCTGCTCAATAGACATGAACCAACACCCCTATAATGAGAAAGAAGAGAAAGATATAGAGGAATGAAGAATCTTGGATCTGATATGTACATGACAAGTGTCCACTTGAAATCTCATCATGGCACTATTGTAAAACATCTCTCATCTTTCCTCTTTCTATTGATATACAATACTCATATATTTGAATCAAAATCAGGCTCTTTCTGAGCTTAGTCAAACCTTGGTTGACTCTTCTTGAGATGCAGCCTTTTGTGATTGGTTGCCTAATCCCTATCACCAACTTTGTCACATTGCACCTGGGTGCTTCTCCATGTCATGGCCTCATCTTGCTACTTCTCATCTTTGATAGCTCTAGCTTGTGTTACGCAAGATTTCAATACGTGGAGCCTCTTGTACAATCTCTTGGTAGAAAATTGTAACTATGGGAAGCTTAGGATTTGACCATATGATGTTAGACTTAATTATCCATAAACATATCTTCAAATGACTTTTAAAGTCAGTTTTGATCCTTTTAATTTTTATTTTTATTTTTGGGCCAAAATAGATTCAAGTGTGGACAAGTGTCATTATTCTGGAGACTTTCTCCAAAAAAAAAGTGTCCTTCAACATTTAGACCCAAAATACGACTAGGGTCATTTGATCTTTTTTGATTGAATAGTGTGTAACACTTGTTAAGGATGTTGATGCCATAATAGATGTTATGTAAAGTATGCCACATGTCCTCTTTTTGGATAATATGTGAATACAAGATGACTTTTAGAAAAAATTGACTCAAAATTCATCTGGAGTTGTTAATCTAAGTTGATCAAATGGTGGTTGGCTTGATACCCTATCTCACAGTTTGTTTTTTTTTAAACTACCTTGATCCTATGCTTAATTGTTAGGCATAACTTTGAGACTTCCTCTTTGATTGTGCAGAAATTGTTAACATTAACTTCTCCAAAACTTTTAACCATGTCACAAAGTCTCACTTGCTTGCACTAACCACATTCTTTACATTGTGAAGCTACAAAGATTACCCCTCTAGCCATGTCACATCATCGCTACTTAAATTTCCAATGTTTCTTTTAATGTGTGAAATCATTAGCACATTCATTTGAAACAAGAGGGTTAAGACATGAAAAATATGCATACAAACATAAAATTGGAGTTTTTCTAGGAAGATCTCTACAACATGAAAAGAAAACCCTAATTACATTAGTTTAACCTATATTTTCATAATGGGCTCTTCCAAATTTTAACACTAGTGAAAATGCAGGCCATCAACAACCAAGGCTTAGTTGAAGGGACATTAGTTGTTGATTGCAAGGTTGTTGGATCAAAGAGCTTCCTTGCAACTGGGGGTGTTACCTTGCTCTAGCTAGAAAATAGAATGGTAGTTATTTTATTAACTAAAATGTATAGAGTATCACCTTGTTGAGATGAGAAGCTTTAAAAAAAGGATGGACTAAAATTCTGGCAAGAGTTGGCTCTAACTAGGGACTTAGATATGAAAATGCCTAAGAAGGGACCTAACATCTCTAGTTTCACATAGGTGGAATGACAAACTTTAGTGGACAACAACTAAACTAAACACACAACAATAAAGGAAACTATAGTATGAAAATAGGAAGCTAAACTAAAGCACTCAGTGGGAAGGAAGGCTACCTAGACAAGATCTAACTATAGGGATTACCTACTTTCAACTATTTAATTGATACAATTTTAGGTCCTTGCTATTGTAGGAAAATGGAAAAACCTCATGAATGGGATATGTTGGTATGAAGGAGTTGTTTTGATTTAATCGCATAATCCTAAAAGGACCTTTCCAAAGTGAGTCAAATTTGTGATGCATACCTTTGGTTTTACATCACTTATCCCATAGTAGGGCTAGATCTTTTTTCCACAAACCTTCTTGGTCTTGCTCTTTTGTCAAAGAATATTTTCATACACTTTTGATATTCTTTGATGTGGTCTACCAACTTTTGATGCTCCTCTTCCATCTTGATCAAGTACATTATTCACTCCTCCAAACCACTTTGAAATATAGGGTCTTCAATTTTTTGTTGCAACTTGCAAACTAATTATTAGAAATAGGGATTATTGAGAGGGGAGGTGAATTAGTAATCTAATAACTTTAGTTTCCAATTGGATATATTATTTTTTACTTTAAAACATACATAACAAAGTAATAAAGTAATGTTGAACGGTACTAGTAACCATACACAAAGATAACTCATAACACCATATTTTGTTAACTAGGGAAACCTTGGCCAACAGAAAACCCCGACAGGGATGATACCCACTAGATAATAAATTGATATATAAGTTCCTTGTTAAAAGATGGACCTTGTTAGGATTCAATGAGAAAATTCAGTATAAGGAGTCCCTGTTAGGAGACTTTGAATCCCTATTAGGAGATTCTAATCCTATTAGGAATTGTGCCAACCCTGTTAGGAGTTGTTGTAATGCCCCACTCGAGAACCCAAGAGAAATGAACCTAACATATTACAATTTTTACTGAACTATTTTTTTTCCTTTCTAAAGTTTATACACCATCAAAGTAACAATGTGGAAGCAATATATGCATATACAACATTTACACAAATGCAATTACAATGTGAATTTCATTCCTAAAGGATTCCTTTGTGTTGATTCATGCTTAAGAAAGTCTTATTAATTAGTTAAGTCTTAAATATAATGTTCATGATCATAAGGAAATAACAGATACAACATCTCATAAGGCAATACATGAATACAACTAATACAATGAAAGTACATCCACTACACATATCGTAGGGTATGTGAGAATAGATAGAATACATTAGAATATATGATAACATAAATACATCAAATGAATAAAAGTCTCCAAGATAGGAATAAGAATAATAAAGGTAAAATTTCTACAACAAACATTCAACATCTGTAAGTCTAAGGGGGACCCAAATGGTAAGAAGATACTACCTCCTGACAATATGGTTACGTAGTCAAGCTTCTACTTCCACTATGTAGGGAAGATAATGAATGATCCACATACAACTAATCAAACCATAAAATGTTCCTAGGAAATGAATCCTAATAGCTCAATCTACCTCAAGGGTAACATAGACTACTCAAGAAGAAAAGATACTCAAATTTGAAAGAACATTCATCCAATAGAAACCCCACATAACAAGTTAACATACATATAGAAAGTATATATGAGTACCAAAATCATGAGATAAATTCAATAAAAGATATGCACCTAAAATCAAAAGACACATGTCAAAAGCACAATCACCATGAATCACCAATCATCATCAATGAAAGTAAACACCAACAATAATACATCCACCAATAAGAACACCAATAACTGCACCACTAGAGGCAAATACAAAATCTATGGAGGAGAATTATGCTACATACTAGGGAGTGTCATCACATGGTCAAACTACTTGAGTTACCCTAGACTAGTCTCTCATTAGACCCTACACCCTCAAGCATTGAGTTACCTTAGATTGGTCACTCTCGACCCTCAACGTCACACATGTAGAACTAGAATACCCTCTCATGAAGATGAGAGAAGCTATTCATACCTCTCACTAGGTATCATCTCATTCCTATTCTTAGCTTATACAAACACTCAAAACAAGGGTGAGACAAACATTTCTAACTTATATTTTTAGTGTATTTCAGGAAAAGGGCTAGGCAAGATATTTTAATTACTATATTACCACTTTTTACACAACTTACAATAGGTTACCCTGGTACTGACCACTTTGGGTCCCAAACCTCTATTGTAAGCCACTCCCAAAGACATGTACCTAGACAATCTCCCATAAACATATAAACCACAATTGTGTCTCAAACCACAATACCCATAATGAAAGAACTTGGTTCCTTAATAGGAAACCATAAAATAATTCAATTATCAAAACCCAAGTCAAATTTTCAACAACAAAAAACTCATAAAACATAAGTATCAATTTTGAATCATAAAGTACATCATGACCCCTAGTCAAATAACCATCATTAAAAAAATCTTAAAATATGCCTCTGGTGCACATCCTAGTTTGCCCAGCTAAATAATTCACATAAAAGCCATCACAAAATAAAACAACACATTAAAATTTCCAAAACCCATCACAAAACAAATACCACAAAACCTCAATTAGACATACACCAAATAATACAATGTCCTATCGAATGATTTAGATTAGACCATTTTTAGAAGTTTTGTTGATTATATAAAGGTTGTAAAAGTTTACATAAGTGTAGTTTGTTAATTACCTAATAAATTTAGGATTGAAATTTTTATATGTTAAATCAATAATATTCAAAATAAAGATTAAAAAAATTCAAAGTTCATAAACATTGAGTTTTTATGCATTTTCTCTATGTAAATCAGCTAGTATTTTAAATATTATAATCTCATATGGAATGGTAAAGATCTGCAACCTATATCTATGGAAAGATAATTTAATTTCACATATAATTCTTTGTTATTACTAGTCCTAAAGAAAATTTCATTTGAATGGTGTAAATTATGAATCTTCGTATCAGCACTATTCAGATTTGAAGGTTACCAGTTTAGAAGAAAGAGCATAACTTTTTTTTGAACTATTCAATCTTAATGAAAATCAAAAAATATATTCATAGTAGACTTACTTACAATCACAAAGAAGACAATTTCCTAAATATGTATTTTGTAAAATTTATATTTAATTGTCTATGTGTCTCTAATTGAAAAATCAAGCTCAAATAGCCTTGTTTTAGCATGATAGTCAATCTTTGATTATGTCTGTACAAAAAACCATATATGATTTTTATATATGTTAAATAAATTCCAAATGGGTGTCTAAAAGTATCTTTATATTTTTGATAAAATATATTAAATAAAAGTTATAGCAAAATCACATGTTTCAAACCCTCAAACTGACACACAAGTAACTACAAACAAATTTATTCACAATCAGGAAAACACAGAGAAAAAAATATTTCCAACATAAATTGCAAAGAGATTTTAAAACCCTTACCTTCAAACACAAGGTTGATTTGTTAAGAAGAAGAAGAAAACCCAACTGTAGACTTTTACTCCCAAGCCTTGAAAAAAAAAATTACATCAAAATCTGAATGCATAACTTATAACTTCTCTCCTAAAATCTATATTCTAAATTATCTTATTGTTCTCCAAAAATCTTCTCCCCTCAAAAAGACTAGAATGACCTCTTAATAAATAATAAATGAATAAATAAAACTAATAAAACTAAGGTTTCTAAAATAAGTAAGCTTACAAAAGAAAGTAACTCAACTAAAATAAAATAATAGTTTCTTTTATTTTCTTATATCTTAAAATTTAAAAAAAAATCACTTTATTTATTTTTTAATAAAAGAAATAAATAATTTCTACTTTTTTCTCCTTTCTCTTAATATTAAATAAATATATATTCTTTATTTATTTACTTTCTTTTCACAAAATAGATTTATCCTTTTATAATAAACTAAATAAATATCCTTTCTTTTAAATTAAATTATTTATTTCCCACTCAAACATCTTATTTTAATTTCATTAATTAATGTACAATTAAATTGAATATAATTAGTTATATCATTAATAATAATTAAAGCCCATTAATTATGTGCAACTCTAATTTTATTATCATCGATTAAATATTTATTCTTTAATATTTTAATTTATCCTTTTTTCCAACTTTCAAATTTAGAGTTTTTAAATCAAGTCTTTTAAATTTTTAAAAAAAAAGTTAATTAATTTAATTTTCCAAATAATTAAAAATCTTGATATTATAATTCTTCTTTTTATTTAAATAATATTTAATAATTCTAATATTATGTGATTGATCTAAATATCACAATTAAACATTTTACCAAATACATAACATAGTCAAATCCACTTAAGCAAAAGTATTTAAAATCCAAACTCAAACAACACACACAGACAAACTTGGGGTTTAAAAGGGGGTAGATAGTCAAATATGAGTCCTCTTTGCAAGACAAGTGTTTAGGGATTGACTAGGATTGGACTTGATCATTATCTTCTCATTCTTACCATTGAATTATTGTGATAGGACATGCACATCCTGGCAATTCAAGGAAGTCGATGTCCAGTTCCTCTAACCTGCATAAAAGATGAGCATATACATATGCACATATATAACTAAACTAGACAAGAAATGGCAGGGAGTGGTATATCATGTAGATCCTGACTAGCAGGTGACTACAACTCCCTTCCTTAACCACATCAAACACAACAAACATAAAAGTAAAATAGATGCACACACCATACACATGCAAGTATGGGGTAAGTACCATAATGAATCAAGAGTCAACTCATCAAATGCTTAAATATAACAATGCATTACTGTGAATGTAAAAAAATCATCATTAAAGACATCATCTAACATCATTATGAAAATAATCATACTTACTAAATAAGAATCATTCAAGCAAAATTAACACATAAGTAATCATAATCATTATACAACGCATAATATAATCAACTATATAATCATAAATGATATTTTCAAGTAATGAAATAACATCATACCATATATCTCTAAAACTAACACATGTATGAAATATGCCTAAAAGAGTTCAACATATATAATATAAAGTAAACTAGGGTGGACATTACAATTGTAGTACAGTAGATGCAAGATGAGCCTACTGCCCAAACATGCACTTCCAATTACAAGAAGAGTTCATTGCCCAAACAAGTAATCAGACTTTTGGAATAGGTACTATAACTTCTTTCTTGACTAATCTCTTATCTTTAGCATGATCTCAGATCACAAAATAGCTTTTACAAAACTTCACATATACTACTTTCACAAAAGTTTGCATACAATTGCTCAACACAACTACTACTTCAAGATAGCACAATAGTACACTTGAATTTGTAATATGTCTTTGCATAAATACCATTCCTTTACAAAAATTCCTACTAGGTTGACTAAGACCATAGTACACTTTTCCAACTTAAAGTAAACATCTAAAATGTCGGTCCTAATTGGACAAGTAATTATTTTGTAAACAAAATATTTATTTCCTTTAATTTCATTGTCTTGTTTCACTTAAAACACTAATATCTTTGTTCCATACAGTCTGTACTAACTTTCAAGGTTATAGACATTATCATCAACATGTATAATATCTCCATCTAACTTCAGTAGTCATAATATGACATCAGCAACAAGTTATTAAAAAAATATACATATTGTTGTATACCAAATTCCATACATAGACAATTTTTTGAGTACCAAAAGCTAAGTATCTTTATTTCTGAGGCTTCTTGTAAGAACATGTACATCATGTGTTTCCATAAATGACAACAATTACATATCCTCATTAGCCAATTGTCAATAATCTCCCCCTTTGGCATTGATGGAAACAAAATAGGGAAAATTGGCTAAGTAACAAAAACTTAACAAAAATAATACATTCACATTACATTTATTACAATCTTTCAATCTTTATTAATGCTCCCCCTTACAATATACTTTACAATCCTTTTTACCTGATTTACAATTTTCTATTGTATCTCTTCCCCTTTGACATCAATGACAAAGGTCAAATTGTCAAAAAAACTATCCAAAACTGCTATAAAAAATCTCTATACGTTTGCCTTACACTGATAGTATCTTCATGCAATCATCAAAATTTTCCTTAAGATTATCCATACCTTTAGTCCATGTCTCCTTGGTAGATTCAACAGAGGTGAGAATTCCACATAAGGCATATGATGCAATCTCAGCTGCATTAAGGTCTAAATAAAAAAAGTTAGAACAAGTGTCCTTGGCCTTGACACATTCCTCCAACTATTTCTCAACAATAGATACTTTTAAAGAAATAGACTCTAAAATCTGATACTCTTTTCAAAATTTGTTCCTTCTAAAGTTCTAGTTTCTTAATATCGTTGTGAATATTGGCCACTTGTCCTTCAAAATCATCAATTTTACAAGATGGATGTATCTGGCTAGATAGAGCTTCTAGCTCACTCATCTTTCCTCCAATCTGACTATTAATGTCCTTAGTTAACTTATAAGATAGGGTACACTTAATGTATAGTATCTTACCATCCTGTTGAAACTTCCAAAGTTCCTTGATACAAGTATCAAGACTTATCAAATCATTCTTAGTATTTTGACAAATCATGTTAAACAAGTTAGCATCATGTGAAATTTGTGCCATTGTTTCTACAACACTCAATAAATTAGTGAATTCCTCATCAAATGACTTTAGCACTACTTATAACCTCTATTCTAGATTTGCCTCTATGTGTTGTATTGCCAGAGTACTCTGTAGTCTGTCAATAACCTCCATCAAGGTTTTCTGTAGGCTCTTCACTATTTTATTCTTTTGAATGAGTTTTGATAAGGATGAGATCAAGTCAATTTGATCATCACCATTAGTTGCTAGGTTGGCAAGTGATAGCAGAGTAGTCAAACTAGAAGGTTTAGTGTCATCCTCCCTTTGCTTCTTCTACGGTGCCTCATTAATTCTACTTTCTTCTTCCTATTTCTTTTCTCTTTTTCTCTTTTCTTCCTTAATTTTTCTTAGTTTATCTTCAATATCCTTGGAATGAGATTTAGGTGGTTTTGAACTCTCAAATAGGTTAGTATCCTCAATGTTATGATAATAATTGGTTTGATCTATCTGCATTATGTCACCATTCACTGACACTTCCAAAGTTCTGGGTGAAGTTGAAGATGTTGCCTTAGATTCTAGCAACATCTGACTTATTGTTGCTATAGTCTCACTTCTTAACTTATCTTTCTCAACCACAATAAACAAAAATGGTCTCACTTTATTTCTCAAGTAAGGTGCTAGATTATTCAATAATCTCTTAATTTCTTCTTCATCATTAGTCTTGCAAATAGTGCTTAGCATGGACTTCTAAAGTTCTAAATCTTCTTCTCTAGCTGGGACCTTCTTCTCAATAAGTCTATCATAGACTTTCTACTTTACTATGCCCTCAATATCCTTCAACTTTGGATTGTTACCTATAATATATCTCATAGCAGAGATATCAATTTGATCTTTCTCAAAAAATTTATACAAATCATAAAATTTGTTCATTTGAACAAAGTTTCCCTTGATAGCAATAGCTGAGTTTATTTTCTCTATCTTTGGCTTCTAGGGTTGCCAAGTTTTTCTTGCTGATTGTTTAGAAGTTGTTGCCTTCTTTGCTTTTTAAACTTATTGTTCTTCTTCTTCTTCTTCATTAGACTCAACAATTGTCAACAATGTCTTTTGCCTTTCTCCTAGTCCAGTGGCTTGTTGCTTGACTCTTTTGGTCTTTGTGGTCATAGCTTCCACTAATCTCTTAGATTTTCTTTTTGGCTCACTTGGTTGCACATATGACACTAGTGCATAGGGGATGCTTTGTTCTGAAGATTTCTCTACAACATATACTAACAAAGGTTACACATTCAATATACCTTACTTCATGATTTGCCTGACTTCTTGAGACTCGCTCTCAATCATAGTAGCCTCTAATAAAGATTTCTTCATAATTTATTCTATTTTCTTGTGAGAAGCCTTCTCTAAGGATGCCTGATGAGATGACTCGATAATCTCATCATAGGTTCCAAATCTGTATTTTAATTTATCCTTCTCTGATTTCAACAATAAATTAATATATCCAACTGCTCATCACTCATTTCATAACCTAAGGGATCAAGAAATGTTTCCTAAGGTTCTACTACTTGTATATAAGTAAAATCTATATCAACCATAACACAAATGTCATTCTTTAAATATGTCTACAATTGTAGGTGCAATTTTTAATCTCTACCTCATTTTCATTATGAAATGTTTTCATAATCAAGTTTTCACTGTCCAATATCTTATCTGTAGGATGTCTTCTACATACATCAATAATCTTTTCTATTGTACATCTATCACTACTCATAATATATGTGACAAAAAAATATGGAAATATTTTAAGCGCTTGAAAGAATATGTGATTGATCAGCGACTAAAATCTAAACACACCATTCTTAGTCCTTTTGATCTTTTTTAGGTTTTCAAGTAGTTGCATTCTCATAATTTCACTGAGGCTTACTTGTTCCTTCCCTAACACATATTTTGTAGTCTACATAGATTAATCTAGCTAAAAATTCATCAATCTTTGAACTTGCACATACAGAGTAGGTAATGATTCTACTCATGAATCTTACATCATCTTTCTTAATGGTGTTGATCACCATGGCCTTTCAGTTATACACTGCTTTGGTATAACTCTTAACTTTTTCCTAAAAAAAAAACTCTCAAATTTCTTCTTAGTTATTTTCTCACCAATGGGTACATTATCTTGTTTACAAATATTAGTTACCTCGTGAATAAGATTAGCTGAAATATCAATTACACTCTCTTGCATCCATAATTTCCCATCATCTATTTTACTTAATATGATTTGTGTCCACTCATTTGTGTCCAATTAATAGTAGAAATGATATTTAAACAGGTCTAGTTCCTTCAAAAGTTTAAATCTGGGCTTCATAGTCATATCATGATTGAAAACTAATTCCATATCCTTGTTCATATATTCACTCCCATTAGATTCAAACTTATTGTTAAGATAGCTTCCTACATCTTTCAAATATACTACATTGTTCAGAGTAATGGATAATGTTGAACTAGGATTTCCTTATATGGGTTTCATGGAAACAATCTTCAACTTAGGTCTATCCTCATTCTCAACATTGTGAACTATGGACATATCCATGATTCAATCAAATATAAAATTTTACCAAATAAATTTGTGGAAAAATGATAAAATACCTCTTTCCAAAAATAGTGTTTTCTTCAAAATCAACTTAACAAGTCATTTTTGAGTTCACTCTACTTTGGATGTAATTGCAATGAAGTAGAAATCAAGTTTGTACTCACTTTATTCCATCAACTTGAACTTGCATTAATTGCATACTTTGCAAACATGAAAAAGTTACTAATTAGCTTTTTTAATAAAATAACGACTCAAGATCTTTTTATATGATGTTCAGATGCTACCTGAGGTTTTCCATAGCTTTCTTTTAAAATGAAAAGGCTCTACTAAACTTTGCTTCACAAAATTTTAAGCAAAAACATAGTTTTCATCTTCTGTTATAGAATTGACTTTCTCTGTAATATTGGTAATCCTTAATTCCTTCATAACTTGTTTATATAAGCTCCAAATTACAAGAAAAATTCAATACATTCTAAACTTAACTTGATACACCTTTTTCCAACTTTTCTTCCTCTAATTTGATCTCTAGATGAAGTTACAAATCTTGATGCTGCAAACTAGCTTAATTCAACTCAATTGAATCAAAATAGACAACTGACTTCATTCTTCCTATCTCATCATCTTCTATCTTTTCTTTTGAGATGTTTGATCCTTTTACAAATGCCTCATTAAGTTCTTTTCGAAGTTCACTAACTATATTCTTTTGTTACTCATTGTCTTTGTTAGTTTTGAAGTTCCTCTCATGGTTCCTTCTATCATTTTCAACATTTCTTCCATCGTTCCTTCTATTTCTGAAGTTTCTTCCATTTTTCCTTCTATATCTGAATTTTTTTTCCATTCTACAATACTTTTTTGTATGTCCAAAGTTGTTGCATAACTAACATACTAGAGTTCTACTTCTAGGATTCTCTTGATCATCAAGTGCTTGACAATTATGAGCTATGTGTCCAAAGTTGTTACACTTATAACACATGATTTGTCTTCTTTCCTCATAATTTCTTCTTTCTCTTGATGTCCTTTCATTAGATCTTCTTCTATCTACAAGGTTAGTATTCCTAGACATTCTACTACTCCTTCTATCATTATCATATTTAGGTTTCCTACAATCAATTGCTTTATGACCCATACCATGAAAATTGTGACAATAAAAGTCCTTAACATGATTAAATGACTTATTTGTACAATCTCTTTTCATATGACCTATCTCGTTACATGTTTCCTTAGGAGATTCCACTTGCTTTGGTTCATCCAAAATTTCAACTTCTTTTTCTTGACCAACTTCTTTAAGCTTATCAGAAGATTGACTAGATTCAATCTTATCATCAGATTTAATTTTTTCTTTCAAATTTGATCTAATCTCAAGTTTCTTCACTAACATGTTAAATAGATAACCAAGACTAATCTTAGCATAAGTAGGTCTTTGTATTGACATTGAATCATCAAGATTTTCTCTACTAGAATAAAACTTCTCAAGTTGTTTCTTGCATTGAGTTAATTCACCTTTCACAATGGTATTGTAATTTTGAAGTTCTTCATGATATTCTTTCAATGTTTCAAGCTTCGATGTCTTCTTCTCTAGTCTTTCCCTAAGATTTGTATTCTTGGTTTTCAAATCAGATTCAACTTTTCTCAGATCACTCCTTAAAGTCAACTTCTAATTTGTAATCTTTAGCTCATGCTTCAAGATCTTGTACTCTATCTTCAGTTTTGAATAATCATCATCACTAGTTTTAGATTTAGTAGATTCCGGCTTGGATTTGAGATGTTCAATTTTTTCCTTCAATTGTCAAATGTATACTTTGGAGTCTTCATATTTGCCCTTCAGCTTATCTTTTTCTTTAGTAAGGAGATCAATTTTTTCAAGTGCCTCTTCAAGGTTCTTCATCAAATATTCCATATCCATAGGGATCTTAATAAAAAACTTAAGCCTCTTCTGAGTAACTATGCTTTGATACCAATTATTAGATATATAAATTATTGAAGCGGGGTGAATCAATAATCTATAAACTTTAGTTGCCAACTAGATATCATTTCTTACTTTAAACCATACATAACAAAGTAATAAAGTAATGTTGAATAGTAATAGTAACCATGCACAAAGATAACTCATAACAAAATATTTTTTTAACTAGGGAAACCTTGGCCAAGGGAAAACCCCAGTGGGGATGATACCCACTAGATAATATACTAATATATAAGTTCCTTGTTAGAGGATGGACCCTGTTAGAAGTCAATGAGAAAATTTAGTATAAGGAGTCCCTATTAGGAGACTTTGAATCCCTGTTAGGAGATTCCAACCATGTTAGGAGTTGTAGTACAGTAGATGCAAAATGAACCTACTACCCAAACATGCACTTCCAATTAGAAGAAGAGATCACTACCCAAACAAGTAATCAAACTTCTAGAATAGGTATTGTAACTTCTTTCTTGACTGATCTCTAATCTTTAGCACAATCTCAGATCACAAAATAGCTTTTACAAAACTTCACATACACCACTTTCACAAAAGTTCACATTTAATTTCTCAACACAACTATTACTTCAAGATAGAACAATAGCACACTGTAATTCACAAGATGTCCTTTGCATAAATGCCATGCCTTTACACAAATTGTTACTAGGTTGGTTAAGACCATAATACACTTTTCCAACTTAGAGTAAACATCTAGGATGCCAGCCCTAATTGGACAAGTAATTATTTTGTAAACAAATAATTTATTTCCTTTAATGCTTCTATTTTATTTCAATTAAAACATGAATATCTCTATTATGTATAGTCTGTACTGACTTCCAAGGTTGTAGTTGTCATCATCAACATTTATACTATCTCCATCTAACTTTGCTAGTCATAATATGACATCAACAACAAGTTATAAACTAAATAATAAATTTTTTTATACCAAATTCCATACTTAGACAATTTTTTGAGTACTAAAAGCTAAGTATCTTTATTTCTGAGGTTTCCTGTAATCATGTACATGATGTGTTTCCATAAATGACAACAATTAAATATCCTCATTAGCCAATTGTCAACATTGATAACTCTAAGGGGATGGGGGACGGACCTTAATTCCATATACTAGCCCAAATGGGGAAATACCAATGGCCTTCTTAGGTGTTACACTATCTTCCCAAAGAGCCTAATATAGCTTCATGTGCCAGTCCTTCTAGTTTTGAGAGACAAGCTTTCTCATGATATTGACTAAAGTCTTGTTGCTTGATTTTTCTTGACCATTTCCCTAAGAGAAATAATTTGAAGAGTGACTGAGGTGGATACTACTATCATAGCAAAATTCAACAATTTTTGTTGAAGAAAAATATATAGCATTATCCATAACAAAATTTAGTGGGACCTCAAATCTTACAAGGATATTTTCTCTAATGAATTCATAGACAACTTAACATGTGGTTCTTTTGGTAGCTTTAGCTTCCACCCACTTAGTAAAGTAGTTTGTAGAATTGATAATATATAAATGTCTAGTAGATGAAGGGGAGTTAATTGGGCCAATAAAATCAATTCCCCATTACTAAAAGGGGCCCTCTATGACTACTAGTCTTAGAGGCAAGGCAACCAACTGAGGTTTACCAATGAACAATTTGTACTTTTCACAGTGGGCTACCCATTTCTAGACATTCTTAAACATACCTGGCCAGTAATAAAATTTTCTCAAACTATTATGTGCTTTGATTATAGAAGAGTAATGTCCACCACAATCTTCAACATAGAATGCTTTGAGAAACCTCTCATGTTGAGGCTTATCTACACATCTTAGGAATGTGTCATCAATTGCCCTTTTGTACAATTGATTATCATATATGACATACTTAGTAGACCTAGTCCTAATATCTCTTATCTTCTTATAGGTTAGTGCATTGGGGCAATATCCATAAGTGAGGAAATAAGAAATATTTGAAAACCAAGGATCTTGGAGACTTACCATTAAGGCTCTTGAGATTTGTTCCACTTCACATACCTCTAAATTTTTTGCAATTTCTTTACACAAACCATTTCCATGGATCAACTTCATAGGTTTTAGCTCAATTTCATACTCTTTGACTTTGGCTATCTAGGATCCTCTTGAATTGCATCTTATTTCTTGCTAAGTTGAGATACTTTTGACTACTATATTAGGAACATAAATGATTAAATGTGAATGTAAAACATAGAATGTAAAGTTCTTAAGGGATCTAACCACAACATAAGCATTTTTTTCTGCTTGGGAGTATTTCAATTCATTCTCCTTGAGAGGGGTGCTCATAAAAGTAATAGGTTCTTAGATGCCTTCCCTTCTTTCCTGGATGAGTATGGCAGACAATGTATGGGCTAATGCATAAAGATACAAAATAAACTCTTTGGCATAATCTGGATGAACTAAGATAGGGGCATGGGCTATGGTAGTTTTAATTTCATCAAAGGCCTTTGTACCAACATCATTCCACTTAAAAATGTACTATCTTTCATCATGTCTATTATGCATTTCGTAATTTCAATAAAGTTAGGAACAAAGCACTTTAAGAAATTTACCTGACCAAAGAATGACTTAACGCTAGTTTTTCTTGCTAGTAGTTTGAGTTTTTGTATAGCTTTGATGTGATTAGAGTCAATTCTAATGCCTTCCTAAGACACTATGTGACCCAACAATTTGCCCTCTTTCAGACAGAAGACTGATTTCTTAGGGTTGAGGGAGATTCCAGGTTACCTACATCATTTCAACACCTTCTCCAAATCTCTCAAATGATCTCCTCTTCTTTTAGAGAAAAATGTCAAGTCATCTAGGTAGACAAAAATGATTTTGTCCTTCAAATCCACAAAGGATGAATTCATGGCTATTTGTAAGGTGGCTCCAACAATAATTAGACCAAAGGGCATTCTATTGTAAGTGAAAGTTCCCCAAGGAGTGGTGAACATTGTTTTAAACTAATCATCCAGATATACTTAAATCTTGTTGGAACCTAAGAAACCATCTAACATGGACATTATTTCAAATCCTACCACTACCTACAATAAGTGATCCATGTTGGGGAGACCATAGTTGTCTTTAAGAGATTCTTGATTTAGATTTCTAAAATCAACATAGATTATAATCTCTCCACTCTTCCTCCTAACAAAGACAACATTACCTATCCATGTTGAATGGTGTATAGGATAAATGATCCTAGCTTCTAAAGATGGAATCTAAGATCATTGGGTTGTAGTTACATTGATTTTGCCTAAAAGGAATTGCATTAGTCTTAAGGGGAATCTTGTGCTTAAAATCACCATTCCTGAAAGTTTTTAAATCTTCATAACCCCATGCAAAAACATCTTAATATTCAAAAAGTAGGGCTTTAGCTCTAGTTCTTTCTTTAGTTGAACAACTATTACCAATATTAATCATTTTAGGCTTAAATTTAGTGCCTACATTCATTCCCTCATAATCATCTGAGGTTCCACCTTTCCTACCTCTTTCTTTTCTAATATATGCATCATGTCTATTAAATATTTTTTCTAAATAGATTAGGTGTCTAGGAATTATTGCCATTCCCTAAATTTAACAGGGCAAAACACAACCAACAAATTTTATTTTTTGAAAGGTGAACTAAAGATAATATGTATAGATCTATACTTGTTATGAATGTTCTATCAATCTATGTAGTATCTGAATTCATGTTTCCTCAAGGATATTAGAAGTTACTAATTCAATCATTGAGTTTTCAGATGATAAGGTTAATTGGTGAAAAGGGATTTGTTTTCATTTGAAATCATACACTTCAAGTTTCTATGGGGGTGCCAATTTATTTCATATCATTAATTGATCATCTAGGTTATGGCATAATAGCTATGTGATTTTATTATATCAGATTCCCATCTTATCCTTGAGGTGAGACATTACGTATGTAATTATGAAACACAATTTTTTCATCAATGTTGTTATAATGGTTCCATAGTTGCTTTTGTAAAGTATGTTTATGATTGCCCTAGGTAAATACCTTTAGCTCATTACACTTCATGTCCAAAACTAATTTAGTTATTATAATATGGTAGGACCATTTAGTGAGTTTCTTACATTTTATCCTTTATTGGCCTTGATCATGTTGATGACTTACTAGTTGAGTATTACTAACTAGGCTATTAGGTTAATCATCAACTATATATATATGTATATATATTTTTTCTTTCTTTCTTTCTTTTTTTATGTATGTATGTATGCTTATTCATTATAGTTATTATTATCATTATTACTCTTATGAAAATCCTCCTTTTTTCTACTTCAAATTTAAATTAAATATGCTTTGTGAGATACCTTCAAAGGTAATGCTAATCCTATGTAGACAATCAATACACCTAACACTTCTTAATATGAACACAAGAGTTATACAAGAATTTTATTTAAGGGCTTATTAATAAGAAATTCTCTAAATTTAATGAATTTCAATACTTTATACTAACAATCCTACTACTAAACTTTCATATTCTTCATGATTCTTATTTATCAACAATTTGAATTACTTTGCCTACTAGCTCATAATTTTATATAATAATCTATCGCAAATACTAATTAAAAATTTATTTATTATTATTTAATAGTACAAATATCTTAAAATCCTATTCTACTCTCTCCACTTTCCAAGACCCTAAATAAAAAGAATAAATAAAATAATATATTTAATTAACTTTCACAAATCAACAAACTCCATGCCCTTTTGAGGCTTTCACAAATATCCTCCAAACATACTACCATCAACTATAGCATCCTTGAAAACCCATACTCCATAAACTTCCTTTCTACACCATCATTTCCCTTATCACCCCCAAAGCAAGATATGAATGAATATGGCATACAATGGAGCCCATACTCTAAGGTTCTCAACTATTTTTGAAGCCCAACTAAGCCCTTCACCCTAGACTTCTCTTTCCTTCCCAAAGGGTGAGTGAAGCCCTAACACCTGTTCAAATAAAAAACAAGGAGATCAAGATAGAAATCAAGAAATTACATGAAGCACAATGTACAATAACACCACCACAACACAATACAAAGATTCACAATAACAATACATGATCCCATAACAAATTATGCAATCTTTAAAGAAAGAAAATGGTCATGGTTTGAAAACCAACCTTGGTCCAAGCTAAAGGCAATGATAGTTGTTGTAGAACACCCTTAGTCTTCCTCCAAAATCCTAACTGTCTCTAAACTTAGAGAGTGGGTGAACACCCCACTAGTTTTTCCAAGACTCCCTAAAAAGGCTTTCCCACTAACTATTTTGGAAAAAACATCAAGCCACTCCCTCTTACAGACTTGTCTCCCCTAAGTTTTTTATAATTGACTTAGTGGGAACATAGAAAAGCACTCATGTGACAACTCCATTTTCGAATTGATGGAAGAATGCATGGGTAAAGAGCCCCCCTAGGCTACCTAGGCATCAACATGATCAAAATTAGGCCCCTAACATGTTATACTTTCATATGGGTGACTTATTTTCACATCAAAGGCACTTTGGGACAACCTAAAGACCCTTCAAAACCCTTGTCAAGTATAAATTTGAATTTCCTTTTGATAATGACCCATCCTAACCCTTGTTAGGTGGATTTACTTAATCATTAACTAGGTAATTAGTTTTAGGGTAAAATGCCGCCATGACCAAAACCCTAAATAACATTCCATTAACACACAAAATCCACAAGTGTCAAGTGACACATAAAAGCACATTCCACATTATCATTACATGTCCCTAATGCATCTTTATTATTAAAAATTTCACACACAAGCAAGCTCACATTTACAAAATAAAATACATCACAATGAGGCTTTTGAATCTTCCAAAGATTCACCTTGTCTAAACCGTGTTCACATAGGTTTGGACCTTGTTTCCCCCAAAAAATTCTATGGTTCCACTTCCTACACACTAAACTCATGTATCAGTAGTCCAAGGAGGTCATATACAATACATATCATAAATGTATATAAATTCAAATGTTATGTAATCCATATTAACATAACTTAAATAAATTTCTTCTCCTAATCATTTCCAATAAATCATTCGAAATGTTAGAATATCAAAATTTGTTTATCACATTAAATCATCATCATAATCAAATTAACCTTTCGCATCACATCATAATCTAATTTCTATCCTACCATGTGTAAAGTTGCATTCATATTTGTTTGATCATCCCATTCACTCATAAATGAAAAACATTACTATAAATGTCAAAATCAATAGATAAAATAAACCATTGTCCTTCTAAGTCTTGAATTATGTCAAAATATCCAAATCCTAAATATCAAAATGCAAGTAACATACCCCCAATTAAACATTACAACGTCACATTACAAGCATTTCTGTAATTCAGCTTCTATCAAAGCAATTGAAAAAGGTTAGAACATTAATGAAATCATTAATTGTATCATTTAGGTCTTAATGTGTAGACATAAGTGTAGATCATCAAAATATAGATATTAAAATAACATGACCCTATAGTCTCAAAAGTATATCAAAACATCAAATTAGGAGTATCATAATGCAAATATGTCAGCTATACTATGACAAATCTAGTGAGGCCTCACATCCTCCCTCACTAGGCATGAACCTCCTCCTAGAGTTTATCAACTAGGTGCAAGTATTAGGATCTTACCTATGTTGTATTTACCAAGGTTGGCCCAACTTGAGTCTTCTATTATTGGTGCTAATAAACCAATCTTTACCTTACCAAGGTCTAACTGATAAATTATTTATGCCCTTACTTAAGATTCTTAATAGAATATTTTCCTATAGTCTTAATGAGTATAAGATAAAATCTAAACCTATTCTAATAGAGTTTTAAGGATTTTGACCATTTTTCATAGTTACGACATAGAAAATGCTAGTATCATAAGAATCTTGTCTAGTAGCTTTGCGATGCATAACAAGAAGGTTTAATAGTGCATTAATATTCAAGATGGTTGTCAAGGATCCTCCTTGGTATGGTCATTTCAATACAATATTCTTTTCAAAATAATTCACAAGAAAATGCCGCATAAGTAACTAAAAAATAAAAGTAACAATGACACAGATGTGGCCACATTGGTAAATCCTAATTAAAACAAGACATGTACTTGAGGCACAATGGGACTAACATCAAGAAATCTAGCAAAATGATAAATGTCAAATTGTTGGCAAAAAAATGTATAAATGCAAAATTTTGAAAAAGGACCAACAAGAATTCACACTGAATAACAATTTCACAAGAATGATGTGGTCATACCAAGGTTCTATGATGGAGAAGAGGAGAAACTATCATTTTATAGAACTAATGGCTTTAGAAACAAGTTACATATCTCCTAGGTCTCTGAGTGCTTCATCCATAGATTATGGTTTTATTAGGTGCACTAATACATCTTACACAAGGCTACAGTTTATTACATACATTGAAATGTAATGGGTTAGGTTCCTAGTGTTGAAACCCCACTTTGATACTAGAATGTCATGCCCTAAATTTAACAAGGTAAAACACAACCAACAATTTTTTTATTTGAAAAGTGAACTAAAGATAATATGTATAGATCTATACTTGTTATGAACATTCTATCAAACTATAGGGTGTCCGAACAACAATTCATGTTTCCTCGAGGATGTTAGAAGTTACTAATTTGATCATTGAGTTTGGAGATGATAAAGTTGATTGGTAAAAAGGGGTCTATTTTCATTTGAAATCATGCACTTCAAATTTTCACGGGGGTGCCAATTTATTTCCTATCATTGATTGACCATCTAGGTTATGACATAATAGCAAGGTGATGTTATCATGTCGGATTCACATCCTATCCTTGAGGTGAGACATTAAATATGTAATTATGAAACACAATTTATGCATTGATGTTGTTATAATGGTTCCATTGTTGTTTTTGTGAAGTGTGTTTATGATTGCCCTAGGTAAATACCTTTAACTCATTACACTTCATGTTCAAAACTAATTTGGTTATTATAATATGGTAGGACCATTTAGTGAGTTTCTTATGTTTTATCCTTTATTGGCCTTGATCATGTTGATGACTTACTAGTTGAGTACTACTAACTAGGCTATTAGGTTAAGTATGCTTATTCATTATAGTTATTATTATCATTATTACTCTTATGACAATCCTCTCTTTTTTGATTAAAATTTGAATTAAATATGCTTTGCGAGATACCTTCAAACATAATGCTAATCCTACATAGAAAATAAATACACCTAACACTTCTTAATATGCATGCAATAGTTATACAAGAATTTTATTTAAGTACTTATTAATAAGAAACTCTCTAAATTTAATGAATATCAATACTTAATATTAACAATCCTACTACTAAACTTTCATATTCTTCATGATTCTTATTTGTCAACAATTTGAATTACTTTCCCTACTACCTCATTATTTTATATAATAATCTATCCCAAATACTAATTACAAATTTATTTCTTATTATTTAATAGTACAAATATTCCAAAATACTATTCTACTCTCTCCACTTTCCAAGACCTAAAATAAATAAAATAATATATTTAATTAAATTTGTATTAAAATAACATGACACAAAAGAATATAAATGAAAGAGCATCATTACTTACCTACATAATTTACTATCTCTATTCCTAGCTACTATCCTTCCTAAACTTAACAATACATTTCAACCCACATATAATATTGCTCCATCTATTAAAACATGTAATATTTCAACCATATGCAATTTACTTTTTCTCATCCCTAACACTACTCTATTTTCACCCTAAGTCTACCCCCTTTCCCAAGGCAACCACTCCCTAGGTGGCCACACTTTTCTCCTTGCCCAAGGTGGGGTTCCTAGGGAGGATTCCTCTCAGTTTCTTTCAAAGGTATATGTTAATTCTAGCACTTCTAAAGTTGTAAGGGTATATGTAGGCACCAAGGTGGAGTGGGTACCCACTATCCTCCAACCAAATCAGGCTTTTTAACTTTATTCATCCCTTGGAAGATGAACGCCTAGGTAAGTGGCGGGGACAATTTTTGTCTAGGGCATGACTAGCCCATATTTTTTGGGGGGTTTCCCTATTTATTTATTAGTCTATTCTATATGCTTTTATTATTTATTTGATTATTTTCATTGTACCATACTTTAATTTGTGTGTGTGTGTGTGTGTGTGCGCGCGCGTATCTCACTCAGAAATCTTGTGACTTTGGGAAAGACTTAGGAGGCCTAGTGTTAACCAACTTATATAACAACCCCTAATCATTATAGGTTCCTACAAGGAGTATCAAGTGTATTCCTTTAATATTTTATTGGTTTGTAATCTTGGGGAGGGAATTATTGTATTCCCCTATAGATTTTCCAGAGAACATAATATGCATCTACAGGATTGTCTCCTTATACATTTAGACTATGTATTATTTTTCAAGATAATTTTCTTTTAATCCTACCATGGTATTTTAGTTAACATATTTGATGATGCAATGGTGTTATCTAACCTATGAATTTATTAGAACTTGGAATCCAAATGAACTAATTTTCATACACATGAAATGACCTATCAAAATATGATAACTTTCTTCCATTAAATTGAATGCATAACATATAAACTTAAAATGCAATCATCTATGTTTTGCATTAAATCAACTATATCAAAAAGAATATAACCACTATGAAATATTTTCACCATTTGATTTATAAGAAGAAATGTCTCATTTACATAATTCTCCATATTACATCAAATCATATAATGTGAAAACTTACAATGAATATTTCCCTACAAGTAAAATATATACAAATTCTCAATCTTTCCTTACACAATTTCAACAATATAAAATAATAAGAATATCCCTCTTTACATCACAATGAAATAACCATGGAGACTTTAAATCCTCACACATTTACCATGACATGGAAGATTTGTATCTCCACACACTTGGTTTCCAACATTTCAAAGAATGAACCCTAATCTCTTCATAGGAACCATATTTTCAAAACCTATAACACAATACAAAACTTGGAACCATGGAGGCTCACCTCCCATCCTAGGCTTCTATGAAGCCACCCACTGAGTAAGGGAAACAAGATTCAAACCAAGTTTCATCCCAATCTTACAAATGTATAAATATTACATTACAACACTTAAATAATCCCATCCCAAGGGTATTTCACAATGGTTCATCAATGGAACCATGAACATAAGGCAAAGGTGTGCTTTCAAAAAGGAGACTTTCGATATCATACCATATCTGCAATAAATAATTTTCATGCCCTTTTGTAGCTTTCACAAATCAACAAATTCCATGCCCTTTCAGGGCTTTCACAAATCAACAAACTCCATGCACTTTCGAGGCTTTCACAAATATCCTCCAAACATACTACCATCAACTATATCATCCTTGAAAACCCATACTCCATAAACTGCCTTTCTACACCAACATTTCCCTTATCACCTACAAAGCAAGATATGAACGAATATGGCATACAATGGAGGCCATACTCCTATGTTCTCAACTATATTTCAAGCTCAACTAAGCCCTTCACCCTAGACTTCTCTTCCCTTCCCAAAGGGTGAGTGAAGCCCTCACACTCGTTCAAATAAAAAACAAGGAGATCAAGATAGAAATCAAGAAATTATATGAAGCACAATGCACAATCAGACCACCACAACACAATACAAAGATTCATAATAACAATACATGATCTCATAACAACACTCCATACTTGTAGTTTCATTATGCAATGCTTAAAGAAATAAAATGGTCGTGGTTTGAACACCAACCTTGGTCCAAGCTAAAGGCAATGATAGTTTTTGTAGAGCTCCCTTAGTCTTCTTGCAAAACCCTAACTGTCTCTAAACTTAGAGAGTGGATGAACACCCTACTAGTTTGTCCAAGACTCCCTAAAAAGGCTTTCCCACTAAATATTTTGGGAAAAACATCAAGCCACTCCCTCTTATAGACTTGTCTCCCCTAATTTTTCTATAATTGACTTAGTGGGAACATAGAAAAGAACTCATGTGACAACTCCATTTTCAAATTGATGGAAGAATGCATGCGTAAAGGGGCCCCCTAGGCTACCTAGGCATCAACATGATCAAAATAAGGTTCATAACATGTTATACTATCATATGGGTGACTTATTTTCACATCAAAGGAACTTTGGGACCACCTAAAGACCCTTCAAAACCCTAGTCAACTCTAAATTCGAATTTCCTTTTGATAATGACCCATCCTAGCCCTTGTCAAGTGGGTTTACTTAATCATTAACAAGGTAATTAGTTTTAGGGTAAAATTCCATCATGACCAAAACCCTAAATGACATTCAATAACACACAAAATCCACAAGTGTCAAGTGACACATAAAATCATGTTCCACATCATCATGACATATCGTTAATGCATCTTTATGATTAAAAATTTCACACACAAGCAAGCTCACATTTATGAAATAAAATACATCACAACGAGGCTTTTGAATCTTCTAAAGATTCACCTTGGCTAAACCATGTTCACATAGGTTTGGACCTTGTTTGCCCCAAAAATTTCCATGATTCCACTTCTTGCACACTAAACTCAAGTATCAGTAGTCCAAGGAGGTCATATAAAATACATATCATAAATGCATATAAATTCAAATGTTACATAATCCATATTAACATAATTCAAATAAATTTCTTCTCCTGATCATTTCCAATAAATCATTCAAAATTTTAGAATATCAAAGTCTGCATATCACATTAAATCATCATCATAATTAAATTAACCTTTTACATCACATCATAATCTAATTTCTATCCTGCGATGTGTAAAGTTGCATTCATATTTGTTTGATCATCCCATTCATGCATAAATGCAAAACACATTGTAAATGTCAAAATCAATAGATAAAATAAAACATTGTCCTTCTAAGACTTGAATAATGTCAAAATATATAAATCCTGAATATTAAAATGCAAGTAACATACGCCCACTTAAACATTACAATTTCACATTACAAGCATTTATACAATTCAGCTTCTATCAAAGCAATTGAAAAAGGTTAGAACATGAGCAAAACCATTAATTATATAATTTAGGTCTTAATGTGCAGACATTAGTGTAAATCATCAAAATGTAAATATTAGAATAACATAACCCTATAGTCTTGAAAATATATCAAAATATCAAATTAGAAGTATCATAATGCAAATATGTCATCTATACTATGACAGATTAGGTGAGGCCTCACAATTATGTTATCTTTTAATTGTTATGCACATAGCTCTAAATATTTCTTGTTATCAAAAGAGAACTCTTGGTAGGGGCTTTCACTTCCTTCAAAGTATTGGTCAGTGAAAGGTTCAACTCCTTCTAGAAAGTACTAGATTTGCTTATCATCATTAAAGACTTGTCATTATTCAACATTATCAAGTACATTAGGTCTAAAGAGGACTTAAACCTTGTATTCTTTGTCTTTGAATTATGGATGAGGTAATAGAAGGGATGAAGTGGAAGCTAACATATCAGCCCTTACATTTTTCTCCCTTGGAACAACTTGTATAGGAAATGCATCGAGGTCTTCTATCTCATCCCATACTCTGTTCCTATAATTTTGAAGTCTTGGGTTTTTCACAATATATTGACTTTGAACTTGTTTCACAATGAGTTCTACATCACCTTAGGCTTTTACAATTTTTACTCCTCTTTGCTTTGAAATAGTAATGCCTAAAAGTAATGCTTCATATTCAACAGTTTTTTTTTGTATTCTTGAACTACAATTTGTACACTACTTATGTCAAATCTCCCTCATGGGAAGTGAGTACAACACCTACTCCTAATCCAATAATTGCACAACTACCATCAAAATATAAGGTTCATATTCCTTGGTCATCAAAAGGATTTGATTCTTCTTCAGGAGTACTAAAATTAGTGAACATCATATAGCTCCCACACTCCATTTCTTGATATAAGATTTGAGCCTTGGGATCATCAAATTCTATCACAATAAATTTAGCTTTTTCCTTAGGCTTAAGATTGATCTTTTTGTTATCAATAGGAATAATATCATGAGACCAATCTAGTTTGATTTCACCTCTCATATCCCTATAGAAACTCATGTATGCACCCTAAAATGGTCACCCAAACTATGGGCCCTCATTATCAAGGCTTCATTATGAAAGTGGACATTGCTAAGGCCTATGATAGAGTGGATTGGTCTTTCCTATGTAATATTTTGCTTGCTTTTGGCTTTGATCATAAAGTTGTGGGTCTGATCCACCAATTGGTTTCTACTGCCTCAATTGTGTTCTTGGTTAATGGTAGCTCCTCTCCCTTCTTTTTTCCTTCTCGAGGGCTAAGACAAGGTGATCCTTTATCCCCCATCCTTTTTGGTTATTATGGCTGATTGTTTTGGGAGATTTATTGGGGACTTGGTCCAAAGAGGTTTTCTCAAGGGCTTACAACCTTCTTCTCAACCATTAACTTGTTCCCATGGACAATTTGTTGATGATACCATATTCATGGGTAAGGCTGAAGTGAAGGAAGCCAAGATTTTAAAGCAGACAATTAACTTATATTATGCTACTTCTGGACAAGGGGTTAACTAGAGAAAAAGTGTTGTGTTCTTCATTAACACCCCTATCCACAGATAAGTTAAAATTGCTAAAATCTTGGGATGTTCTATAGGTTCTCTCCCTTCCTCTTACTTGGGGCTCCCCCTAGGTTTGAAGATCCCTAATGCTTTCTAGGAAGATCTTATTAACAAATTCAACAAAAAGTTGGCGGGATGGCAAGGAATTCTTTTAAGCCAAGCTAGTAAGTTAACTCTTCTCAAAGCCTGTCTACAAAGCATTCCTACTTATGCTTTAAGTCTTTTCAAAATTCATTTTAAATTTATTGAGTCAATTGATAAAATTCAAAGAAACTTCTTATGGTCTGCCTCAGAGGATAAAAGGAGAATGCCTTTAATTGCTTGGGACCAAGTTTGTAAACCTCGTAGTGAAGAGGGATTAAGAATTCAGAAAACTAGTAGTTTGAATAAAGCCCTTCTAGCCAAACAAGGGTGGAGAGTGTACCATGACAATAAAGAATGGAGTTCCATTTGGAAACATAAGTATCTCTTCAATGCTTACCCCCTTCCTGATTTCCTCGAATCTCCTGATGTTATTCACTCTTCCTCCATATGGGGAGTTATTCAGGGGACCAAGAAAACTTTTAAAAAAGGATGTTCCTGGAAAGTTGGTAATGGACTTAAAGTGAAATTTTGGGAAGATATCTGACTTATGGATCACCCTTTGATTGAAAATTTTAATGACAAGGCCTTAATTGATCGATGCAAGCAAAGATTTGGCCTTCTTGTTTGTCATTACTAGTAGAATGATTCATGGGTGAATTTAACTAATGTAAGTCATGGTTTCAGTAATATCCAATTATCCCTTAATGTTGTTTCTCTTTACCCTTATATGGAGGATGAGATTATCTGGCATGCTGACCCTAATGGGAAATTTAAAGTCTCTTCTATCTTTTCTCCTAAGGATAAGAATAACCCACCCCTCTGGTCTCAAGCTTGGATTAAGGGTCTCATTCCCAAAATTAACATTTTCTTTTGGACTCTTCTCCAAAACAAAATTCTGACTCTTGATAACTTGCAAAAAAGAGGTATAAATTTGGTTAACAAGTGCTCTTTATGTAGAAAGGGACTTGAAGATAGAGATCATATGTTTTTGAGTTTCTCTTATACCCAGGAAGTCTGGACTGAGATTTTGAATTTTTGGGGCATGACATGGGTACTTCAAAACAATGTGGATCTTTCTTTCAAGAGTTGGAGATGCCCCTCAAAGGATCCTGATGCCCAATTTCCTTGGAAACTTACCCTCCCCCACCTTTGGTGGGGCATATGGAAACAAAGGAATAACAGGATATTTAGAAATAAAGATCTTCCAGGATGGGTGCTTGGTCAGAATATCATCAGAGCCTTCAAGGAGAATTTTATGTCCTAGAGGGAGCCTGCTCAGACCTTCCCACTTGATCACCCTTTAAGATCTCAAGGATCTAAGTTGAAAATTGATAATCCTAGATTGATTATAAAATGGCTTGTTCCTCCTAGTGGATGGATCAAAGGAAATTTTGATGGAGCAGCTAAGGGTAACCCGAGAAGAGCAAGATGTGGAGGTGTTCTTAGAGATCATATGGGAAATGTTATTGATGTTGTTGTTATCCCTATTGGTCACTCAAATAGTCATATTACTGAAGCTACTGCTGCCCTTTATACCACTATTTTAGCTGTCGATCTGGGGTACTCCAAATTATGGTTGGAAGGGGATTCTCTGAACATTATAAATATTCTTAATAATAAAAATTCTACCTCTTGGTCTATAGAGGCAACGGTTATGAAAATCAAAACCTTATTTCAAAATTTTGAAAAGGTGGTCATTTCCCATACTTATAGAGAAGCCAACAGGGTTGCTGATTGAATAGCTAATCACGCAGTTCAAATGCGGCAAAAGAAGAGGTGGCTTGATGACTTAAAAAAACATGTGGATCTTAAAGTGATTATTAATTATGATGTTATTCATTCCAAAGTGGGAAAGATTTTCTTGGATTAGAAATTTAATGATTTGCGAGAGTGGCCTTACGACTATCAGATTACCATTCCCAAGGAGGTACATTCATGTGAAGGCTATGTGCCCTCTACACGTATCATCAAAAAGGCATCCTCGATATCATGTCATAAATAGCTATCTCACTTCTACCTCTTTGCTATCGATATTTGGGCGTCTGTGGTTTTTTTTTTGCTCTGCAATATGGGAGGTGAACCAAGTAGGAACCCAAAAAATGTGATAATTGGAAGGCTAGGCAGGATGTTTGGAAGATCCTTTAGAAAGGGAAGGTGGTAAGCTACCTAGAGCGGTTGCATGGATTCAAACCCCATGTCACCACTGCCTTCTTCAAAAATTGGGTGGACGACAAAGTTACTTTACATGGAGTGTTTGTAAATCTTATGGAGTAATTCATTGCCGAGGTCATGGACCTGCCCATGAAAGGCATCAAGTTTTTGAAGCAGACTAGCATTTCCAATGTGGCCTACAAAAATTTTTTGAAGACAGAAGAAGGGGAATTTCTTTTGGAAAAGAATGGCGACTTATATGATGTGCAATAGATAAAAGGTATATGGTGTGATGTGCTTGGTTGTATTCATGAGTACTTCATCCTTGATCAAAGAAATAAAAGGGTGCACAAATTCCACTTTGTCTTCCTTAACCATTTCAGGTACAAGGACAAAATTTCCTTCCCATTCTATTTGCAGTTTTCTTTGCTCCAAAGTTTTAATGCCCGTAAAAAGAAATAGTCTCGATCTATATTACATGAAGGTCTAATTTTACTCATTGAGGGTTTTTGTAAAAGTATGTCCATTGCTTCATCTTCGTCCACTAGTAAGCATAAGAGTCCTAATCTCGTAAAAGGTAAAATGGATGAGAGTGGTAAAGAGAAAGTTAAGGTTAAATTGAAACCCTCCAACTCTCGAAGACAAATTGAGGAAGAGGATATAGACGTGGAGAGCACTGAAGGCTCAGATAAGAATGTCCCTGAGGAAGAGGAGGGGACAGATGCTGAGGAGTTTACCTCTAACCTGGATGGTTACCCAGATTTGAAAGACAAAAATGAGGATGGGAGAGAGGAGGATACTACTGAGGTGAATTCATAATAGAGCAAGTCTAAAAATGAGGACACTCATATCATGTCTGGGGGAGGTGATAAAGAGAAAGAAAATTTAATTGATGATCTAGCCATCTTGGGTGAGGAGGAAAACATGGGGAAAGCTTCCACTCCTGTAAAGGAGACTAAGGGACATGATAAGGAGGGCCAGAGCCACCATATTCAAGCGGTGTCTTGTGAGGAGGAGCCATTCGATGAAGGTATTCATATTGATAAAGTTGGCCCCTTATCGCACACCACTACTAATGATGAGGGTGACTCCTAGGTGAAGGAAACCAAACTCTCCTTCCTTCACTCTGTTAAACAAAAAGCTAACTCTTTCCTTCAAGTCAATTCTGGGTTATATAATGAGATAATGGGGCTGAAGAAGAAAGTGGATACCTTAAAAAAAAACTAGGAGGCTAACCGGGCTATTATTCAACACATGGAGGTGCAAATTGGAGATATCCCAAAAAAACTAAAGGATTATGAGCAAAACCTTACAGTGATCATCAGGGAAAGTGGAACAAAAATGGAGCAAGCAACCTCAAGCATCTGTGCAGCTGCGGCAACATTGGAAAAATACTTAATGAAGGAACCATATCTTCGGAGGGCCAAAGCAAGAGGACAAGACAAAGTTTGAGGAAGAAAGCTTTGATTTTTGCTGCTTCTTCGGTTGCTAACTCCATCCAAGACATGGCTAAGATTGGTAAGGAGGCTATGAAGATGATAACAAAATTGCAATAGTTTCCTGGGTCTTCTTTTCTGGTCGGGTTCCTATTCTGGTCATGTTTGCTAGCTGGCACTTTTGGTTCTTGTGTTTGGTCCTATTTTCTAGCTTTTAGTTTTTATCTTGTACTGTAGGTTCCAGGTCCTTGTAAAACCTGGGTACTTTATCTGAACTTTTTTAGTGGTTTTAGGTCTCTATAAAACCTGATTTTGGATCTACTTTGCAATAGGTTTATGGGCTCTTTCCTATTGGATGTCTTGTTTTTTCCTTTTTTGAGGATGTGAAAGGGTTTCAGGGTCCCTTCAAAACCTATTTTTATCATAATCTAAAACTATGGGCCCTCATTATTCAATTTATCAAATTATTAATTTCTTGAATCAATAGTTTGCAATATTTTATTAAATCAATTCAAATCGATTTCCTTGATCAAATTTGACTATTTCATTTCTAAGGTTGATCATTTTATCCTAAGCCTTATTTAATTAAAATAAAATCTCTCTTTTAATTAAATAAAATAAGTCCCCATTTAATTTAAAAAAATCCTCTCTTTTAATTAAATAATTCATCCACATTTAATTAATTAAGAGAGAAACCCCTCTTTTAATTTAATTAAATATTTCCTATTGAATTAAAAGAACTTGCTCCCTTTTAATTAAATAAATCCTCACTTGAAGAAGAAATAAAATAATTAAAAATTAAAAATTCCCTCTACACTTAAATGCACATATTTCTAAGTGGGATTCCATTTAATTCTTTTCCTATTTTCTCATTGGTGGATCTTTATTTCACATGGATCATTCTTTTTCAACCCTTGATTAAATCTTTTTGCCTCTTAATCTTGATTATCCAATCTTATTTATAAGGGAGAGCCCTCTCTTCATTTTACATACATACACTTTAGGCTATTGTTATGCTACAGGTTTGCAAAGCTATTTTTGAAGGAGTTTGAATACTAAAGCTTTTTGTGGAGAACTTCTATCTTCTTGTCTTCTTCTCTTATGCATCCATGGATTCTATCATCATGATCCATCCTTGAATTTTTATATTAGCTTAGATCTTTCTTTCATAGATTAGATCTTTCTTTCATAGATTACATCTTTCGTTGATAGATTAGATCTTGTATTGTTTTGCATTGTTATCATATAAATTAGCTTTCATCTCTATTTTCATGCATATTGGATCTTTAAATTTCTCATTTTATGGTGTACTTGCATGGATACAAACTAGATCAAAACTGAGGACCTTCATTATAAACCCTTGCACTCGATGAATAGAGAGCTATGAGCTGTCATTCGAGACCTCATTCTTGAGCAATCTTGGATATAATGACTCATAGAGTGTGTTCACATTGTAAGAACACATTTTTGGCACCCACCATAGGGAAACCCACCTTTACTTGTTGGTTTTGAAAATTTTTAGATCTAAACCCCCTGTACAAATTTGTTTGGAGATGAAAAAGCCCTAGATCTTAAAGATTTGATCATATCTCTCAAATGGCTTGGTGTTTTGGTTTGAATTTTTTTTCAAGGTTGATGACACATTAGAGAAGCTTCAATAAAAATTTTCAATTTTTTTGAGGTATTTTCTAATTTTTATAATTTTTTCATTTATTTTTTTGTTGATTTTCCAAATTAGTACATTTTTCAAAAAAAAAATTACATTTTTGGAAAGGTCTCTAAATTCTAAATAGGGTTGATTCTTTGTGTTTTGATTTTAGAGATCATATTAAGGCTCAATAATTCAATTTGAAAAAAATGGTCTATTTTGACAAAATGGCTCCCTAAGGCACAATTGAAAATATATTTTCAAAATTCTAACATTTTTTAAAAGCTCTCTAATTTTTGATAGGGGTTTGTTTTCTGTATTTAGAGTTCTAGATCAGAATTCATATCATATAGATCCAATCTTGATGACCAAGTCAAAAATCAATAAAAAAGGGGCATTTAATGAATAGCTTGCATTTAATTTTCACAATGGATCAATGCATGATGTGAGATTTCATTTGGGTTATTTTCTGATTATTATCACTTCTAAAAATTAGATTTTTAGATCTAACCCTAGTTTTGTATAAGTTGGATATAGATTGCATATCTTGTGTCTGCTTGTTTTGCTTGTTGCTTTGTTCATTGCGAGTGAGCAATTCAAGCATAAACAAAAGGTACAAAAGAGAAAATATGTGTTGCAAGAATGATCAAGTATTTTTTTAGATCTCTATAACATTTGGATTTGGAACTAAAATGAACATCTCATGTGTTTGGCTTAAGTGTTTTTACATTCTTTCATAGATTCACACTTCATTTGGTGCTCTGAAATTAGATCTAGATTTACTTTCACACATATGTACTTCACATAGTAATTAGGCCCTATGAACACTATTTGGAAGATCTTGAGAGACTAAGTTTCATCCAATTGCTTTACATGTGAAGCTGTCTTGACAATGGATCCCCTTATAGGTAGGGAAGCATATTTGTCATTATCTCACTAGTCTACTTGGATTTGTCCTCAATATCTATTAGTATTTTTTCTTTTGAGATTGGTGGTGTTTGTTGTTAGATTTTTCAAAAATTTGGAAAGGTGATTTTAAATTAGTGTATCAAAGAATCTTGTTTCCTATGTTTGGGTAAGGTGAAGAGGCTAGAGGAGTATGATATGTTCCCTTTTGTGCACATTAAAAACTTAGAACCCTTGAATTCAAACCAAATCCCCATGTGGTACAACTTTGTGTGTCTTTCTTGATTAAAGAGAGTTAACCATAGTGGACATTCCCTTTATTGGGTCAATCACGTGGACGAAACCTCAAGTGGTAATAGCTATTTTTGATGTTGTATTAGCAACCACTATATAAATGTCCTTGTAGGGATAATCCTCATGGGTGTAGTATTTTGTTGGGTTGTCAGATCTCCTTAGTATCTCTAATTGATTAAATTCTAAGAATATGTAAAAACCTTGGTGCATCGAGATTGGATTTTCCCTCTCTAGATTGCAAAAGCTACAGAATTGAACATTACTAAGAGCCTTAGTGCTGCCAATTTTTTTTTTCTATGACTATGTAAATGATTGGAAAACATTTTAAGAACATACACAATACTAGTTTTAGGGATTAGATTGATACTACAACACTATTATTGTTCATGTGCAAGGTTGCTTTGTCCCTTGCTCATCATTTGAAGACATTTGCTTGAAATCCCTAAATGTTTTCTTACATGCCTAGTTCATGATTAAAATTATATTGATACACCTAGTTGGACATTTAAAGTTAACAAAATCTGAGTTCCTAAGTCAAGACTTTATGATCAAACTACTTTTTTATCCTATTATTTCTAATCTCCCTAGGTTGATCCGGTTCAGATTAGGCTACATGCCTTATTATTAGAAGCTTGTTTGTAGCTTGGGTTATTGTGTTTTGACCTCTTGAATAAGTAATCATTGACTTCACAAGTGACATTTTTTGGAGTTGATGAGTTAAAGACCATCCTTGCTGAGAAAGATATACCTTGGATTCTTTAATATTATGCTTGGAGAGTCTTAGTAATCTCTTGTCCATCCACTTTCATCAAACTTATATTTCAATTAATTATAATTTGGGTAAACTATACTCCTAGTCCATATGTGCTAATGTATTTACTCAAAATTTTGGGCATCTCTATGGTAGTGTTGGTTTATGCTTATTGCAATATTTTATCTTATCATTTCTCTTTTGGATAAGTGAGTTTTTTTTCTATCCTAGTTTGGTACCAATGTTTCTTAAGATTATCCTATCAACTAGTACATTTTCTTTCATGTTGGTTACAAGTGCTAGTACATGTTTCTCAACATTCAAATGAACTAAAATGGTATAAAATTTCATAAAATGACTCTTGGTATTCTTTCTTCTTCATCTTCCATGTCTTTCTAGTCTCCCATTTCTATTCTTCCTCTTCTTCATGTCTTCTTGATTCTTTTCCTCCTTTTATCATATAGTCTACCTTCTTCTATTCATCCATTCTCTTCTTCCATGATTGATTCCTCTTCTTCTAGAACTGTGGATCTTGAATATCTTGTTAGGGACCCTTGTTTGAGCACAAATGAACTCAACCTCCTTATTGAATTTAAAAAGTGTTGTTACTCCAATAGATATATGGATACTAACTTTGTAACAAAAATGATGGAAAAAGGGAAGAAATCAGACATTCTTGCTAGGATCATACGCAAGATCATATCACGATATCCTTCTTCCAAATATTCTTTATCTTCCAAGTCTCACCATGATTCTTCTAGATAACATTCACATTTCTCATCTTCTAATTCTTATCATGATTCTTCTAAATATCCTTCACATTCCTTATCTTCCAAGTCTTATCATGATTCTTCTAAATATCATTCACATTCTTCATCTTCCAAGTGTTATCATGATTCTTCTAAATATCATTCACATTCTTCATATTCCAAGTCTCACCATGATTATTCTAAATAATATTTTTGTAGGTCTTCACCTACCTCTTCTTCATGATATCATTCTTCTTCTACTTATACCAAGAGTCTTATTCCTCTTATTGAGACATACAATAATGAACAATATGAAAATTCTTGTGATATGCCTATCTATAATTCCTATAGTGAGAATGATTATGATGATGAAGACTATTATATTCCTACAAGTCCTAAAAGTCTTCCTAGTCCTATGTTTGTGCTTAAAGGGAATGAGTCATGGATAGATATTGATGATAATCCATATGACTCAAATTTTGAAAACAACATTGATAAATTTTGTGAAAAATACCTAAATGATAAATCTGCATTTTTTGAGGAAGAGAAAGCATTTTTTTGCACTAAAATAAAACATCAATGCCATAAGATATTCTCTTCTAACAATCATCATGCTGAAACTAAAGATTATACTTTTGAGTAAGATCGTGTTAATTTTGAACCTTTGTCTTCTGATGCTTCCCTTCCATCTTCTACTTCCTCCACTATCCATACATCCCCTAAAGATTTTGAGTCTCTCAACTCTTATATGAATCTTTCATCCAATAAAGATCCTAATGCTTTTCATGCAGTTCCCTATAGTTATTCTCAAAGGCTACATCTTAAAGAAACTCAAAATAACCTTCACTTAGTTGCAAATACTTTTGATAATGCTAAACCTAAAGAGCCTAAGCCTTCATGTGCTATAATGCCTACTTCATCTAGTCTTTCACCATCTATTCCAAAGTCTTCCATACAATTCCAACATGCTTCCTTCTCCTTAGGAGTGGCTTCATGTCAAGAGGACTCTAAAAATGATAAAGAAAAAAATATAAAGAAAGATCAAGATCAAGAACCCTCCATGTCATCCAATTATTTTCATGATGTCTTTGGTCCATTTCATGGTCATTTTTATCCTCTGTGCCCTTCCTCATTCATTCCACTATGTCATAAGTCTTCACCTAAGTATGATCAAGCTACTACTTACACTATTGAGCTTATTGACAATCAAAATGACCTTAATACAGTTACACCTTCCAAAGATGATACTTCCATTAAGGTTATTAAAAATATTCTTGTTACTTCCAATATTGAGCCTATTGAAAATCAAGAGAAAAACTCTACACTTATGCTATCCAAAGATCCTTGTCAAGATCAAATTCTTTCATCTTCTTGTTCTACCACTCCATGTTCCCTTCCACTTTCTACTCTTCCTAAGTCTTCTCAAGCTTCAAGTACTCCTATCAAAGAAGTTGCTCCTATTAAAGATGTTCATGATCCTATTGAAAATCCTAATGCTCACTCTAAAGATGTTGATGTCCTTGATTGTCATATAGATTTTGATGAACTTATTGATTACCCTTTTGCATCTTCCACATCCATCCTTGGACCTCCCCCACCAATACTAAATGTTTCACATCTTCCTTTCATATTTGGTCCTTATGTCCCTTCACTTTCCTATCACAACTCTCCTAATTCATCATCCATCATGGGTCCTATTGTCACAAAGGTTTTCACCCTTGTCCAAAGTTTTTACCTAAGAACAACCTTGTGAAACATGGGAACAACCTCCAAGCTGTGGGACTTGAACTGTGAGGTTGAATCTTAAGAGAAGGCCAAATTCCTTTACTATCAGGATGCACCTAACTACTCTTGGAGAGGAAAAGGGAGAAGGAATGCATGAAAGAAAATCTACCTACTCTAACCTAAGGGGGTGATGCACCAAAATAAAGTGTTCAAACAAATCTCTGCCCATACATGCACTATTGAACCATCATGACACCAAAAGATATACACATCTAGACTTGCTTTAATCTAACAATCACATTTAGATGACAAACCCAAAATGAATGACACAAGGAAAGAGAGGATTCACTTATATATCATTCAAAAGCCAAAAGAGATATAGTCATGCAATATTGCAAATCTCTACAATACACCAATGAGAGGCAAATATTTCTTGCTCTTTACATCAATGGCTAAATGAGATAAGGTAGAATGTCATACAATTCAAAGGAAAAGGGAATTTATGGTGAAATTGCAAAGCAATATCAGAGAAGCTGTCATGTCCCCTTTTCAAATAATTAAAAAATAATACTCTTTGCTAAGACAGGCAGGCCCAAGAAAGTGAAGTTTCGGAAAAAGGGAGTTAATCTTTGGAAACCGTTGGACTAATAAATGATAATTATTATTAAAATATGTTTCATTAACCTCTCTTGGACGTGAGTTACAGTTATGCCCTTTTTAAAGAGGTTTGGAGGCATTTTGGGGGGGATTCCAGACTTGATTTTCACTCATTCTTTGTTATTCTTCAGAGGCTGCCAAACCTGTGGAGAAGGAGACCCAAGAACGGGAGTTTGCAGGTTTCCAGGGAGACCCAAGAACGGGAGTTTGCAGGTTTCCAGGAAGGCTAAGGATGGGAGTTTGAAGCCATTCCATGTGCATGCTCATACAGAGTTTGCCTTTGTGCTGAACAGTGCAGATTTGTGAGTTTCCGGGTGTATTTTTGTAAGAGTTTGGTGTTTCCGGTTGAGTATTTCATATCAGTTTTGGTTGCTGCTGTATTTTATACTTTAAGCTGTTAAAATAGAGCTGAATATATATATTGGGATGTGATTAAACTTCTGAGATAGATTATTAGTGTTCTTGTGGTGTTTCCGAGCATATTTTGTGCTATTTCGGGAGCCCGATGAGCATAGTTTTGGTCCTACATTTTTGAGCTGTTGTGTAAAGGCTATACGGATCTGGAAATATCAATTTGTAGGCTGTTATGCTGCTGAAAGTTCTGTAAAAAATTTCCATTTTCAGATTTATTAATAACAGGTGAAGCTATGAAGCTTTTTGGCACTATTTTCGGCATACCCGATTTGGGGTTTCTTGAGAAATTTGGTGGATCTTTGTGATATCAGTTGTTTGATCTTAAAGATCTGATTAAAGGTTGGAAATATCATAAAAAGTCAGAAAAGGGACATTACAGTGGTATCAGAGCCATGATCTTGCCAGCCTGAGGGTTTGTAGAAGTTGCAGGTCAGTTTTGACAACTACCCAGATATTGCATTTCAGTTTTGAGAACTACCCAAATCTTGCATGTCATAATTTATGATTGCATGTTGCTTCTAATCAGCTGCATGTAAAAATTTATGGTTGCATGCTACTTCTAATCATTTTCATGTTAGTTCTTGGTGAATTTGGTGGTTGTAGAAGTTTGCATTTCAGTTTTGACAAGTACCCAGATCTTCCATGTCAGTTTGACAACTACCCAGATCTTGCATGTCATAATTTGGTGGTTGCATGTTGCTTCTAATCAGTTGCATGTCCAAATCTATGGTTTCATGCTACTTCTAATCATTTTCCTATTAGTTCTTGGTGAATTTGGCGGTTGTAGAAGTTTGCATGTCAGTTTTGACAACTACCCAGATCTTGCATGTCATAATTTGGTGGTTGCATGTTGCTTCTAATCAGTTGCATGTCCAAATCTATGGTTGCATGCTACTTCTAATCATTTGCATGTTAGTTCTTGGTGCTTGAAGAAGTTATATCCTATTGGGGTTACACTCTACTTTATCCAGAATGGACAGGTATAGTACAGAGTCTCAGAGGGAACGATCTTGGACAATTGATAGCCAGAGTCAAAATAGTAGAAAGGATGGTTATTTAGACATTCGAGATAAACTTATGAAAATAAGCCATGACATGTCTAAACAGTTGGTTGAGCACCACCGTATAAATGACATGTTATCTGACCCAGCTAAGGTGGATAAGTTGACTGGATTTCTATTTGGCAGATTTTCTCACAGGACAGATGACACAATTCCCAAGAACTTGCATGAGGAGTTTGAGAAACTAGCTGATAGCCAGGTAGTGGTCTCAGATTCTACTTTACCACAGGAGGTGGTGGGAAAGGATATTACACAAATTGATAGTAACAGTCAACTTGATACTCAAATTGAGACAATTGTTTACAGGTTGTCAAAGGGTGATGCCACAGGTATTCAGGATGGTATAGTTACAACAGGCAGTGACTACAGTGTAGTGGGTTCAGATGATGATTATGAGGATGTTGTTGTGCAGGATGGTGAGATACCCAGTAGAGATGAGCAGACATTGAGCATTCATAAATTTGCTGAGAAAGAGTACCAGGCGCAGTTAGATGCTTCATCACATGAGGTTGAGGCAGGTAGTACTTCACATGATTTATCCCGCCAGCTGAAGGTGAGTGAAGATAGTATTGTGACTTCATTACCTTATCATGACAGGTATGTGGAGTTAGTTGGTATTGGTCATATTACTCAGGTGAGGAGTTTGCTTGAGTTACCAGTTGATTCTAGTTTACGGATATGGACATGAGATTGTTATATTGGTGTTTGGGATTCAGTTGACTGGAGATCTTTAACATTTTTTGGTCGCAGTGTTTGTTTGGGTGCTATCATGGATTTGATTAGCAGATTACACGGTGTTGTCTTTTCTTGTGCCAGTATCTTGTTTGATGTTGGTATTAGTTTTTATATACTGGTGTTGGGCTTTTTTCATATATCCAGTCGACCATACTTGCTGGAATGTGTTGATGATCTTTCATATTTGGCAGTGTGTACAGATGAGTCCCAAGATCATATTGGCATCGATGACATCCAGGAGGATGTAGTGGGCAATTTTGAAGACTTAGTTTCTTTGGGTACAGAGGAGTTGGACAGCAGTGCTACAAATTTTGATACTCTGTATGTTGATATGAGCTTTAGAGTTGATTCACAGGACATGGATGGTAATACTCTAGAGACTAGTAACTTTGAGGATACTCCTTTAGACAGTGCATCAAAGGAGGTTTGTAGGAGACAGTCAAGCCAATGCCATCATGTGTCTAATCAGTTGAGAGTTAGTGACCGAGACATTGCTATCACTTGCCAACATTTTGATGCTGCTCGTCAATTATTAGCAGTTTATGGATGGGGTTCTCCTACTAGTGATGAGCAGGAAGGAAGTTATCTTTCCTTGACAGAGATCCACTCTTTATGGGAGGCTATTCAGATTTTGAGACAGAATTATATGCAGTTGGTAGCTGATAGAGATTATCTTATGGAGTGGGGTAGTACAACATATGATGCATTGCTGGCCAAGGAAGATGAGGTGAGTGAGCTTACTGAGCAGCTTGAGGTGACTTTTGAGATTCTTGAGAGTACACAGTTGGCTTTCAAGGAGTCACAGTTTCATTTGGCTAAGGTGACCATGGAGTTAGAGCGACTACAGTCTTTATCTGATTCTATACAGTCACAAGCTATGGTGTTTGGTGATTCGAGGATGTCCATGACTGAGATTGTCAGAGACAATGGAGATGGGGATGCATCCATCCTTGATACTAACATTGGCATATCAGGTTCATTCCCACTAGAGTCAGGTTTAGTTGAGTTGGGTATTGTAGCAGATTATTGTATGCCTGACAGGGTGGTGGCCTCTAGTACTGAAGGCATAGAGACTAGAGATGTATCAAAGGTCATGTGTGATGTTGGTGAGTCGACAGTTGGCATGGTTCCTGATAGTAATACTACTCCCTTGGTGATATCTTTGGAGGTAGTAGTCAGTTCCAACATGGTTGATGATCAATTGCAGTTAGTTTCATCTGGATTACAGTCTGAGCCACTGACTGAGATTGGCGCATTCTATCGGCATTACACTGTGAGGTACGCTCATCAATTTACCTTTGATGACCATGTTGATGAGATTATGATACAGAGATGTACTTTGGTTCCTAGTGCTTATCATCAATTATGGAATAGTTTGATGCCTCGAGATGAGAGTTGTGATGGGCACGACATGGCGACAGGTTTTGTAGTTGATAGCTTGATAATACATGACTTAGAGCAGGAGTTTTGGAGTGATGCTTCAGCAAGTGTTGTTATTGATTCTACTCCTTTGGCTATGACATCTCCTGACTTAGCTAGTGATCAATCACAGTGGGTTGTATCACTTGTTCATGGTGAGTTGTTGACTGAGGTTGGTTTTTTTAATCAACATTATATTGCAAGGTATGTACATCAGTTAACAATTGATCCTTATGCTGAGGAGTTGATGGCAGGAAAATTTGGTTTGGGTTCCATTTCTTGTTGTTTATCTTGTGATGGCTTTTCACCATCAGGGGTGCATGGGAGTTATGGTTATGAGAAAGTGGCCAATGATTTACAGAGTTGTGTTGATTGCAGGAGTTGTATAGTGTGTGGATTCTCCATACTTGGTATAGTTTCATTTGAGAGCATTCACCATTGTTGCAGAGTTGGATTGTACATTCCATATAGGCCAGTGGAATGCATTGATGGTATTTACTATGTTGGTAGTCCACTTTACTTGGGTTTTGATATTCTAAGAGTTTGTGTCTCATGGGTTTTTGACTGTGGTAATGGTGATTTTGGAGTTTGGTTGAGCTATAATTGCCAGTTTGATTATGGATTCCTCTTGGTCATATTGCAGAGGATCTTGCAAGAGTCTGTGTTAATTGGTAGTAGTATAGTTCATGACTACATTTGGGATCCAGGAGGATTGATTGGTTTATTGTTCAGCCATTGCTTGAGGACAAGCAATGTTTGGGAGGGGAGGACTTGTCATGTCCCCTTTTCAAATAATTAAAAAATAATACTCTTTGCTAAGACAGGCAGGCCCAAGAAAGTGAAGTTTCAGAAAAAGGGAGTTAATCTTTGGAAACCGTTGGACTAATAAATGATAATTATTATTAAAATATGTTTCATTAACCTCTCTTGGACGTGAGTTACAGTTATGCCCTTTTTAAAGAGGTTTGGAGGCATTTTGGGGGGGATTCCAGACTTGATTTTCACTCATTCTTTGTTATTCTTCAGAGGCTGCCAAACCTATGGAGAAGGAGACCCAAGAACGGGAGTTTGCAGGTTTCCAGGGAGACCCAAGAACGGGAGTTTGCAGGTTTCCAGGAAGGCTAAGGATGGGAGTTTGAAGCCATTCCATGTGCATGCTCATACAGAGTTTGCCTTTGTGCTGAACAGTGCAGATTTGTGAGTTTCCGGGTGTATTTTTGTAAGAGTTTGGTGTTTCCGGTTGAGTATTTCATATCAGTTTTGGTTGCTGCTGTATTTTATACTTTAAGCTGTTAAAATAGAGCTGAATATATATATTGGGATGTGATTAAACTTCTGAGATAGATTATTAGTGTTCTTGTGGTGTTTCCGAGCATATTTTGTGCTATTTCGGGAGCCCGATGAGCATAGTTTTGGTCCTACATTTTTGAGCTGTTGTGTAAAGGCTATACGGATCTGGAAATATCAATTTGTAGGCTGTTATGCTGCTGAAAGTTCTGTAAAAAATTTCCATTTTCAGATTTATTAATAACAGGTGAAGCTATGAAGCTTTTTGGCACTATTTTCGGCATACCCGATTTGGGGTTTCTTGAGAAATTTGGTGGATCTTTGTGATATCAGTTGTTTGATCTTAAAGATCTGATTAAAGGTTGGAAATATCATAAAAAGTCAGAAAAGGGACATTACAGAAGCTAGAGAAGAATCAAAAGTACAAAATCTACAAAAATTGCCTTTATAGCTCAGGCATTACTGAGATATTTTCTCATTGAAGTTACTCCACAACCACTATCATTAAGTCCTGATAAAGATCTGGAGAAAATTTGATATTTTGTTGAAATAGGGCCTTGATAGAAATGCTACCATTAAATCATTCTGAGCAAGTAGATGGATAAACTGAGATGGTGGAGTGTTCTCCTGCTTTTTGCTAGGTTTAGCATTCATTTGAGAGTGGTTGGAATTGATCATGAGGATCAAATCACACAACAAAACTCAATCCCCTTCATTTCTAGCTCATGAATTAGCAAAGTCAGTGAGTCAACCAAACTCTACCACCAAGATGAGCCATGTGGGCCAATAGTCTTTCAATTTTCTACCACCCCACAAAGTCTCCACATGGTTGACTAATGAACTAAACCACCTTGCAACTCTAATTGCAATGGTCTCATAATTTTTAGACCTCACTGCTAATTCCCTAGCCGTAATGTATCTTCTTGAGCTCACAAGGACACATGTCCTTTAGGCACTTCCCCACATTGCTTAATTACCTCGCATCTCCATACTGCAGGAAAGTGTTAATCATTGATCTCTGTAAGATCAATGGTCATGAAGATCCTCATCACATTGTACCTACCCCACTAAAATTTATGGGCCCACAAACCACTTAGCACAACTTGGCATCCAACTCAATGACCTAGCACCACCTTGGTATCACCCTATGGTACATGGAACAAACTTGACCCCACAAGGACACGCAAAAGCAAGACACTTGCCTGCATTCCTTAATATCCTTACAACTTCATATTGGAGGCAAGCACCAGCCCTTGATCCTGGGAGATTTAACAGTGTTCATAACACGTGCCCTCTGAACCTACATGAATATACTCTATGACATCACTAGGACATGTGTCACCAGGGCACTTGCCCGCATTGTCAAAAAGTCTGACAAAAGATAAAATGTGGGAAAGCAAGCACCAATCAAACTGCCACCTCTCCAATAGCTTGCCAACCTTGCAGCCCACAAGAAGAAGATGGACCCACCTATCATGCATCATGAAAGGGCTTCCCTGCATTGTTTAAAGGTAGTGCATCTTGAGAATGTAGGAAAGCACCCACCATAGATCATGAAAGATTTGACAGTGCAGAAAGTGCAAGCTAGTGGAAACATTAAAGTGCACAGTCACTTAGAAATAAGGAAATACATAAGGTTTAATCATTTTATTTTTCCTATATTTCTAGGGCACTTAAATAATATAAAAGTGGGGAGAGACTGTTGGGTGGGTTCAAGTATTTGAATTCAAAGTTTTGGTGGGAGGAAAAAATAGGTAACATTTTAGGTGACTCAGGGGGGATGCAAGCCAACTATGCGTATGACCAATGACCTTATGCATCCATTGGGCCAATGAGTTGTAAAAAATGTAGATCTTGTGCATTATGTAACCCTAACCCTACCTCTATGAAAACAAAACCCTGGAAAACCTGCCCGCTACAACCTCAGCAAAACACATGTGCTCGTGCACTTCTTGGAAATCTGGAAAACAATAGGAAGAAAACTAAGCTACCTATGTACATGAAACCTCAACCCCTATTAGAAACTTGGTTTGAGATAGATCCCATTGACTAGGATAGGCAAAATTTTACCACCAGGCCTGCTTAATTGAAAAGCATTGGCCTGCTTGCAACTAACAATTACATAGGGGCCACTCCATAATGCATCAAATTTTGAGTGTCTTCCTAGTTTTTCCCTATCCGTATCCCATTTCAAAACCAAATGACCCTCTGAATATTTTGACCCTAGCCTTCTACCTACTATTGAAGTGTTTCTAGGGTCTACATGGCTTGACTTCTTTTCTCTTCCAGCTCCATCAACTCTGCCATTCTCACTATCATGACATCATCTTCAATTAGCTCTAGCTGATGAGCTAGTTCTAGGGATGAGAATTCTAACAAAATTAGAAGCCTTGCTTCTTTTCCATATACCAACATAAATGGTGAATTTCCTATTGACCTCTTAGGTGTTATTCTATCAGCCCACAATGTAGTCCTCAACTTTTGATGCCAACACCTCTGGTTATCCTCTATAGTTCTTTTCATAATCCAAATCAATTTTTTGTTAGATGACTCAGCCAAACCATTTCCTTAAGGATAGTAGTTTGAGGATGTGCTCAAGTAGATGTTATGGTCAACTGCCCATGCACAAATCTAAGCTCCTACAAAAGATTTTACATTATCTAAAATAAATGTTGAAGGGGCACCAAACCTAGTCACAATTTCATCAAGGAACTCAACAACTGAAGATTCTATGGCATCCTTCAATGCAACTTCCTTTGTCCATCTAGTGAAGTAATCTGTAGCAGCTAAAATCCATTTGTGACCCGAACTGGAAGAAGGATTGATAGGGCCTATGAAATCCAATCCCCATTGAGCAAAAGGCTGGTCCACCTGAATGGGATGAAGAGGAAGAGTTGAAAGCTTTTTCTTACTAGAAAACAAGGCACATTTTTCACACTTCCTCACTTACCTATGACAATCATAGAATAGGGATGGTCAGTAGTAACCAGCCCTCATGATCTTCATTGTAAATATCCTTGCTAAGAAGTGACCACCATTAGGACCATCATGAAGCTCTTTGATCATTCTTTCATCTTGGTCTATGTCAATGCATCTTAATAGGGCTCCATTAAAATATTTCTTGAAAAGGATACCATCAACTATGACATAAGGAATTGACTATAATCTATACTGTCTCCTTTTAGTTTTATCTAATCCTTGAGGATATCCATTACCTAATAAGAAATTCTTCATATCATCCATCCAATTCCTTGGATCATCATTTCTTGTCTCTTGTTGTTCTGTTAGTATCATAGAGACTTCCTCATCTGGTTCTTGATATGATATCATCTTTTTACACAACTCTTTCCCTCTTACCATCTTGGTGATCTAGATGTCAATATCATATTCCATTACTTTAGTAATCCAACCAGCTCTCTTCTCACTAATATCTTTGCTCAAAAGGAAATCCTTCACACTCGCATGGTGTACTAATAGATGAATTTTATTATGAGACAGGAGGTGTCTAAATTTCTTTAAAGCTCTGATGACTGCAAGGGCTTGCTTTTCTACATAGTTGTATTTGTCTTCATACACTTTAAGCCCTTCACTAAAGAAGGCTATGGGTTGCTCTTCATCTTTATCATTTGTTTGAGTCAAGACAGTAGAAATGCTTGACTCACCACCAAGGGTATAGAGGATGAAATCCTTTTCAAAATTTGGATTAATAAGAGTAGGGGCTGAGGCTGTGGCTACCTTGATCTCTTCAAAACTTTCCTTCCCTTCCTTGGTCCATGCAAAGACCATACTTTTCTTGAGCATAGCCATAAGGGTTTTTTCCATGGTAGAAAGAATAGGGATAAATCTTCTCAAAAGAATTATCCTTCCAAGGAAACTTTGCAACCCTTTCTTATGTTTAGGAAGAGGGAGAGCAAGTATTGCTTTTGTTCTTTCTAGATCAATGATTAAACCATCCTCAGATACAATGTGTCCTAATAATTTTCCTTGATTGGTAGCAAAGACACACTTGCTTGTGTTTAGGGATACCCCAAACTCTCTACACCTTAAGATCACATGTCTTAAATGATCTAAATGATCTTCTACATTCTTTGAATATACTATGATATCATCCAGGAAAACTAATACAAACTTTCCAATCACATTTTTGAAGACCATCTCCATTTCCTTCTAAAATGTAGCACCTGCATTGGTTAGCTCAAATGGCATCTTACAATTAGCATAGGTACCCCATTTGGTAGTAAATGCAGTCTTGTACCTATCAGACTCTTTGACCAACACTTGATTGTAGCCAAAAAATCTATCAAGAAATGAAAACCTCTTTGATACACTGACATTGGACAAAATCTACTCCGTGGAAGGGAGGGGATGGTGATCTTTAAGGGAAGCTTGGTTAAGGTCCCTAAAGTCCACACATAATTTAATTTCTCCATTCCTCTTCCTAACAGGGACAAGTTTTTCTACCCATGATGAGTGCTTGATGGGGAGAATTATATTGGCCTCAATCAATTTAGATAGCTCCTTTCTCATTAAGATTTCAATTTTGGGATTCACTGGCCTCTATTTTTGTCTTACTGGTTTGACATTGTCAATTAAATCTATGGTATGCTGAAACAACCTTGGGTCAAAACTCCTTAAATCATCATATGTCCAAGAAAATACATCATTAAATTCTTGACATAGATGAATAAAACTTTCTTGCTAAATCTCAGAAAATACCTTCCCCATATTTAAGGATTTTCCCTTAACAACCATGACTGGGGTGTGATGATCATCATCACCAGTTAGGTTCATGACTCTACCTCTTGCTTGGTCATCAGGATTGAAAACACTCTCTAAGGTAATGAGACCCTTAAGAAATTTTTTGGAACTGAGATTAATGATTTGATCACCATATTGATCCTGTAGTCTAAACTAGTTTCTATCTTAAAAAATTTCTTCATTCTGCAAGAAGCTTACAATTTGTTCATCAGATTCAAACACTTGCCAATAAATGTTGTTGTCAGGCATGGCAGGCCTTACTACCATTTTGATTTTTTGCTTCTTCTTCTCCTCAAGATTCCCTGGCACATCATAAGATGCACCTATTGCTGCAAGTCTATCAACATATCTATTTTCTTTTCTAAGGATGCTTTGAATATTAAATACATTGAAACCCTCAAGAAAATCCCATACCCTATGTTTATAAGACTTGATCACATTGTTATTGGTGATCTTATGTTTTCTTAGTTGATTAACCACCAACTCACTATCTGCATATACACTTAAAGCTTGAATTCTTCTTTTCTGAGCACGTAGGAGACCCTGAATCAAGGATTCATACTTGGCAACATTATTAGTGCAACTGAACTAGAGCCTAAATGAGAAGTAGTACCTTACTTGTGTAGGAGAAATCAACATCACACTAGCCCCTGATCCATTCTTATTCCTTGATCTGTCAAAGTACATACTCCATATCCCACTCACATCTTCTTTAGTCTCCACAAGATTGTGAACTAGAGCATCCTTCTCTAATATACAATATGTACTGAGACCTATCTCAAGGGTTTCTAACATAGGATCAAATTGATATGCATTAGTCCATTCATCTAAGAGAAAATTAGGTATCTCTGCTATTGAAGTAGTAGGCTCATTCATCATGTCATTCTCATCCATTTCTAGGATAGTACAATTCATGTTGACGAGATTAGGGGTGTAGGGTTCATATGATGGAGGCCTGGAGGCTCTTCTCTGATTGAAGCTTTTGTCCCATATCTTGTTCTAAAATACATATATGACCAATAAGAAGATATGTAACCACCTATTTGGGCAGTGAAGTCTCTTGATACACAGATGGAAAAATGTGGCTTGACTTCAACAATGGATATATCTTGAGTTATAGTACAACTAGGGCATGCATGTAGGGCCATCTCCACATTCCTAAGGATCCCTACAGTCTTGATAGTACTACCATCCAATTTTAATACATATCTAACAATGGGCTCATATTTCATTTCCAAAGCATTAGCAACACACCTAGGAATCACTGAACTACTAGCCCCCGAATCAATCATGCAATTGTGGACTAGTTTACCCCCTATAATTAGAGAAACATAAAATGGAGTGGGTTTAACCTTTTTACTTGTTTCTTCCTCCCTTGATGGTTGTAGTAGACTTTTGGCACTTTCCATGCTGGGTGGTTGATCCTTTGGTTCAATACTTTCCAATTCTTGTTGCAGCATCCTCTTTTGCATGGGTATAGTAGCAACAATGTCCCACATGGAAATATTCACATTTTTTCTATCACATTGAATGGTGTAGTAGGTACTTTGGTAGAAGTCTTGAGAGCTGCATTTGTAGGAGGTTGAGATGGAACAACCTAAGGATCACTTACATCATTTATGCCATTATTTCGCCTTTGCTTCTGAAAGGTATTTGATTGATCATTTACTACTTGTTCATGAGGTATTGCATTTGAAGTTGAGGCCTAATTGTGAGGAGGAGGGGTAGCATCTTCAATAGCTCTTATTTTGCTCCTAGTGTTGTGAGCAATGGAATCTTGGTTTACATTACAATGTTCCTCCACTTGATGATTCATAAAGGAGTAATCACCTTCTCCTCTCATATATGAAGCATCTTTAAATTAGTCCTCCTTGTATGATTGTCCTACTGCAGGCTCTTAGATGGTCAAAGCCAAATAAGATTCAGCCTTTTGACACATGCAATGGGCATAAGAGTAGTTACAGGAGGGACAAAAATCCTGATCTTGGGCCATGTTGTTTTGAGGAACTGTGGCCCTACTTTGGTTTAAATTTGAGGTTGAAGCATGGTTATTTTGCCTACTTTGATCAAAAGAATTGTTTCCATAATTATGATTTGGAGGCCTACCACTATTCAAAGTTTGATGTTGCAATTGATGAGCCTTACTACCTTGAGCTTGCTATCTCTCTAAAGTCACCACCTTGTTGCTCACTTTCTACATCACAGAGAAGCTGACCTCTAGCTTCTTCTCTTGGCCTTGCAATCTTTTATCTATGTTCAGCATCATAGATTGCATCATCTCCTTGATTTCATTTGTTCCATTTGAATATGTGGAAGGTTGAGGGACTAGAGCAAGGGATTGTGATCTAGAAGCTATGGGAAGAGGAGCCATTGCTAGTTGGTGATTTGGAACATCAAGAACAAAATGCATAGGAGGCCTTGGAGCTAGCTTACCTCCTTGTATTAGGATGTTTTCAGACTTTATTGCTATGTCATAAGCATTAGGCAAGGTATCTCTTCCCATAGTTTGGATTGTAGTGGCAACGTCACTATTAAAAGCTCTAAGGTAATGCAAGAAGGCATTACTAGGGGTAGGGTTTATTGAAGTAGGTATTCTATCCCATGTCTTTTAAAATGTATAGTTGAAATCAATCATACATTCATGGGGAGCTCTTTTTATAGTAGTCAACTATTCTAAAAGTGATAAATAGTCACTTTTGTCCTCAAAGTGTTTGCACAGTCCTACTCCTAATCCATCCCAATATATTATAGAACCATGAGCCAAACCTCTATACCATTGTAGTGCTTTTCCTTTCAAGGATGATGCTAGAAGCCTAATTGCAACATCATCTTTTGTAATACCATGGACTAAATGTTTCACATCTTCCTTCCATCTTTGGTCCTTATGTCCCTTCACTTTCCTATCACAACTTTCCTAATTCATCATCCATCTTGGGTCTTGTTGTCACAAAGGTTTGCACCCTTGTCCAAAGTTTTTACCTAAGGACAACCTTCTGAAACATGGAAACAACCTCCAAGCTATAGGACTTGAACTGTGAGGTTGAGTCTTCGAAGAAGGCCAGCTTCCTTTACTATTAGGGTGCACCTAACTACTCTCTGAGAGGAAAAGGGAGAAGGAATGCATGAAAGAAAATCTACCTATTCTAACCTAAAGGGGTGATGCACCAAAATAGAGTGTTCAAACCAATCTCTGCCCATAAATGCACTATTGAACCATCATGACACCAAAAGATATACACATCCAGACTTGCTTTAATCTAACAATCACATGAAGATCAAAAAACCCAAATGAATGACACAAAGAAAGAGAGGATTCACTTATATACCATTCATAGGCCAAAAGAGATAGAGTCATGCAAGATTGTAGATCTATACAATACACCAATGAGAGGAAAATAGTTCTTGCACTTAACATCAATGGCTGAAGGAGATAAGGTAAAATGTCATATAGTTCAGAGGCAAAGGGAATTTATAGTAAAATTGTAGAGCAATATCAAAGAAATCAGAGAAGAGTCGACAATACAAAATCTACAAAATTTGCCTTTATAGCTCAAGCATAACTGAGATATTTCCTCACTAAAGTTACTCCACAACCATTGCGATTAAGTCCTAATAAAGATCTAGAGAAAATCTAATATTTTGTTGAAACAGGCCCCTGACAAAAATGGCACCATTAAACCATTATGACCAAGTAGATGGATAAATTGAGATGGTCGAGTGTTTTCTTGCTATTTTTTGGGTTCAACATTCATTCGAGAGTGGTTGGAATTGATCATGAGGATCAAATCGCACAAAAAAAACTTGATCCCCTCCATTTCTAGCTTGTAAATTAGCAAAGTCAGCAAGTCAACTGAACTCTGCCACTAGGATGAGCCAGGTGGGTCAATAGTCTTTCAATTTTCTACCACCCCATAAAGTCTCCACACAATTGACTAACTAACTGAACCACCTTGCAACTCTGACCATGACGATCTCATAACTGTCAGCCCTCTCTGTCAACGCCCTAGCCATAATGTATCTCCCTAGGCTGGCAAGGACACGTGTTCTTCAGGCACTTCCCTACATTGCCTAATTACCTCACATTTCCATATTGTAGGAAAGTGCCAATCGTTGATCTTTGTAAGATCAATGATCGTGAAGATCCTCATTACACTGCACCTATCCCACTAAATTTTTTGGACCCACGAACCACTTAGCAGAACTTGGCATCCAACTTAGTGACCTAGCACCACCTTGGTATCATCCTATGACATATGTAACAAACCTAACCCCACAAGGACACGCGGTAGCAAGGCGCTTGCCTGTATTCCTTAATATCCTTGCAACTTCATATTGTGGGCAAGTGCCAGCCCTTGATCCTAGGAGATCTGACAGTTTTCATAACACGTGCCCTCTAAACCTACATGAATATCCTCTGTGATTTCATTACGACATGTGTCACCAGGGTGCTTACCCACATTGTTAGAAAATTTGACAAAAATGCAGGAAAGCAGGCACCAATCAAACTGCCAGCTCACCAGTAGCTTGCCAACCTTGCGGCCCACAAGAAGAAGATGGACCCACCTACCATGCATCGTGAAGGGGCTTCCCCACATTGTTTAAAGGTAGTGCATCTTGAGAATGTGGAAAAGTTCCCATCGTAGATCACAAAAGATATGATGGCGTAGAAAGTGCAGGCTAGCGAAAACATTAAAGTGCACAGTCACTTAGAAATAAGGAAATACATAAGGTTTAATCATTTTATTTTTGTTGTATTTCTAGGGCACTTAAATACTATAAAAGTGGGGAGAGACCATTGGGTGGGTTCAAGTATTTGAATTCAAATTTTTGGCAAAAGGCGAAAATAGGTAACAGGTCCTTATGTTCCTCCCTCTCCTATGTTTCCTCAAGATTAATGTAGATGCATATCCTTGATTCCTTTTCATCCACCCACTTACCTAAACTAGTCATATCATCTTTCTTTTTCCACAAGTCCCAAGTCTTTTGGAAGTAACCTGAATGTTCAATACAAGAAAAAGAAGCAATTCAAGAACCCATATAAAAAAAGAGATAGCCATGCCTCCTCTAATTGACATGGGGGGCATAAAGTAAAAAGATATATCTAAGAAAAAAATTATAAGACAAGTATGGGTTCCTTAATCCATCACTGAAGATATTATCTCTAAATCATCAAAAAGAAATGAAAAGAGGCCTACAACTATATGGACTCCAAACTCTCTCTTAAGAGAGTCTAATGTTTAACAATAATTGAAGTTGACATTCAAGCTTCTAAAGAATTCCACTACATGTTCTTCCAAAAGCATTCTTCCATTCCGTGTGCATAAACTTCAACCTTTTCTATACACTCAACCTATTCCTTCACATATTCATTTATTTACATTTTCTCCATCCTCTCACTGCCCTTCAAGGTGTGTGTTGACATTCATCTTGCTTTCATTTCCATTTTCCAATCTCAGTCACTTTGCATAAAGCTATATCCTCCATTTTTGTCTTCCATCTTCCTTTCCCTATCAACATCTTTGAGCATATCATTTCAACTCCTTTCCATGTCATGGTTTAAACTCTCAAGGCACCTTGGTAGCAAAAGTAAAGAGAAATAAATTCATCCTATGGTCAAAACCACTCCCTTGTAGCACCTTGGATATGTACCATGATGAAAACCTAACAATTAGGCCTCATGCATAGTTCTTTTACATCTTTCATCCATTATGTCTTCTCTCTTTGATCTTGACAATGTTGCCCTATACACAAAAATTTGGCTATCTTGTAAATTATCTTATGATGATCTTTTTTTCATTACTTTCATGTTTATCCTTCACATATATTTTCCTCCATTCATTCTAGTCTTTTTCTATCCTTTTCTCATTTACCCCTTTGTTCTTGATCTAATAAAAAAGAGTAAAATACAATTATATGATGCCTCTTGACATGTCTCCTCCTTTGGATTGCATCTTTCCCACTTTTTCATTGTGCTTTCATGAATTATCCTATGTTGGCCTTTCCTTTCTTGTCCAAATGTGCTTTGCATGATGATTTTTCCCTAGCTTGGGTATTGTTGAGAAGTTTTCCCTTGAGGATTTCTTCCCTTTATTCTCCTTCATTCTCTTGTCTTTCATTTCTTCCACTAGCTTGCTAATCACTCTTGTCCTCCATCTTGCTAGACATTGGGACTAAACGGTGTGATCTTGCTTGAGAGTTTGGTCCTTTTTTTTGTCTGGGGGAATTGTATATATTTATTGATCCTTAAAAATACCAAAAAAAATTATATATTGTGAAAATTCTAAAAATTGGAAAATGTCAAAAAAAAAATGATCATCTTAGTGAAAACCTAACAACATGTGCTTTGATGTATCTCCAAAAAAAATTATATATTCCAAAAGTACAAAAAATATCAAAAAATTCAAAGCTTCAAAAAAAATAGAAAAAGTGCCTTGGTGAAAACTTGGAAATAGGCATCCTGATAGGGAAAAAAAAAAAAAAAAAAAAGTTATAAAAAGTCCTAAAAAAAAATCCAAGTTGTGAAATCTTGGAAATGGGCACTACTTGAGGCCTTTGCACCCCTATTTCTTAGAGTGCATCCTCGACACTTAACCTTTCTTCTTCATGCCTTTTCCTTGTTGCCTTGGTTTGGAATTGATCTTTGTCTAGGGGGTATAATTGTGTTAGTTTTAGTCTCTTGGATGTATTATTCTTTAGGACACCTCACAAATAGTGTTTTTCAACACCACTCCAATTGTATTTTTCAATACAACCCCTGACAGATAATGTTTTTCAACACTTATTTGTTTGGTCTTACCTACTTTTGTCATGTAATCTTACCTGTTTGCAAGCATTCGATCCTTATCCTTGAAACTCAATATCAATTAAAATACTTAAATTTTTAAACAAAAAAACTTAATGTTTGAGTTATTTCACGATCTTTTTTGTGTGTGGTGATTGTTATTGATTTTTGTTGAGTTTCATTGTTCCTAAGTCTCTCTGAGATGCATAGCTAGAGGCCTTGGGGCATGAGGCATATGTTTTATTTGCTACATTAAATTGGGTAAGCTAGCATCAAAGTAATCTTAACCTTTATGTCTTTGATTCTTATGTTAGAATCTTTCCACATTCCAATCCAATATAAATCACATTCATATCTTCCTATTTGTGCTTGTGACTTGTGATGATTGTCTGATTTTTTGATGTTCGTTAGTAACGGCCCAATGATGAAAATAAGTTCTTTAACATTCTATAATGAATGATGAACACAAAATCCTATGTTATATTTGTTCTATTTCAAGTACACATTTGCATTTTCATGTAGCTTGCATTGTTAGGCTTCATGTTAGTTTGCATTTTTAGGTTGCATTATGAGTTTGAGAGCATTCTCCCTTCATCTTTCGTGTGGAATTTTAATCAACTATGGTCATGTTTTGATCTTCATTTCCTTATCTTCTTTTGTGATCTCAATCAAAATTTCTATCTTAAATAGTTGATTGATTTTTGGGCATTCTATTTCTTATGAAAAATTTTATATTCTTCTTTTTGTTTCTTTCTATATCTTCCAAATTTCTACCTTCCATTTGTTTTCACCCCACTTATTTTCTTCTAATTCAACTTTAGGGCATAATATTTCATGCTTGATGATCTACCTTTGTCCTGAGATTCTTATATCTTTCATCTTACATCAAGAACTTTATATTTTGTTCAATTTGATCAAATTTATCAATTTGGTGTTTCTCCTCTATCTCATTTCAATTTCAATCATGAGGGGGTAGTACTTATCAAATTCCAATCCTTGATTTAGCTTTATCAATTTTATCCTTGACTTTTTTTTCAAGTCAAAATTTATTTATATTCTTTGTCCTAATGTGTTCCCGAATCAACCACACATCTGGGTTGTTTTGTGATCCTGAATCAACCTCACACTTCAATTTCTTTCTTTGACTACATGTGTTCCTGAATCGATCATACATTATTCAAAGAGGGGCAAATGTATGCACCCTAAAATGGTCACCCAAATTATGGGCCCCCATTATTCAATTTATCAATTTATCAATTTCTTGAATCGATGGTTTGCAATATTTTATTAAATCAATTCAAACCAATTTTCTTGATCAAATTTGATTATTTCATTTCTAAGGTTGATCATTTTATCCCAAGTCTTATTTAATTAAGATAAAATTTTTGTTTTAATTAAATAAAATAAATCTCCATTTAATTAAAAGAAAACTTCTCTTTTAATTAAATAATTAATCCACCTTTAATTAATTAAGAGAAAAAGCCTTCTTTTAATTTAATTAAATATTTTCTATTTAATTAAAAGAACTTGCTCCCTTTTAATTAAATAGATCCCCACTTAAAGAGGAAATAAAATAATTAAAAATTAAAAATTTCTCTACACTTAAATGCACATATTTCGAAGTGGGATTCCATTTAATTATTTTCCTATTTTCTCATTAGTGGATCTTTATTCCACATGGATCAGTCTTTCTCCACCCTTAATTAAATCTTTTTGCCTCTTAATCTTTATTATCCAATCTTCTTTATAAGGGAGAGCCCTTTCCTCATTTTACATACACACATTCTAGGCTATTGTTATCCTGCAGGTTTGGAGAGCAATTTTTGAAGAAGGATTTTGAATACTAAAGCTTGTTTTGGAGAACTTCTATCTTCTTGTCTTTTTCTCTCATGAATCCATGGCTTCCATCATTATGATCCATCCTTTCATTTTCATATTAGCTTAGATCTTTCTTTCATAGATTAGATCTTGATTTCATAGATTAGATCTTGCATTGATAGATTATATCTTGCATTGATATATTAGATCTTGTATTGTTTTGCATTGTTATCATATAGACTACCTTTCATCTCCATTTGTATAAATATTGGGTCTTTGAATCTCTAATTTTATGGTGTACTTACATGGGCACAAACTAGGTCAAAACTAAGGGCCTTCATTAGAAACCTTGGCACTCCATGAATAGAGAGCTATGAGCCACCATTCAAGACCTCATTCTTGAGCAATCTTGGATATAATGAATCATAGAAATGTGTTCACATTTTAAGAAGACAACTCCTACTTAGTAACATTCCATAACTAGTAGGGATGTCAACCAAAAGGATGGTCAATTTCATTCTTTTTGTTAGGTGTGTAGATAAGGCTACTTGGGCATCATTTAGTTGACCTGTTAGGGGAATTTGTTTTGCATCCATAGAGTAACAATGCCAAAAGGTCTTAGTTAAGGGAAAGCCTAAGGAATGAGCAACAGTAGAAGGCATGAAATTATCTGACACACTCTATTCAATTATGAAATTACTCGGTTTATGACCATTGATGTATAAGGACACATAAAAGGGATCAAGTTTTTGGCTAGGGGAAGTAGCTAGGACTAAGGATTCTTCTTCATTAAATAACACAAGGACTAGTTCTTCATTAGGAGGGGGAAATGTACTGGTACTAGGCTTATTGCTAATAGTAGCTTGATATTTTTTTGAGCCCTATTACTAGTTTCTCCTTTACAATAGTCAACTAACTGGTGAAGTAGAGGGAGGCTTGTTTCAAATAGGGACTAAGCTTGTCAAACCTTTGTTCTTCTGGCTTCTTTTTATTATGGTCATGTTTACTCCATCAAAAGTAGTAAAATAGTCACCTCCTTTTTTTGAATCTGATTCATACTCAAAATAAAATGTTCTAGAGTCATCAAGGGGAGTAGAATTATCTTTACTTTCATGATATTCTATTGTTAACTCATTACTTGTATTCACCTTCTTATATCTATTAATTTTAGGGCAAAACTCACCATCATGATATGCTCTCAAGTGGAATATGCACATGCTCTACTTCTTAGGAGTTTCCTTATTGGAAAGCTTTTATTGAGAAGGTAGTAATTGTAAGGCCTTTCCTTCATGTTTTCTTCTAGACATGTCTTGATAAGGTTGCTGAAATGAGGGAGTTGGCTTACCCATTTACCTTTTCAAGACAATCATCTCATTTGAAATTTTTTGAAGCATTCCTTCTGTATTGTCAGTAGTGCTAGTATTAGTTCCTACGGAAGTTCCACTTTGAATGTCTCTCTTCCATTTTGTGGCTACTATCAAATCCTCTTCTAATTCTACAACCAGAGTATGGGCATGTTGGAGATTTTCCACATGCACTCTTCTAATTTGAAAACTAATATCTAGAAGCATAGAACTAATGAAAAACATCTTCTAACTATCCATAATTGGTCTACTTATAGCAAGAATCTTGTTAAGTAATTTTTTGGACTTTTCAAATAAATCCCTCATGGGAATACTTGGTTCCTTTTTTATATGAGTGAGCTAAGACAACAATGTATGCTCATTTTATGTGCTTTTCTACCATGCTTCAAACCAATTTTGCATGTCATCACTAGCTATTATTCATACAATAGGAAGATGTTGGAACCAATTAACCACATTTTTTACTAGGGTTTCAACAAACATTTTCATAGCTATGTATTCATGTTGAGGAGAGACAATACTATGGACTGCAAAGAAAGTAGCAATATAGTCATCTGCAAAAACCTTCCCATCACCATTGAACTTGGGAAAATCCTTTTGGGAGGCTCTTGGTAAATCATTCTTAGTAGCAAGGCATAGAGGACCAATAGCATTACCCTAGGGTACTATCATTAATGCAAGTAGAATAAATAGGATTGGCTAGAAAGTGACAGTAGTTGGAGCTACAACTCCATGCAAGGTGAGAATTACACAATGATGGAGTTTAAGTTCAAAGAATAGGAGGGGAAGAGGAATGACTACATTTTTGGGAAGTATAATAGGGGTGGTGGAAATAGAGCCCCATAGATACCTTGAAACATGGGGTCCCTTGAGCAAGCTCTTCCTCTTCTCATGGGGTCTTCTAATATGGGAAAATCAGCTTTCCTAAGTTCTTTGAACACTGGATCAAATTGACTATGATCACAAACACTCCTAGTATACTAGGGAACTAGGATGACCTAGCTTATCCATAGATAGGTTCTTTTAGGCTTGCACAATTTTTCCTCATGTGTTAATAAACAAGACTCAAGAAAATTGTATGATTGCCAAGTTAGATTTATTTTAGTGAAGCCACAGATAGACTTACTAAGAATACTTATGCAATGAATAATAGACACAAGAAATTTTTATCTTTCTTGTACTTCAAATATTGGGGAAGATAAAAATAGAGACTCTTTTGTGTTCTAAATTAATTATCTTTTACATGTGATTTTGTAGTACAGTTGCCAAAAAATGTTGGTTAATAGTTTGTCTTTCTTGGCTTTTGCTTTATCCCCTAACTCTTAATATGCGCAATATAGTGAAATACAAATTAGTTAGCAATTGAATGAGTCAATGTAGGTGTTTTATCAAGGACCCCTGAATTGAAAGGTATAGCTCCATTGTATGAAAATATTTGCAATGAATATTGTTTTAAGTAGATCAACAATATCTAGGGGTGTGCACTTAACTAGAGAGAAGAAGAGGTATGACTGAATTACCCAATGCTTCAAGCAATCTAGGGGGATTTTAGATGATGACTCACAACCTGCATATCTATGAATGCATATGAGTCAATTATAAGCTCTTATAAAACTTAAAATGTAGTCTATTTTATATGTTAAAGGTGACATGCCAAAATGAAAATTAGCTACTAATGCACACTACATAAGAAGAGAAAGTATGATTAACTAAACAATACCAAGATTTCCTAATTTACTAAGATTTGACAACAACTATTTTCTTCCTACTCAGCACCTAATATTAAAAAAATCTCAAAATTCTCATATAGCCATGAAAATGGACATGAAACTAACTTGCATGGAACAAAGGAAATTAGAAAGTACTATGAATGATGGTGATAAGTCATATAACCACTTAAAAGGAAGAAACAAAACCCAATTTGTTTTCAATCCCACTATTTCCATTAACAACACATTTCATTCCAAAGATCGTGCAAGTGCTAAAACTAAACTAACATGGATGACAGAATCAAAATATAGATGTGGAGTCACACACAGTAGTCCTAGTTATAGGGGTTTGCCCGCATAGAAATTGTGTCGATCTTATTTGCTTCTCAAAGAGCTACATTTATAGGCCCTTTAGAACTAGCCAGTTACATTTCATGATTACCACACCGAGCATAGATGTGTTCTTAAAATAGGATTGACTAATCAGTCATCCATTACAAAGCCTTATCCTATGAGGAGAATGGAAAATATGGCCAAAATATGAGAAAAAGAGAGGAAGAGGGGTGACACTTGTCACATCTTGTAGGGAGAATGTAACACTTTTGAGAGAGCATCAACTCTTTTTTGAAGTTACAAATTTATCTTTTTAGGCCTTCATTGCATCAGTTACATTTTTTAGCTTCATGACACCTAGAATGAGGATATTGCTAGCTCTATTCAATAGACTAGAACCAACCCCCCTATAAAGAGAAAGAAAAGAAAGATATAGAAGAATTTGTAATCCCAAATATGATCTATACATGACAAGTGTCCACTTGAAATCTCATCCTGCTACTACTACAACAAATCTCTCATCTTTCCTCTTTCTATTGATATACAAGACTGATATATTTGAATCAAAATTAGGCCCTTTGCAAGCATAGTCAAACCTTGGTTGACTCTTCTTGACACGTGCTCTTCTATGATTGGTCACTTGATCCCTGTCACCTACTTTTTCATATTACACTTGGGTGTTTCACTATGTTATGGCCTCATCTCACTACTTCTAATCTCTGACATCTCTGGCTTGCAATTATACAAGATTTTGACATGTAGAGCCTCCTTTACAATCACTTGGTAGAAAATCATAACTCTAAGAAGCTTTAGATTTGACATACAATGTTATGCTTAACTGTCCATGGATGTATCTTTGAATGAATTTTCAAGTCAATTTTTATCCTTTTAATTTATAATTTTTTTGGCCCAAAATGTATTTGTGTGTGGACAAGCATCAGTATTCTGAAGACTTTCTCTAAAAAAATTATCCTTCAACATTTAGGACTGAAATATGACTATGGCCATTCGATCTTTGTTAATCAAACGGTGTGTAACACTTTTTAAGGATGTTAATGCCATAATAGATGTCACGTCAAGTATGTCATATGTCCTCTTTCTAGAGAATATGTGAATACAAGATGAATTTTGGCAAAAATTGGCCCAAAATTCATTTGGAGTCATTGATCTAAGTTGATCGAATGGTGGTCGACTTGATGCCCTATCTCATGGTTTTTTTAAACTCCCCCAATCCTATGCTTGAACTGGCAGGCATAACTTTATGACTTCCTCTTTGACTGTGTAGAACGTGTTAACATTAACTTCTCCAAAAAATTTAACCACATCATTGTGTCTTTCTTTTTTGCACTAACCATATTCTTTACATTGTGAAGGTACTAAGACTGCCCCTCTAGCCATATCGCATCACTGCTACTTAAATTTCCAATGTTTCTTTTAATGTGTGAAATCTTTAGCACATTAATTTGAAACAAGAGGGTTAAGACATGAAAAATATCCATGCATACATAAAATTAGGCTTTTTCTAGGAAGATCTCTACAACATGAAAATGCAAACCCTAATTATGTCAATTTAACCTAGATTTTCATAATGGGTTCTTCAAATTTTAACATTGGTGAAAATATAGGCCATCACCAACCAAGACTTAGTTGAAAGGATATTGAGTTTTGATCATAGGGTTGTTGGATCAAAGAGCTTCCTTGCAACTAAGGGTGTTACCTTTCTCTAGCTAGAAAATGGAAATGAAGTTGCTTTAGTAACTAAAAGGGATAGAGTATCACCTTGCTAAAATGAAAAGCTTGAAAAAAAAAGGATGGACTTAAATTTTGGCAAGATGATGTAAGAAAAATACGAACCTATTAAGCAATACACCTTAAACATTATTTGTTCTTTCCCCTTAGACAAAGACCTATATATGACTCCTTTTCCAAAAGGAGTTGAACTTCCTAAGTACGATAAGTACATGGGTACCTCTAACCCACAAGATCACATAAGGGAGTCTGGTGCTTTTTACATGCAATTCATTCATGATCAAACCTATCTCTTGCACTTGTTTCCACGTAGTCTTGGTTGGAAAATGATTGAGTGGTTCTCATGCCTACGTCTAGTGATTAATTTTATTGATAAAATCACAAGTCTATTTATTCAACAACACTCGCACAAAATTCAAAATTCATTCAACATCAAAGACCTTTGCAATCTCAAACAAAGAACTAGGGAACCATTCTTAACTTTCCTCTAGAGGTGGAGATAATTGTACATCAAATACTCTCGCAAAATACCCAAAAATGAAATCCTCAACATATTCATGGATAAGCTCTTGCCTGATTTTGAGTACAAATTACAACTTCAAGGACCCACAACCTTCAATGAGATGATTAAATGAGGTGTCTAAATATAGGAATTCATGATCAAGAAAGGTGAGTTGACTTTAAAAAAAGGACCATAAAAAAGGGTCAATTTCAAACAAAGACAAACCCAAATACACTAATAAAAACTCTAGTGTAGTGAATGATGTTATGGTTGATAATGTTACTTCTAATCTCTCTAAAACTCCCTTTGATATTATGCACATCATAAAAGTAGAGAAAACCATAGAAATGACTACCACTAAAACCTAACAAATAGGGGAATAGACCAAATGTAACTACACACCTCTTGGGGAACCTTTGGAAGTGGTTTAAAAGACACTTATTAAACATCAAATCAGTACTCTTCTTGATAATTCTCATCCATATTACCCACAACCTAGAACTAATTGGTAGAAAGAGGATGAATATTGTGAATGCCACTATAGCAAAGGACATAATATGAATTACTACATACAACTTAAACATAAGATTCAAGTCCTCATTAATGGTGGTGATGTGGTTGTAGGTAAACATAACAAGAACTATGATAACAAGGAATTTAAGGAAGCTTTCCCTCCATATGAAAACAAGGAGGCATCTAAACCTAAGAACAATTGTAAAGTCAACTACACACTAATGATGATAACATAATCAATATGGTTGAACCTATAGATTATGAATACTACAACATAATAATAATCAAAGGGAAATATATCATCATAGTAAAATCTAAAAGTCCATTTGTCCTTAGAAGATTTATGTCTTTTGAAGATGCTTAATAAAAATCTCAACTTTGTGCCAATTTTGTCATGCTATCTCTAGCAAAGATAGTGCTTCCAAGTCCTACATATTCTACATATGATATAGAAACAACTAAAGATAAACTTATTATAGACACTACCAAAAAGAATACAAATTTGGCTACTTCATATAGAAATGAAAAATATATCATCATGGATCAATTACAACAAACCAACACACAAATCACAATCTTTAAACTCCTAAAAATTTTGCCTACTCATGGGGAAATTCTTGACAAAGCTCTTACTCAGTCCAATGTACCTAATGATTTAGATCTTGATCAATTTCAATCCATGGTAGGTTACATAACTTCTCCACACTATCTATCTTTATCTAAGGAAGATGATCACTCTCCTAGTCATTTTCATAATTAACTGATACACATTGAAGTCATGATCCATAAAATGTATGTCTAATAGATGGAGGTGTTCATCTTAATATTTTCTCTACCAGTCTATTAACTCAACTTGGATATGATGAAGAATCTATTGATCCTCATAGGATAATTTCCATAAAATCATATGATGAAGAAGAGAGAAAATACAAAGAGCTTCTTGTACTACCTATTAGAGTAGGACCCATAGAAGGGATTCCATATGTCAAGTCCTTGATATACCACTAGCATACAATATACTACTAGGTAGACCTTGGATACATAAAATGCAAGTAATTCCCTTAACATATCACCAATGCATAAAATCCCACATCCAAAGAGAAGAGATAACTATACCTACCAATGTTAGTTATACTTTTAATTCTCTCACTCAAGTTATTGATATTCTTGTACTAACCAACTAAGAAGCTATTGAAATCTATGAAAAAAACTCAAGGACATAGGAAAATCCCTCATATTGTAAGAAACTGGCATGGGGGAATACAAGATTGAAATAGTGTTATCTTTAACATCAGTAACCCCATATCCCTACTACTATGGGAGACCTTGTGAAGTATTGAGGCCTTCCACTACATCACTTAAAACTATTCATGATGCTACGCTTATCCAGTCAACTATACTTGTCTAAGATGAGGATGAGGATAGAACGATTCCAGCTTGGATATGGTTGAGGCCTCAAACTCATGAAACACTTATGATATAATGGAAATGGTCCCCTTGGATGGAAGAAAAATGCTTTAATCATTCCAGTAGAAGATAAATTCAAAAGACTAAATGATACAATAGGTCTAGGCTTCAAGAAAAATCCATTCCACTTAGCAATCAATAAGTTTATACAAGAACTTGATAGTACACAAGAACCAGAAGAACAAACAAAATCTAAGAACCAAGAAGAAGTATCATATGGGAAGGACATTTTTCCTTACCTATTTCTGTAAAGTTTTCCACATTACTTGTTGAACCTAATGATTTTGTGCTACAAGTTAGTATTGTTGAAACTAATAGTGACTCTGATACCATGAATTTTATCACTCCTTTGACATAAGAGTAGTTGTGATAAATTCAAACTGAAAAATCTTGGGAATCATGATGAGCTTTATGAATTCCCATAATTTGAATAAGGTGAATCTAGTCAAGTTTTAATGATTGAGAAAGTTATGCAAGATCAAGATGATAGTATAGATTCCCATAAATATGAATTCAATTCCTTGTATGATGCTACTATTGATTGAGAGATAGATATGATTAAAAAAATGAGAATTAGCTCAAAGTGGTGTAAGGTTAGATGAGTTTGACTCTATTGATGTCAACTTGTCCTCTTTAAACATTGTTAGGACTCAGAGGGGATCAAACATACCTCTAGATGATATCTCTTTAGGCCTTGATTTATTGGTCTACACTTTCGATAGTTATATTGTGAATGCATTGGAACTAGTCACTTCTCTTTCACTCACCCATCTTAAGCTTATAGATTGGAATACAAATTCTACATCTAGTGAAGTACCCATGTTCCAAAATGACTATGCTCTTGCCTATTACCTAAACATTTTCAAACATGTGATGTCTTCCACTAATGAAAAAAGTATAAGCATGACTGAAGTTGACATCAAAGATATTAGTCAAAAAATCAAGAAGAAAAAGAAAAGGTGCTCTAATGGTGAAAACCATATTGTAACAGTATCAAAGCCTAAAATAGTATAAAAAAAAGACATATCTAAGGGTGAAGCCCTCTCTCAGGCACTCAAAGATGGGATATTTCATGCACTTCCAAGTCATTTCTAGGATTGATTATCAGTACTAATAGAATTGATACAATCTATAAACTTAGGAATGAAGGAAAACCTGTAGATTATACATCTAGCACAATCACTTTTAGCTAAGAAAAAGAGTCATTCATTTTCTTCTTCAAAGAAAATAAAATAAACTTTTCATGGTCAACTCTTATATGCTAGTTTTGGATCTAGATCTTATAGTACATTATCTATATATTGCACCAAGCATGAAACTTGTGAAGAAAAAACTTTAAAAATGCATCCACACATAGCAATTGACTTGATAAAAGCTAAATTAGTGAAGTTATTCAAAGAAAAATTCATCCAAGCCATTTAACATTATGCAAGTCACCAAGCATAATAATTCCATGAGAGAATGTACTAATTTTAGAGACTTGAATAAAGAATGTATGAAGGATGATTTACCATTACCAAACATTGACATAATAGTTGACATGACAGTTGGCTATGAAATGTACTCACTGATGGATGGCTTTTCTAGGTATAATCAAATAAAAATTACCCCAGAAGATCAAGATAAAATAAACTTCACATGTTCTTGGGGCACCTTCTATTTGAATGTAATCCTATATGGCTCAAAAAATGATGGTGCTACATATCAACACATTGTGAATACTATCTTTAATGGCATGATGCATAGAACTATGAAAAATGATACATTAACTAAAAGCATGCAAATAAGTAGTCACCTAAAAGACTTGGGTCCTATCCTAGATCACATGGAAAAATTTAGCCTTCGGTTTAATCCTAAGAAATGTGCAATTGGGGTTACATCAAGAAAATTTCTATGGTACATTATTTTAGCTAAAGGCATCGAGAGAGATCCTGAAAAGGTACAAGATATTATGGAAATTCCTCCACCTCATAACACCAATCAAATGAGAGGACTACAAGGAAGACTTCAGTCCATTCACCACTTTATTTTGTAGCTTGCAGATAAATCACAACTATTTACTAAGACTTTATAGAAGGTCATAATGTATGAATGGAACCAAGAATGTGATATGAACCTGACTTAGATAAGACAATACCTTTCTAACCCACCTATACTGATGCCTCCCATCCAAGGGAAGCCTCTCAACAATAGATACATCCTTGGGTGCACTACTAGCTAAAGAAGATCAAAACAAGAATGAAAGGCCAATCTACTACATTAGTCACACATTGGTATCCTATGAAATTAACTATAGTACTGTTAAAAAAGATTTCTTGGCAATTTTCTTCACCTCTCAAAAGCTTAAGAACTACATGCTTGCTCATTCTATCGAGCTGGTAGTAAAGATTGATCCACTATAATACTTGCTGAGAAAATTAATTTTGACATGAAGACTAGAAAAATGGGTTACAATATTAAGTGAATTTGATATTGAGTATATGGAAAGGAGCTCAACACCCTGTGAACGTTGAATTTCCTAATGAGTCTATATTACTACTAACTCAACAAACTTGGAAGATGTTTTTTGATGGTTCATTCACACAACAAGAATCTAATGCTTGGACATTGTTTATCGCACAAAAAAAGTACTCTCTACCTAAGTCATATGAGATCATCTTTCCTTTTACTAACAACATTTTTGAATATCAAGCTTTAATCAATGGGATGAAAAATTCCATTGAATGGAGAGTAGACAAGTTGAATATCTTTGGAGATTTACAAGTAGTAATTAATCAAGTCAATTATGTCTATCAAAAAATATATGATAAGCTACTTCCTTACAAAAGAATGGTGGATGACTTGAAGTAGTACTTTGCACATGTTACTATTCAATAGATGCCATGAGTAGAAAAAAAAGTAGTTGATGCTATGGCTATTATGGATTCCATGCTTCAAACACCAAATAATGATTTTTGAAATGAATTCTTGGTGAAAGCATCATACTACCCTTTGTATGAGTCTCTTGAATCCTAGATGATTTATTCTATCACAAGACATGACTCATCTCTTTACCATCACATTTATTCTACCTACATGGCTAGGTTTCTCTAAAAAATCTAACCCAAAATTTAAAAAAATGCTACCTTATCTATAATGTTTTATACAACATTATCATATAAAATGACTAATATACAAGGGGTTTGGATAGTACTCTTCTTAGGCATCTAGAATCTAATAAGTCTAAGTGTGCATTAGCTGATGTACATGAGGGTGTTTGTGGATCACTCTCCAATAGCCTGAATCTAGCTCATTAACTTATTAGAGCTGGTTACTATTGGTCAGAAATAGAGAAAGGCATTACTCAATACATTAAGTCTTGTAAGGAATGTCAGTTTCATGGTAATTTGATCCATGCTCCAGCTAGGGAAATGATTTCATCTATTATACTATGGCCATTCCAAGAATGGGCCTTGACTTAGTAGGTTAGATTCATCCTTCATCTTTTGATGGACACAAGTTCATCATTACTTCTACAAACTATTTTACCAAGTGGGTAGAGATAGTCCCTCTTACTAAAGAAACTTGAAAGATAATAGTCATGTTTATTCTAAATTATATCATCTATAGATGTGATATACCCTCATTAATAATCATTGATAATGGCAGAAGTTCAAAAGTAAGGATATGAAATAGATTTCTACTAAGTTCAAAACCACGTAATGTTGGTCTCTATCTACTACCCCTAGGGTAAGGGACAAGTGGAAGTATCCAATAAGGTTATCCTAAAAATCCTACACCACAAAGTCAAAACATCTAGAAGGGATTGACACCTCTAAATAAATTCAGCTCTATGGGCTTACTGTACTGGTATTAATACACCTATAAGGGCCACCCCCTTTGCTTTGATCTATGGAGTTGATGTTGTGCTTATTATTGAGGTCTAGATTCCTACTCTAAATGTTTATATGAGGGGACTCATACTAATGATTACTATATATCTCAACTACAAGAGCTAGAACTACTAGATGAGCATCAGTGGGAGGCTATCTTAAAAATCCTACTTTGCAAAGTCAGCCAATCCAAAAGGGATTGACACCTCTAAATAAATTCAGCTCTATGAGCCTACCATACTAATATCAAAATACTTATATGTTCTACCCCCTTTTCTTTGCTCTATGGAGTTGATGTTGTGCTTACTATTAAGGTTGAGATTCCTACTCTACATATTTCTATGAGGGGCTTCATTGCTAATTATTACCGCATATCTCAGCAACAAGAGCTAGAAATATTGGATGAACATTGATAGGTAGAATTTAATCATCTAAGAGCTTACCAAATGAGGATGTCTAAGAGATACAATAAAAAGGAAAGGCCATGATACTTTCAAGTGGTTGAGCTCATTCTAAGGATTCAACAACATCAAGTATATAAGGGTAAGTTTGAACCAAAATGGCTTGGTTTGTAAATTTTTGCTATCATATTTGGATCAAGTGTATACCAACTCTCTAATATTGAAGAAGAACAAATTAAGGAGCCAATCAATTCTCTTCACTTGGAAATATTCTATTGCTAATATCCTACTACAAGAACTTTGCAAATAGCTAAAAGTCTTGAAATATCATTAAAATTGCAAAAATTCCTTTAAAAATCTATTATATTGGTGAAAACCGAGCAATATGTTCCTTAATAATACCCAAAAATTTGAAAAAAGAAAAATTACAAAAAAAAAGTGAAAAGAAAAAAAATAAAATTTAAAAGTAAAAAAAGTTTCTTTGATGAAAACCTGGCAAATAGGCATCATGGTAGAAAAAATTGAATCTCTGGCAAGATGGTGAAAGCCTAGTTAAAAAATGCCTCTTTTTAAAAATGACCCATCTATCAGTGTACCTACTAGCTCTTGTACAGTTGTTCATTGCTTTCACTTTCCTACTTTGAGTGTTTTTCTTAATGTATTTCCTACTTTAGTTTTCTTCTCTTACTCATACATAGGCTCCAAATCACTATGAGATACTGCTCATAGCTATCATGGATTGAAACCAGTCATAGTCTAGTATCAACCTACCCATCTATCTAGGGGGAATATCTTATTCCATTATATATTTTCTCATGCATTAGTCACTCAATGTTCTAACTATGTTTGTCTACTATCACCCTACTACTGAAGATTTTTCTACACCTACACTCTAAATTTCAAATTGGACATCAATATACCAAAACATCAACTGAATAACAAAACTATTTTAGTTATGTTGACATTTTTTGGTGTGCTTTCCTTTTTGTTTTTCATTCCCCTTCGAGTAATTTTGAGATTTTAATCTTGACTAGAGGTGTAAGGACTTGGGGCATGATATTTTCTTTTCTTTCTTCTCCTTGTATGTTTATTAACTTCTCTATGCTATAATAAAATATTGATGCTCATCCTATAAAGTGAATGTAAGGGTCACTGTGCGTATCTCTCGTACTATTACTTAGAATAAGAAGAAAATCTTGTGTGTCTAGTGTGCTTGTTTGCAAGAAACATTCTAGTCATCTTGGCACTTATGTCTTGATGCTTATGTTCACTTGCCACATCAATAGGAAAGGATGTTCTAGTCATTCTGGCTTTTTGCGCCTTAATGCTTACATCTCATTCTTTTAAAACTTTGACTAACATCATATTCGTATTTTCATGATATTGATATTAGTGAGGGTTGCATGACATCTAATAGCCTTACCAAAAATGCTTAGTGCTTAAACTATATTATGATGCTTTAGTGACTAAGTCTTAGGTTTGCATTTAGTTAGGTTGTACTACACATTCTAGGGATGTATATTTGACATTGGTGAGAAGCTTTCTATAAACGTCCCATCTTCATCTTGACTACACAAGTGATTGATCCCTCACCTTATTCATTTGAACTTACTTGGAACACTATTAGGAACACAATAAACACTTGCATGAGACATTAGTACCATATTGCATATTCATACATACATATCATCATGTGCATAAAACAAAGACTTACTAAATACACATATGCATGTCACATCATATACTTACATATCAAAAAGAAAATAAAAAATATGGAATTATTTAAACATTTCATATAAGCAAAAACTAAGATCATACATACTACAGCATCCATTGCATACATAAACATATTAAATCATATAAAGCTAAAAATCAACACATCCATCACATTTTCATAAGACGTGAAAGTACATCTCACATAGAGATACATATCATGAAAGCATCATAAAACACATGGAAATGAGTACATAAGATAACCAAAGACAAGCTCATATATATATTTATTTATTTATTTATTTATTTATTGAGAACCCAAAAAATGATGATGTTATAAATCTATACTTCTCAAACACTATGAATGTCATATCATAACATCGAATATATCAAAGAGCACATCACAGCTAAAAAGAAAAACTATGTTTGAGGCTCTAGCTAGTTCCCTCTCACTCATTTGCAAGGGGTGATGGAGGTGGTGGCACATTTGTCTAAGCTAGAGAAGGTACTCTATATGATGCCCTAACATAATCTAAATATTGTGCTATGTGCTTCTCCATGGGTACTACCACTACACATGCCACATAATAGTATGTCGCCCTCAAAAATTGATGGTGGATCTCCTCTCACACATTTAATAACTACTTTTGTAGCTCATCTATCTCATCCCTTAGGTTACCCACATCTTTATCTCTACCTTCCCTTAGACTAGAAATCTCTCTATCTTGATCTATTAATCTCACATCTCTATCAACCACTTGGATTTAGAGATCTACCACCTATCTCTGAGCCATCTGAGATCTCTCTTTGGATCTTCACAGTGTCTCCTAGGTCTATGATAGTAGATCTCTAGGGATTGGTCCATGTGTAGATTATTTTTTGCATCTCCTTATCTCCTCCACCCATCTCTACTAGAGTGTGATCCTCACCCTTTTCCTGTTGCACTAGTGGTAGCTCCACTCTCTACCATCGAGTATGGCATGTTTCCTTCTCCACCACACTCACTCCTCCTCCCAACCCCTTTCCATCAAAAACTCCTAATAAGCCACCCACTCCCTATGGTCTAGTCATTGTACCACTACTCGTTGTACCTACATCCACCCTCTTGATATGAGGGGGGATCAAAACTTTTGTTACCATCTATCTGAGCCCTTGTTGTTGAGCTAGTTGTGCCACCAGTGCTTGTTGTGGCCACACTATTGGGAGTGTTAGTACCTATGCTACCATACCTATTAGATATGTGAATTAAAGGTAGGGGTGGCTCAAAAGCCAATCTTTATACCCCAGGGTGCTCCTCACATCTGCAAACTCTAGGATATAATCCCACTTACTAGTGATCATCCCTCTCATCTCCTTTTCCATTAGAGCAAAATTTAGCCACGTATCTCATCCCTTCTTTATCTCATTGATAAAGAAGGTGTAACTAGTATACTCATCCAAGAGGTCCTATAACCTCCCAAAATGACTCCATACCTGAGAGATAGGGAATATCTCCAAGTGTTGTGGGGATCAACCTATTAATGGACATGATACTAACATATACCCCACTTGTGCCTTTCCCTCTCCCCATGCCTCTGTCTATCTCTATGGTCTCTAGATCATGGATATAATGCCCTCATCTAGTGTCCTAGCTTACCCAACACAATATGGGTAATGTCTCCATTGTATCTCATGATAGAGGTATCCTACAGAGATGCTCCTTGGCCTAAATATGTAGAATTATGACTCCAGTTGCCACAATCTTCACCCTGTCATAAACCATCTCATGGATCTCATGCTACATGTTGGCTAACATGCACTGACCCTAGCCAAATGTCACTTGTCACTAAAAAAAATATCCTCCAGTTGTCCCCCTTAACCACACTGAAACCCATGTTGGCCACTATCAGGCATTTGAAAGCAACCAATGGACCCTAAAAGTGCATATGTAAAATAATGAGTGTCATCATACCTCCACACTAACTCAAACTATGGGATAAATATCTACAAGATATCCATGTATCCAAAAATTTGATGAACAACCTCAATTCTAGGTCACCCTTGTGAATCAAACAAGACTATAGCCCCATGCACTAGAATCCAAAGGATCCTATAGATATACTTAGGGGTGACTGTCATCTCTCTAGTTGGTAAGTGAAAAATGTTTGTTTTAGTATGGAAATGCTCAACAAAAGATGTGAGGGGTTCTTTTTTCACCCATATATAAAGGAACTCGTAGAATAGATGTGACAAACCCAAAACATCAAGATATGTTATCTCTCCTTGTGATAAGTGTCTCGCTAAGCCCTGTGTGAATATATAGACCTAAATTAAACTATAAGCAACTCAACCTACATTAGAAATAAACAATGAAGCAAACATCAGTACCTGATCACCAAAACACAATAAATAAATTACAAAAAATTCAAAATAAAACTATTTACAAGTGTTAAACAAAGCGTCAAATCCATCTGAGGAATCAAAATACTGAAAATCTAATCACACACGTGTGCAAAGTCCTCTCTATTTTTGCATGAGGAAACACATAAACAAGAGTTCTAATACAGGTTCATTTGAGCTAGAATCAACCATAATATAGGTTTTCATGACCATTTGAGTAATCCATGTACTACATGTGAGTCATAAGTAAACTAAGGCATGATCATATGAGAGGTGGGTGTCACTCATACAAGCATTCCTACTGACTTGTATGATTAAAGAATTATCAATTTCATCTTGTGAAAGCTTGTACAAGCCTGAATCAAGATTCATACAAGCTTCTATGTGGATCAACTTAAAAATGTGTTAAATTTTTAAATTTACTGTGAAAATCAACAAATTTTACATCAAATAAGAAGTGTTTATCAACTTATAGGTGGTAGAGAGTTAATTGGCCAGGTGTGAAGTCTCTGAAGCTTGAATTGGTGGTCTCAAATGGAAATTTTCTCCATCATCCCTGAGCATAAACACTAAAAGTCAAATGAGAAAATGATTTGAAAGTGATCCCTTTTGACCTTTCTATAGGCTTTTGACCTAATTTTCAAAAGTGCTATGATATATATATGAAAACTTCACCATTACTTAATTTTAATGGTTTGAATCCATTTTTGGGATTGAAGTCAAAATTTGACACTCCTTAATAGTTCAAAATGCAATTAAAATTTTTGGGACCAATATGATCTATTGCTTGTGTAGTCCATTTTTATGACACCTTGCTCATACTAGTATATCATTCTATCAACAATCTCTCAAGATTTTCAACTTTTACAACAAAAACCAACTCAAGTCAATTCTAGTCAAACTTGGTCAACCATGTCCCAAATTCTCAATCAAAGTGCTTCAAATCTACTCCAAATCTATCTTTAATCTATTTAGACCTATTGTAATTTGCCACAAATCCTTAATCTAACTTTCAAATCTCCTTAGTTGATCCTCATAACTCTTCTCATGTGTCATCTTTCAATTTTTCTCCCAAGGGGGTAGGATGGATGTGTTTCTTAATCAATCGAATCTTGCTTCAAAGCCAATCTCATCAAAACTCAAAGCCCTCATCACAAGGGGAATATTTAGTTACTCATATCTCATTTTAACTAGATATCTTGCAATCTACTCACAACTATCTCAAATCTCTAGGGGCATATCAGATTACTATAACCCATATCAATCTAGTATTATCTTAAATATTGATCGGATGATGAATCTTCTATCAGTTATCTTAGCCAGCTCATGAAAGTCCTCATCATAGCTCAATGGATAGGTATATGGGCATTCTACCTAGAATCCTAAAGATTAAGCCTCATTTTGAGGATGATCTTATGACTCATAATAAGTCTTTTCATCTATTCAATGGACCAGTATCTAGGTGTTCCATCTAGACTGTAGAGGATTAAACTTTGTCTTAGAGATAATCCTAAAAGTTTATCAATAATCTTCTCATATCTCCATGGACTAGTATCTAGGTGTTCTACTTCGACTCTAGAGGATTATGCCTTGTTATGGGGATGATCCTATGAATCATGATAGTTCTTGTTCTCATTTATCATTCTTAGTTCTTGTTCTCATTCTCCATTCTCACCCCCTATTCCTATTTTTAGTTCTTGTTCTATGCTTCAAAATCATATTATTCTTTGAATCAATGTATTGCTTGCAATTTAATTCAAAAAGGGGGAAATGTAATACCCTAAAATTATTCTCCTAAACCAATTTACCTCTAAACCCCTAAATAAATCTCAAAGTCCTAAAATAACTAGGCATTTCTAGTCTTGCTGGGCACTACTTGATTTGATATAAATTGCATAAAATCAATAAATTGAAATAATCATTCAACTTTAATAATTCCCTAAATATTTAATTAAAATTGGCTAGCCCAACCTCTTCAATTAATTAATTTAACATAAAGTTCTAACACTTTTTGTTAAATTAATATACTTAATGTTGTGGTGTCTACAACACACACCTCATTCCTCACTAGGAATGGGGACCCCCTATTTTTTTCGACTCTCAGACTCACAGTTTGAGAGTCGAGAGAAGAAAATTTTATTAGGGTTAAAGTAGGAGTCATCAAAATTGATAAAATATAACACAAAAAATAAAAAATAATTGAAAAACAAAAAAACATTAGAAAATTTGATAAACAAAAAAAATTTGAAAATTTGAAAAAACACAATAAAAAAAATCACAAACACATGCACAAGCGCATGGGTGGAGTGCACATTGCGCACCTGACCTAATGTAGTGGGGGTTATAAAACCCCCCACCCAGACACTTTCACCACTCATTCTTTTCATTCTCTATCAGTGATCGCAAGAGCAAGGTAAGACTCAAAGCCTTTGGTGCCATGGCGCAATGCACAGGCACCACACCCCGCTCACAAATCTTGCGCCACAAACCATAAAACAAAGGCACCGCTCATTACAAAAAGTGTCACATGCTAAATAACCTTACGCAAACCATAGAAAGCCTTGCACACTCAAGTAGCATCATGGGACACAAAGAAAGAAGAGCATTGTGCACTCAAGTAGCATTGCAGGCCATAAAATGAAGAACATTGCGTGCTCACAGCTTCAATGTCACTCATGACTTTGGCATTGCATACCAGCCTTAGCATTGCATGCCAACTTTGGCACCACTCACAAGCTCACAGCTTTGGTATCACTCACAACTCTACCTATACGCACTAGCTTTTTGCACCATGTGTCAAGCCCCCCACCCCCCACAATCAAATTTTTAATCTAATTTAAAATAGCACAAAAATTGGTAGTCTTCAAGTTCCAAGATGTACCTTCAAAGTCAAGATTCCACGATGACCACATAGAAATTTGAGATACCAGCATAGGGCACACAAACTTAGGTGAATTCCTAAGAATTTGCTACAAGCCAACAGAGAGATCAGCTTTGGTATCTGGATTTATTCATTCTGGGTTGGTGAACATATTGTGACATCCTATGTCAATACAATCAACTAAATTAATCATGGCCCTATCATAGCATTTTGTTCCCAATGAAAGAATAGTCAAGAGTGTCACTAGAGAAGTGGTTTTGGACCTATGACCTAACAAAATTTAGAGGGTCTTCCATCTTCTGAGAGTAGACCAATTCATTAGGCTCTCATATGAAGTAGCTATGAGATGGTACAGGAAGCATCAACAAGAGGCAATTGACATCATACAATCTTCATACCTCATTGAGAAGCCTCCTCGGGGAAGGATAATAGGCAAAGTGGACATGAATCGAGGATACATGAAGGAAGACATCGAGTACTCTATTATTCTCCTGAGTAGAATCATGGGCTTACTTATAGTAGGTCACCTTAGCACCTTCATGGTCAATTTCATTGAGACCATTAGACAGGCAAAGACACCAATGAACTAGGCCACCACACTAAGTGAAAACTTGTGTGAGCAACTAAGGACGATGAAGAATAAGAAGAATTTTTACATGACTTCTTACATGGTGTACCTGCTTGCAGCAAGGGAAACAAACTATCTTGGTTTGTATAGGAAAGGCAGTATGTTGGACCCCAATGCCTGGCCATATATAGTTTACCCTCAGCTGGTGAAGAAGAAGCTCTTAGTGCAAAGTAAGGAGTATAAAATTGTGAATGATGTGTTCCTCTTTGTGATCATTAAATTCATTGAGGGAGACTATGGGAAGAGGTTATCTGATGAAGCCTAAGCACAAATCATTTCTCTTGGAGTCTACTTCATCTAGTTCAAGACGTTCACCTATCTACACATAGCTAGTGCATCCATCAATCCTAAGAAGCTCCTAAGATACCCAAGTGATAAACTGGTATTGTTAGAGATCTCCTAGTAGATTGAGTCAGCCTATGAGAAGATAACGAGGCAACAAAGACCTTGCTGAGCATGGACATTGGTCATTGGACCATATCAAGTGAAGTGAAAGTAAGACATTCTATCTTTTGAATGAGAGTGGGAGAACTATCCTATTGAAGAAAACAACTTTCCCCGACCATAATTTGATAATGTTAGGAAAGTGGAGAGTTTGGTGGGAAGAGACTTCCACCATGAGGATGTTGTTGAAGATCATTGGATAAATGCCACAAATGAATATGATGTCTGCATTAGGGACTATTTTACGATGACTTTGTATCTAGTAGAAAAGGTTCTCCAATTCAACATCCCTGATGAGATAAGGCAAAAAGATTCCAAGGAGTTACTGGACCCCCTTTTCAATGCTAACAAAATTGTTGAAAGTCCTATATTGAATGCAAAGGTTGACAAGGAAGAAGCGGATGATATTAATCATAGAGCAAGGCATGTCATCAAAATGACAAAGGATTGGATTAAGAAACCTTTTCCACTTGATCCAATTCCTGATACAGTAATCTTCCATGCACATGCTCACAAAGAAAGAGGTAGATGAAGGAAAGTAACAATTATTACTTTCACAGCTCAGTCTCCTATCAGGCTAGAGAAAGTGTACCAACTTGATCACCCAGTGGGATATTATCACCCTCGTGAAAGGAAGGGAAAGAACAAAAGAAAGAGGACCTCTCCTTAGAGGATTTAGATAGAATAGGCACTTCACCAACAATAGGAATAGATCCCACAAGGGTCTCAAGATACTAGAGCTACCCAAGTCCAGGATGAACCGAAGTTTCCTCCCATTGTGTCTAGTCAACCAGAAGAGGGAAAAATTGTGTAAGTCTCCATTCCTCTTGTGCAAGATGAAACTACTTCTCCTTCTACCTCCAAGAAACAAAAGAAAAGGATTAAGATTCAGATGAAGAAAAAGAAAATTATTAGTAGAAGGTTAGTTCCTAATCCATCTATCCCTAAAACCATTCTAGAGGGAGATGAAGAACAAGAAGAAATAGAATCAAAGGAGGAAGAGGATGAGCAAGTGCCCCTATAGGAAAGAACTTAGATAGCAAGAGCCATAGAATTACAAAGAAGAAAGAGTGCCACGAGTACCTTATTATCCACTCAAGCAGAACCTTTAGAGCTTTCTTCTTCGAAAGATGAAGTACAACAGTGGGTGGATGAGCAGAGTGAAGAGATCGATGATGTTTTCTCAATGTAAAATTTTGATTTCATGCTTGTAGGTAAAGAGTTGATTGAGGATAAGATCAAGGACACCCCTATAGGTGAATCTCTATAGGAAGACTGGACTCAAATGCCCCCAAATATACAAGGCCTTGATCTTAGTCCTCCATCTCCACCATGAGTTACAGTGGTAGAAGAGGGCTTAGTGACTCCCCCACCTCAAAGTTAAGAAGAAGAGCATGTTTAGAAGGAACCATTATCAAAGGAGAGATGGGAATAAAAGATGACCAATGAAGTGTTAGAAGGAAAAATGGTGGAATATTCTCAACCACATTCCCAAGACTATAGAAGAAAAGCCCTCCCAATAGGATACAACTCCTAGCAAGAGCAATAAAGGGAAGGAAGTAGTAGAACATACCCCTTCATCATCCAGAGATAGGTCCTTAATGAAACACATCCCTAGATGGATTCAAAAGGAAATTATGAGGAGTACTAAGCTTGAATTATGTGCTTTAGAGGAAGACATTTGTGACATTGTAGAGATCTTGAACAAACCTGAGTCTCCATCACATGAGGCAGTAACATTGGCATTTGTCAACATCATACGAAACCAAGATTTATTTGCACAAGTGGCTCTCCCTCCTGAAGGTACAAATCCAAAAGGCCTTAGTCTCAAAGATTATGAGTTAAAGGATGTTATGCTGGGAAGATCTACATGGGATTCAACCCAACAAATGATGACTGTGTGAGTTAAAGAGGTCCTCAAATACATGGAACAAGAGAAGATTGAACCCCATGCACTTGAAAGGAAAGTTGAGATCTTAAAGGGATATCTAGCTAAGTTCGTTGGTCCTCTTGATCCTGAACACCCTAAGCATACTTTGAACCCTGCACTTAGAGAAGGGGGAGATGTGCAACTTGACTCATTTTTGAAAGCTTGTCAGGAGTGGTGAGAAAGCTTTGAGGAGAAAGGTGTCTAGATTATCATAGGGAATTTGAAGTTACTACATGCTATGTAGGAGAACATGAATAAGATAGTAGCAATTTTGAAGTAGGACTTCAGTATCATGGATGAGGTATAGGCCTAGAGTAAGGATTTTCTAGACTCTACAAGCCATAAAGGGCCAAAGATACATAGTTTTGATTGATGTATATACCAGAGAAGAATTAGGCATGATTAATGATTGGATAGAGAAAATAGAAGATAGCAATAAAGTAATGTAGACATTACATGAGGAGATTCATCGGCTCAAGGACCAATCCTGAAAGAAAATTTTGGAAGGAGAAAGAAACTACAGTGATACATGCTTGGATATTTTTGAAGAGGAGGAATGAGAAAGGTTGTCATCTATAGAGATAGTAGTGGAAAATTTTAGGAAGATTTTTGTGGAGGTTGTTGATGATGAGGACATCCGACAAACCTTTAGGATAGAATAAGCCCTATTAGAGTTGGACACTAAACTCGAAGATTTTGTAGAGACTTGAATTGAGGTGGACAACTATAGATAGAAGGTCAAAGATAAATATGAGGCTTTATATCTTCTAGATGCTACTAAGTTAATTGAGATGGTAGATAAATTCAAGGGAAAACACCCAAACATAGCTTTGGGATGAAGAAGAACAAAACCCAGATGCCAGAATTTCAATTTTGACACTTAGTAAAATTTTGAGATTTTGACCCTGTCAAGGTCCATAGCTATGCAGGACCATAGGTGCACAAGTCCAAAACTTCACAATTCAGAAGTGCACCAACAGTTGACTACTAGTTTCAAAAATAGCACCTTCCATGCAATGGGAATGCATTCTAACGATAGTTTAACTTTGACACACACCTAGTGAAGGACCAACTTCTATTGTTGGCAACTCCAAATGCTCCTACTTCAACTGATGACTTCCTCCTATTTTCTCTCTCTTGTTTTCTCTATTTTTGACATGTAAAGGGCTCATGCATCCAATTAATGAATAAAATATGGATGGAGTCACTCTAAACACTAGATTAATTGTTAGTTTGTATATATTTAGTTTGTTTTAATGTTTTAAAATAATTTATTGTATGAAGATATCTCTCACTTTCAACACAAATTGAGGAGATGATTTCTTATAAATACCCCATTGTAAAATGTAAAAAGGGTCACCATTATTATCCAATAAAATTATGCTTTTGGTGCTCTCATTTGAAGTGCAGTTATTATTGCCTAAATGTGTCATATTTTTGTGAATTTTGTTCATGAGATTGTGATTGAGCCAAAGGTTTGTTGCATTGTTTTTTATTGTGTGATCTTTTAGTTCTATATTTGCTACAAATTTACGAATTTTGTTGACATATCTAGCTTGAGAAGAGATCATCAAATTGTGCCTACATAAATTTTTGTCTCGCATGAGCACACTTTTCGTGGCCTTGTGATTTGATGAAAGGTAAAATATCATATGATTGTTAAAGTTTCCCACCTACGATTGCATCAGTGGGTTCTAGGAAGCACTACTCCTATTTTCATTGGTTTCCTACCGATTTCTTTGAAAGTTTAACTCATAGTGTGTTGTTTTTTGTAGCTTATGTCTATTTAGGATTTCAATTTCAAGTTATTTCAATTTCATTATTTGCTTTGCTAACCCCTTGTTAGAATAGGAACTCATTTTAGTTGCACTATTAGAATTGCATTCATTTAAAACCCAAAAAATACAAAAAATATTTTCCTTTTGTGTATTATTTTGAGACAGAAAATAGATTTACTTCATTCTAAGATCATAATAAAACCAGCAAAGGCCTCCTCATGAACAATCACATTTATCTTCAACTGAGTAGATTTTGGTACGTTGCAAGACAAATACTAAACCTTGGAGTTGATCCCCAAAAGATTAGCTTTTCAAGAGAGGAATTACACAATGGATTCTTGCCATTGACCTCATGCAAAATGACTACCCAATAGAAGTGGAGCAAGAAGGAGGGCCCCTTTTGAATTTTGAAAAGGAAGAAAATTTGTTAAAGTTTCAGAATTTTGCACTTCTACGATAATCTAGGCTTTACAAAAGTTTAGAAAATTTCTTGAGTTTTTCATAAATTCAGGTCCACAGCTCCACAGTTTTGTAGATCCACAACTTTGTATGTGTGTAGCTACACAAAACTCTATGGTGCACAAAATTCAAAAAGGTGATAAAGTGTTCTTTTGTAGAGAGGTGCACTTTTTCTACAATTGATGCAAGCTGGAGGATATTGATCCAAAATCCCCATTTTAGTGAGCATTAAGGTCTATGCCAAGTGCACACGAGTTTCTCGAGCTTACCCACTTCCACAAACCATGTAGTGACAAGGGAACATCTCGAGTTCAACCACTTCCATTCAAAAAAATTTCATCTTCTTCAACTCCACCTCCACTCCAACCACCTGGTGGACCACCACACGTTTTAGTAGCTACTCCTCAAAAACCAATGTTAGGTCTACGAAAGCCTCCAATGGCCTTTTTTGCAAACATTGTAGATTCACTAATAAAGTTGAGAGGTGCACTCCATGACCTCCTTAAGAATCCTAAGAAGTTTTTCCCCAGATTCATCTATGGTGAGAATTGAACTGCAAAAGATCATGTCAAGATATTCAAGGAAATTTTCAATCACAAGAAAGTTGCTAATGAGGATGTGGCTCTTCATTTATTTCCCTACTCTATTGGGGAAATTTCCTTCAAATTGGTACATTAATTTGCCACCTAGATGCATTGGAGATTGGGACACATTTGAAAAATTATTCTTGGAATAATTCAAAACATTCATCAACCCAGCTGTGATACATCAACAGTTTATATCAATAAAAAAGGATCCAGCTGAGATAGTTTCCTACTTCAACCATCACTTTCATATGGCCTACCATAAGTTGGAAATGCCATACACCATACTAGTTCAAGCCGCTATTCAAATTTATCTAAATGCTATGGACCATCTTATTGCAATCTTTTTGAGAAGACTTTTTGTCAGCAAATATTGACACATTGGATAAAGTCTTTGCAGAACTGATCATGTTCACAAAGAAAGCCAATCCTAATGGAGGAGGAATGATGCTTCCAACACAAGCAGTCACTGCAATATCAACATACCCTATTGGAGCACACATGGTGCCTAGCCAGTTCATACCTACGAATCCAGTTCCATTATAGCAAGCACCTACTCCACAAAATCAATGATAACATATCCAAGGTATCAGCCTCCAAAAATAGCTTTCTTTGAATAGAAGGCTATAGTTCTCGTAGAAATAGACAATAACCTCATTTTAGAAGTTGGTCAAATCAAGAAGACTATGTCACAAATGAACAATGAATTGACACATCTTAGATTTTCACAAGGACAAAATAAAAACTTCCAAAGAAACAACATTGGCTCTTACAACAACAATTTTGGTCAGAATTACAACAAGAACTTCAATGAGAACAATAACAACAACAATGCAACAAACAATAATGGAGGAAACAACTTCAATCCTCTTGATCACAACAATGGCTTCCAAAGGTAGAACTGATAATGGAACACCTATCCAAACAATGAAGCATTCATGTTGATAACAAAAACAACAACGTTCAATATGCTAATATCAATCAGTATAATGATAGCCAAAATGTTCTTAACAATGATGGTTCTTACTATAATGGCAATTAGGAGATGAGTCAAAATTCACAAGTAAATGATAATCCTCCTCCTATACAATTAATTTATAAGCTATTGGAATCCTACGATTCTACATAGAATACACAAGTAGAACAACTAGCAAGCAAGGAATTCTCATTCTCATTTAGTCAAGAACCTGATATTCAGCATGATGAGATGTTTTCTTTTCAAAATGACAATCAAAATACCTATAATCTAAGAAATAGAAAGGAACTTTTGATGGATGGGATTCCTCTAGGTTTACAACCAACTCCACCTAATCTAAGAGCGAGTAATAATCTGACACCAGTAAGACCAATGTATGGAGGACAACTGAATCAAAATCAAGTGAATGTACCAACAATACTGAACAACCCTACTTGGTCCAATGAAAAGTACAATGCAGTGGAGGATTTGAAAAGAACTAAAGCCAATATGTCCATGTTTGACATGTTACAGAATTACCCACTACAACAAGAAGATCTTATGAAGACATTGGATCATACAAAGGTTTCCCCACAATACGAATATTGTTCCTCAAAAGACAGTATCTCAACAAGTGTTGTCGAAGCAATTCCCACTATGTGTAGTGCCTGCCCCTAGTTCGCATTTCTGTTATCATTGTCAAATTCCTTAGGCTGATATTATGCATTGATTAGTTTAGAGATACTAGATTTACAATATTATGATATTATTTCATTCTTGAATTACAAATATATCGGTTATAATTGTTTAATTGATTTCATTTCACATGACATTAATGATGTCGTAATGATTCCTAATTAGTAAATGTGGTTTCTTTTGTAACAATGTTAACATGATGTCTTTAATGATGATTATGTTGTATTCATAGTGATGCATTATTATATGTACACATTTGATGTTAGACTTGTGATTTTTACGATACTTACCCCATACTTGCATGTGTATGGTGCGAGTGTTTATTTTATCTTTCTGTCTGACGTGTTTGATGTGGTCAAGGGAGGGAGTCGTAGTCACCTGCTAGTCGGGATCTACACGATGAACCACTCCCCGCCATTGTCTGTTTAGTTTAGATATATTCTATACATGTACATGCTCATCTTTTATGCAGGATGCAGGTACCAGGCATCGACTTCCTTGAATTGCCAGGATGAGCGTGCACTATTACAAATACTCAAATGGTGAGAATGGGGAGATAATGATCAGGTCTAATCCTAGCCATAGCCTAAAATACTTGTCCTGCAAGGAGGACTCGTAACAAACTGTCTACCCTTTTTAAAACCCATGTGTATTTTGTGCGTATGTTGTTTTATGAGTCTTTGATGAATTGTTATTAATTAAGTCTAATTAATAGATTAAATTAATAATTTAATTCAATGGAAAATTATTATGATATTATGAATATTTAATTATATTTAATTAATTGAGAAATTAATTAAATATAAAGAATTAAATTGAAGATAAAAGTTTTAAGAGTAAAGTTAGAACATCATAATATTTATTTAATTTAATAATAATATATTTAGAGTTCATTTTTAAATAAATGCTAAATATTATTGTTATCTAAGTTAATAAATATTTATCAAGTTAAACGTTCAAAAAAATATTAAAATGAGAAAGATATTAAATTATGAATATGTTTTAAGTTCGCCTGAATAAGTTTAAAATATAGAAATTAATTAAAAAGATAAAAACATGTGAACTTGAATAAAGGTATTTTAATAAAGTACGCATGAGATTAAAATTATAAATTAACTTTAAAAGCAAAGTCAAAGTGGAAAATTAAATAAAGTAATTTAACAATTCACTTAAAGTGCATGAAGGATTAATAAAAGAATATCTTAATTAAAAAGAAAATTAATTGTGCATGAATGAATTAATTAAATAAGAGAGAATTAAATATTGGAGATAAAAGTTAAAGTTTAAATTTAGAACGTGATTATATTTATTTAATTTAATAATAATATATTTAGAGTGCATTTTTAAATAAATGCTAAATATTATTGTTATTTAAGTTAATAAATATTTTATCAATTAAGTTTCTAAAAATGAAATTAAAAGTGAAAAGATATTTAATTATCATAAAGATTATAGTTCGCATGATTTATGCATGAGTTGAATATAAGAAATTAATTGAAAAGATTAAACATGTGAAATTAATAAAGATATTTAATCGCATTAAGTGCACATGAGATTTATAAGTTATAAATTGATTAAAATAGAAGTTGAGTGGAAATTAAATAAACAGGTTTAATAATCCATTTAACGTGCATGAAAATATGAAAGATAAGATAAATAAAGGTTGATTTTAGAGTTAACAAGATTGATCAAGAGACCTCTCGGGTAAATGCACAATTAGTGCCCCGATTGTAGGAAGAGAACTCCTTATCAATTTGAGGGTTCATTTTTCAAGGGAGATTTTTGGACACAGATTTCAGGACACACATAGGTTTGAAGAGAAAATCAGAGGGTTTGGAAAAGAAGGGAAGTTTTTCGTAGCTTGAAGGGTTTCACTTGCAGTAGGAATCTTTATATAGCTGCCACTGTTTAGCATCAGATCCAGGTAGGATCTCGTGGTTTAATTGTATAGTAGTTTTTCGCTTTTCAAGTTTCTGTCTGCTCCGTGTCTTTTGCATGTGTTGTTTTTCTGGTATGAAAATATTTGTTCTTGATTGAGAAATTTAAACTTGGAAAGGATTTGATCGTAGATTGAAAATTAGATTGGTTCAACTTAATTTCTCCTACCAAATTTAAATGGCAATCATTTATTTAAAATTAAAAATAAATAAATAAATAAATAAAAATAAATTATATAATTGATGGGGGCATTGTTTTGGATTAAAATTTTATTAAAAATAAAATAAAATTTTAGATTATATATTTAGATGGTGATTTTGTCACAATTTAAATAAATTAAAATTTTAAAATACATATATTAAAAAAAAAAAGTGTTAATATATAAATTATGATTAAAGTTTATATAATTCTAAAAATAAAATGATGTGAGTTATTCTATGGGGGGAAAGGCAAAAAGGAAAACTTAATACAAAAATAAAATAAATATTAAAAAAATTAAATTAAACTAACTTACCCCCACTTACCTATTCAACCGGCGGCATTCACGTGTACCTGCACGGTGAAGTCGTAGGGTACTGCGATCGGGGGGGGCCAGTAAAGTGGCCGCATGGCATCTTGGCCAGTGGCTTTATTAAGCCCTACAGCAATTTAAAATCGCTTGCAGATTGTTTGGCATTTAGAAAGTTTTAAATAAAGTTTTAATCATAGTTTAAATGATATATATATTTGTTAATTAGTATTAGTATATGTTTTTATTAAATTTTAAATGTTATTTAATATGTATTAACTATTAATTAGTTTTTCATTTATAAAATGTTAATGATTTATTATTATTTATCATTTAAATTATGTTGTAATAAATTATTATTATTAATATAATTAATTGATTTAAATTATGATAATGTTTAATTTAAATCTTAATTAAATTATTATCAAAGTGATTTATAATCATGAGATTAAAATTTGATATGGATATTATTAACCTAATTAAATATAATTTAATTAGAATTAGTTAATAATGAAAGTAGTTTAACTAAGTTATAAGTTTTACTTAATTATTGTAATATTAATTTGTAATAAAATCGTAGTATTATTGACAATTTAATTATTACCTTTGGGTTGTTTTGGGAACTTAACTTGAAATCAATTATGGGTAATTGTGTGTTTCATTTGGATATAGGAACAAGATATTTTTGCAAGGGTGAACTATGGGTTTTATCTGATTAAAACATATGCTTAACTAGAAATGGAAACCTCAGATTAACTCAAAAGTATATTATCAATCAATTGAACTATGAGACTAGTTACGTGAACACAAACATTGAAAAACTAAAACTTTACTTATTGTGTCCTTTCAAATAAAACCCAAACTATGAAATTATATTGTTTTCTTGTACTATCTATGCTTTTCGATTTTGGGGTTGTTTAGATCTTGACCAGTCTAGCATGTACACCAGAGGCTTTGTCGGATTTCTTTGATACTATTTATGTGGCTAGTTGTTATGATGAGTTTTGTGATTCAAATTGAGATTATATTTATGAGGTTTATCTTGTGGAGCTTTTATGTGTTCTTGGATGAGAGAACCATCTTATTATCAGGTTGCATGTTAAAGAACTGAGTTTGATCATTATGAGTGTTGTGGTATGGGACACAACTATGTTTTTATGTGCTTAGGAGAGGTTGTCTAGGGACATGACTTGGGAGTGGCTTGCATAGGGGTCCAGGACCCAAAGTGGTCAGTACCAGGGTAACCTAATGCAAGTTATGTAATAAGTGATAATCTAGCAATTAAAATTTATGGGGGGAAACACACTAAAAAGATAAGTTAGAGATTTTTGATCTACCCATGCCTTTAGTGCTTGTATAGACTAAGGATGGGAATGAGATGAGTGCCTCGTCTTCTTGAGAGGGCTTTCTAGTTTCCATATGTGTGATGTTGAGGGTCCGGGGTTCAGAGTAACCAGTCCAGGGTAACTCAACGCTTGAGGGTTCGGGGTCTATTAAGAGATCAGTCCAGGGTAACTCAAGCAACCATGTGATGACACTCCCTAGTATGTAGCTGAGTCTCCTCTGTATATTTTGTGTATCTCTAATGGTGTACTTACTGTTGGATGTGGTGTATTTATTGTTGGATATGTTCATTATGGTTATTTACTTTCATTGATGATGATTGGTGATTCATGGTTGTTGTACTTTTGACATGTGGCTTTTGACTTGAGATGATTATCTTTCGTTGACTTTATCTTATGATCTTGGTATTTGGTTTATACTTGGTTCGTGTATGATGTTTGGTTATGTGGTGTCGGTATTGGTTTGAGTGTTCTTACTTTTGGATTATTTTATCTTCTTGAGTAGTATGTGTTACCTTTGAGATAGTTTTGGCTAGTAGGTATTCCATTCCTAGGAGTGTTTTATGTTTGATAGTCGTTTGTGGATCGTTCATTATCTTCCCTGCACGGTGGGAGTGGAAGCCTGACTAGGTAACCACGCGGTCGGGAGGTAGTGCCTTCTTACCATTTGGGTTCCCCTTCACATTGCCAGCTGTTGGATGTTCGTTGTAGAAGATGTACCTTTATCATTCTTACTTCTTATCTCAGAGACTTCTTTTTAGATGATGTATATATGTTATCATGTATTCTGATGTATTGTATCTATTTTCACATACCCTGCGACATGTGCAGTGGATGTTATTTAGTGGATGTACATTCATTGTATTAGTATACTTATGCATTTGCTTATGCGATTATGTATTTGTTATTTCTTTATGTTCATGAGACATTGTACTTAAAACTTAAACTAATTAATTTAAAATTATTAAATGTGACTCAACGTAAAGGAACTCTTGAGGAATTAAAACTGTACCTATATTTGCATATGTGTATGTTTTGTGTATGTTCATATTGCTTCCACATTAATGTTATCTTGATGTTGTTTAAACTTTTTTTTTTAAAATAGTTCAGTAAACATTATAACATGTTAGGTTTATTTCTCTTGGGTTCCCGAGCAGGGCATTACACTATGTTCGAAGACAAAGTTGAGGTACCCCCTTTTTTGCTTAGCATCACAATATATGGTAAGAATCTTCACAATTGTTTTATTGATTCTGGAGCTTCACGTAACGTAATGCCATTATCAATAGCTCAAAGGCTAGGAGTTAATCCTGAACCCTCTAATCGAGTGGTCATACAATTGGATAAAATAGAGGCAAAAGTCATTGATATGTTGAAAGATGTGCGGGTTTAGTTGACAATTGACCCTCAGATTCAAGATGTTATCAACATACATGTGTTTGATATCTCGAAAACATATGGGTTGCTTTTAAATAGAGAATGGTTTTCTATAGACATCACTCAATTGTGGTTGCCATGGAAAGGATTGAACAATCAAATCAAGATAGATGTTGAGCCCAAATTAAAAACAATGATCACATATTACAATGCCCTGAATGAGATAGCATTCTTACAATCAGATTTGGGTTCATACATGGTTCTAGCTAATTCATCTCAAGATCACAATGAAGAACTTAAGGTGCCAAACCCAAAAGTGAAAACGTGACATAGTTCATAGAAAGTATAGTGACTAATTTACAATGTTTAGGAGAGGAAGTTGATCCCAGCATCCTCCTCCTTCCAAGATTTTTTCAGTTACATAAAGTTAGTCACTCAGAATTTGAATGCTTGTCATTCCAAGAAGCAATTGCAAAGGTATTGACATGCATAATGGAAAACAAGGATAAAACACCTCAATAGATGAATTCATAGAAAGCCAAAATTTGGTGAACTCATCCAACCTTATTGAAATGATCGAAGAGGAAAGTGAAGATCTAAATGTGTCATACAGTGATACCACTTCAGATGGTGGAGGTTTGTCTTCTCCTCCTCCAGGGATGATTAAATTCCAAAGAAGAAGATGGTATGTGAAAGGTAAAGGATGGACTTCAGTAGTCATTCATCCTAAACCTAAAGTTGAAGAAATCAAAGAGCTAATAGGGGAAATTCAAGATAAATAAGAAAAATAGACACTTCCTCTATCTACAGATTATGAAGGGGACTCATAAAGTCCTACACAAGGAAAGTTACAATGGGTTCCTAAGAAACAATCATTCAAGGCTCAAGTGAAAGAGAAGTTAAGGACAAATAAGCATAAAGTTAGAAAACCCAAGGAAAATGCAATTTGGGCACTCCACTTTGATGGTTCTAGGTGCAAAATGGGAGCTGGTGTAGGTATCAAATTGATCAACCCAAAAGGTAGGTCTTTCTATGCCACATATCGATTATAGTTTAGATGTACTAATAATTTTGTAGAATACGAGGCATTAGTTTGAGGATTTCTCTTTGCACTAGAAAAAGGAGTCACAAATCTCATAATTGAAGGGGATTCTCAATTAGTCATACGACAAGTAAAATCCATATGCTCTTGCAATGATAAAAGATTACTTTCTTACAGAAAAAGGGTATGGAATATATTGGATTATTTTGAAGCTTTAAACATCAAATCCATTCCAAGAAGAAAGAACATGGTAGCATATGCTCTGGCCATCTCAGCAAGTGCTTTGCAACCAGTCAAAAGAACCAAGTTGTAAAGGTTCAGTAAAATTGGTCACTATTCCATCCATTCCTAATAATATCACCAACTTTTAGGTCTTTTAAGATGATCAACATATACTTGAGTTTATCATGTATAGTTGCCATTTTGAGGGACAAGAGATTGATGATACACCAGATGATGAGCTTAAGGATGAGGATGGGATTCTGAATTTAAAAACTAACACTATTCCAAAAGGAATGGTTGAACTAGAATGCATCTTTGATCATGATGAATCAGCACTCAATAGAATGGTAACCCAAGAAAAGGGAACCGAAGAATGTGACTCATACAATTTGGGTATTGATGAAGAACCAAGAATGGTACAGAAAGGAAAAATGTGAAATCCATAGAAAAGGGAGGACATGCTCAAATTACTCGCTGAGTATAAGGATATCATTGTTTGGAGCTATGAAGATTTAAAGACTTTTTCCTATAGAAGAATGCCCTTTGGAATTATTAATGCAAGAGCTACATTTCAACAAGCAATGGATGAAGCTTTCAAAGTATTGATTAATAGATGTATAGTCATCTACATGGATGACTTGACTATCTTCTCAAAAGATTGAAGTACTCACATTGCTGATCTAAGACAAGTATTCAATAGGTGTTACAAATACAGCATATCCATCAATCCCAAGAAATGTTCATTTGGTGTTACTAAAGGAAAGCTCCTTGGACATGTCATTTTTGAAGCCAGAATCTCCATTGATCCAGATAATGTTGAATCTATTCTAAAATTAGCACCTCTACATAGTTGAAAGGAATTGAAGTCTTTCTTCAAAAAGATAAACTTTGTGGAAAAATTCATAAGTGGATTCGTAGAGATAGCTCATCCTCTTAATGATTTACTCAAAAAGGGGGCTAAGAAAGAATGGGTTCTAGAGATAAAGAAGTCATTTGAAGATATCAAGGTTGTCATTTCTATGGCCCTAGTTTTGGTGAGTCTAGACTACAAGTTACCTTTTAAGATCTATTCCTTTACTTCTGAACATTCTTATGTAGGGATCCTAACATAGAAAAGGGAAAAGGAAGATGAAAGACCAATTTTTTTTATGAGATGTCCTTTGAAGAATGTAGAGTTGAATTATTCAAACCTTGATAAATAATCCTTTGCATTAATCAAGGCAATAAAGAAGTTCCATCATTACATACTAAGAAGTAAGGTGTATGCAATTGTACCTGATCCAGCAGTAAAAATGCTCTTGATGTAAAATGAACTCAATGAAAGGAGAGGAAAGTGGATGGACATACTCCAAGAATTCAATCTATGAGATTAGTTGGAGGTCAAGGGTTGTCAAAAATGATAGTTGATAATCAAGATGGAAATGAAAAGCAATTCAAGTTTGATGATGAAACAGATAAGGATGATCAAAACAAGATGGTTGTATCACAAGTTGACATTAATTAAGGAGTGGTGATAGATGTTTGGTATCAAGACATTGTTTATTATCTCCTACAAGACCAACGCCCAAAGTAGATGAACAATTCACAATGCAAGGGACTTAAAATGAAGTGTGAATCTTACATGTTGCATGACAACAAGTTGTACAAGAGAAACTATGAACGGATTTATCTAAAGTGTTTAGGCCATGAGGAAGAAAAAGAAATCTTGGAAAACTTTCATGATAAGTATGGTACAGGACATTGTTTGACAGAAGTAATGGCTCATGATTCTAAGATTGGGTTATTTTTGGCCCTCTATATTCAAAGACACTTTCAAGCATGTATGCTCTTGCCATATCTGTCAAACTAGTGCCAATAGAGAAAGGAATCTAGCAATGCCCTTATAGCCTATGTATGAGATATGCCCCTTCGCAAAGTGGGGGTTAGATTTCATTGGTCTGATCAACCCACCATCATTAGCTAGGCATGCATTTATTCTCAAAGCTACAGATTATTGCACACAATGGACAAAATAGAAACTTTTAGAAATTGCATTGCTAAGGTGGTAACAGACTTTCTAGAAGAACACATTGTTACTAGGTTCAGAATGCCTTTCACCTTTGTGTGTGATAACAAGTTTTCTTTTGCATTTGCATTTCTAACCCAGTGGGCATTTGAAAATCAAGTCATTATCAAGTTCTCTTCAAATTACTACCCACAAGGAAATGGGGTAGCTAAATCTACAAATAAGAACTTGATCATAGTAATAAGACGATTGTTGAAGGAGAATCTTAGGGATTGGCATACATAGCTCAAATATGCTTTATGGATAGATCGGGTGAGAGTCAAAAATGCTTTGGGGACTTCTCCATATTTTCTTGTCTATAGACAAGAGCCATTGTTCCCACTTAATCTCAAAATTCCCATTTTGGAGTTCATGAGTGGGTATGCTAAAGATGCTGACAAAGTACAAATCAGATTGATGAATCTTTTAGAGATGGATGAGAAATGAATAGTTGCATTGGAACACATGGCTAAACATCAAGTTGTTGTGAAAACATGGTTCAACAAGAGGGCCACAATCAAATCATTCAAGATTTCTGACCTTGTTTTACTCTGGGACAAGGCAAAAGAAAGGCTGGGTAGCTATACCAAGTTTCAACACTTGTGGATGGGCCCTTATCAAATTTTAGAAATTCTTCGAGAAAACACTTTTAGGGTTAGTTGCTTACAGGGGGAATTTCTTCCCTTGCCTATAAATGGGCAGTTTCTAAAGCATTATTTTGAAACCTAAAAGACAAAAAAAAAAAGAATTAGTTAGATTTTCTTTTTGCATTTAGCTTAGAATTTTATTCTTGCAAATGTGTTTGTTTCTGCAATTATTTTTGCTTTCAGTCATGTGTTTCCTTTCAAAGTTGTGTCAGTCCTAGGGGGTAAGGTGTACTTGAGATTTTCTCTTAAGATTTCACTAACCACTCATTGGTTCCAATTTTAGGAAGAAGTATTTCTTTGTCAAAACATTTTGGATGATTGTGTGTTTTATACCAATTGAGCAATCGACATTTCTTGTGGAAATAGGGATTGTCATTCTAGAAATCAGAAGCCTAGACCAACAAGTTCTCAACAATTTTAAAATTTTAAAATTTTGATTGTTTTGGTTGTTGTTGAATTGAAGTCAAAGATGACAAGAGATGATCCAAACTTTAACTGGTTCAAACAGGAGGGGTCTCCTTGAAAGGTTGCTAGGATCATTGATTGGCATGATAGTTTCCCAGAAGATCTAAAAGAGGAATGCAAGGGGTGTTCACAAGAGATCAAATGCAAGAAATGACACTACTGTCTTGACTACATAGTCTAAGCATAGTCAGGATATACATATTTTTTTTTTTAAAGAAAAAGAAAAAAATAAAATAGAGAAATACGATGTTAAGTCTGAAGGATTCTAAAAGATCTTAAATGGCAAAAGATATGTTTTCAAAACAAATAATCTTGTATTCAAAGTATTGTTTCAACAAAAGTAATGTTTTGAACGACATGGAGCAATTATTCAAATAGCCAGACAATCAAAAGAATGTGGCGTCCCACCAAGAGCCCTCAAACTAATTCTCTCATATGGTCAAGCAAGTGATCAATGAATAGCCTTTGTGGAGATTCTGAGTAAATGAGCTGGGAGGACTCGAAGATTGTTTTAAGTTGTCAAAAAACTTTGATAGATAGAATCTTGAGGCATCAAAAGGAAGTACACAATGCACAAACTGAGTTTGGAGGTTTTGAATTCTTAGATTTTAATTGTAAAGTCATCTGAAAGATGCTCGAGATGTTCAAAGTTTGGTTGGTGTTTGACACACGTTGAAGGAATGTTTGCTAATGAAGAAATGCCTTGGTTATTTCTTAATTTTTTGGGGGCTATTTATTGTGGTGTCCACAACACATGCCCTATTCCTTATTATGAATGAGGACCTCCTAATTTTTTCGACTCCTGGACTCACAATTCAAGAGTTAGGAGAAGAAAATTTTATTAGAGTTAAAGTATGAGT